>CM076573.1:896101451-896701451 GCA_034641835.2 Pinus albicaulis
ATTACTAGTATATTTATACAATATAACTTTTAATTCAAAATTTATTAGAAGTTTGTCGTATTCTTAGTTTTTTTCTAATATATTTATTATTTATAATTTATAATGTATTGAATTTTTTTGTCAAATTATTTATATTAATATTAGAAATATTTTTGTCTATATTTCTTATAGAAGTGTGTGATGTCTTTATCTTTTAACTTCTTATAGTATAGTTTTTATATTTTACATAGAGATACATTGTTCTTTATACATGCATAGTTTTTTTTAAGAGAGGGAGAGGAGAGTGGCATAGGGGGAGATGGAGGGATAGGGAGATTGAGAGAGGGAGAGGCAGAGAGAGGGAGATGGAGGGATAGGGAGATTGAGAGAGGGAGGGAGAGTGGCATAGGGGGAGATAGAGAGAGGGAGGGAGGGGTGGAGGCTGGCAGAGGGGGAGATAGAAAGAGGGAGAGGGAGAGAGAGAGGGAGATAGGGAGCGGGAGGGAGAGAGACAGAGTGAGGGAGAGAGAGAGACAGAGTGAGGGGGATAGAGAGAGAGGGAGTGAGGGAGAGAGAGGGAGGGAGGGAGAGAGAGAGGGGAGGGGAGAGAGAGGTGGAGGAAGAGAGAGAGATAGAGAGACAAAGAGAGAGTGGAGAGGGAGTTGGGCAGGGGGGCGGTGGCGGCGAAGGGGAGGAAGAGAGTGGAGAGGGAGCGGGGCCGGTGGGCAGGACATAGAGGGTTGGGGGACGGGGAGAGAGAGGGAGAGAGAGGAAGGAGAGGGGGAGATGGAGGGAGAGAAAGAGAGAGATCTGGAGAGGGAGAGAGAATGAGAGAGAGAGGGTGAGAAAGGGAGAGGGAAATAGAGAGAGTGAGGGAGATAGAGAAACAGGGAGAGGGAGCAAAGGAGTGAGAGAGAGGGAGAGGGAGAGTGAAAGTGTTGGTGAGAGAGTTGGAGGGAGAGAGAGATAGAGAAAGGGTAGAGGGAAAGGGAGGGGGAGAGGGAGGAAGAGAGGGAGAGGGAGAGAGAGAGAGGAAGAAACAAGGGGAGTGAGAGGGGGAGAGACATTGGGAGGGAGGAGGAGAGAGAGAAGGGGGGTGGTCGAGAGGGAGAGAGAGAGATACATTGTTCTTTATACATGCATAGTTTTTTTTAAGAGAGAGAGAGAGAGAGAGAGAGAGAGAGGGAGAGGGAGAGGTAGAGGGAGAGGGAGGGGGAGCAAGAGAAGGGGGGAGAGGGAGAGGGAGAGGGGGAGGAAGGGGTAGCGGGAGAGACAGGGGGAAAGGGGGAGAAAGAGAGGAAGAGGGAGGTAGATGGAGGGAGAGAGAGAGGGTGGGGGTAGGAGATGGAGAGAGAGAGGGTGGTGGTGCGAGATGGAGAGAGAGAGGGGAATATAGAGAGTGAGCGAGATAGAGAGAGAGGGAGAGGGAGCGAGGGAGTGAGAGAGAGAGAGAGGGACAGGGAGCGTGAGAGGGTGGGTGAGAGAGGGGGAGGGAAAAAGAGAGACAAATAGAGGGTAGAGGGAGAGGGAGAGGGAGAGGGAGACACAGAGAGAGAGAGAGAGGAGAGAAGGAGGAGAGAGGACAGAGAGAGGGGGAGACAGGGGGAGTGAGAGAGGGAGAGATAGGGGGAGGGAGGAAGAGAGAGAGAGAGAGGGAGGTGGTGGAGAAGGAGAGAGAAAGCGAAGTGAGAGTGAGAGGGAGAGGGAGAGGGAGATATAGAGAGGGAGGGAGAGAGAGAGAGAGGGGGAGGGAGGGAGGCAGATGGAGAGGGAGAGAGGGGTAGGGGAAGGTAGAGGGAGAGGGGGGAGGTAGGTAGATGAATGGAGAGGGAGCGAGATATAGATGGAGAGGGAGGTGGAGGGGGGAAGGGAGGGAGAGGGAGTGCGGTCAGGAGGGGGGAGAGGGAGTGTGAGGGATAGGGGGAGAGTGAGAGGAGGAGAGGGAAATAGAAGGGGAAGAGAGGGAGGGAGAGAGAGGAGGGAAGGGGAGAGGGAGATAGGGGGGAGAGGGAGGAGGAGGAGGAGGGGGAGGGAGATGGAGGGACAGGGAGAGAGAGAGAGAAAGAGAGAGGACAGAGGGGGAGAGGGATGCTGAGAGAGATGTGGGGATGGATCTGGAGGGAGGGGGATGGAGAGGGAGAGAGAGAGTGGGGGAGGCAGAGAGGGAGAGGTGGGAGGTGGGAGAGTGAGACAGAGGTGGGGGGCAGATGGAGGAGGAGGCAGAGGGAGATGGAGAGATAGCGAGGAGAGATGGGAGACATGGAGAGGTAGAGAGAGGGGAGGGAGACAAAAGGAGAGGGAGAGAGGGGGGGAGAAGGAGGGAGGGGGAGGCAGAGGGGGAGAGAAGGAGAGAGGGGGAGATGGGGGGAGAGGAATATGGAGATGGAGAGGGAGACAAAGAGAGAGGGGGAGTGGGAGAGGGAGAGAGGGGGAGAGACAGAGAGGGAGAGAGAGGGAGCGAGAGAGGGAGAGGGAGGGATAGGGAGAGGGAGAGAGAGAGGGGAAGGAGGGAGAGAGGGAGGGAGGCAGGGAGGGAGGGAGGAGGGGGAGGGAGAGAGAGGGAGAGGGAGGGAGGGAGAGAGAGAGGGAGGGGGAGGCGGAGGGGGAGGCGAAGGGTAGGAGAAGGAGGGAGGGGGAGAGGGAGATGGGGAGAAGGAGGGAGAGAGAGAGAGAGGGGGAGAGAGAGAGAGAGGGAGAGGGAGATAGAGGGAGGGGGGAGGAAGAAGGAGAGAGAGAGCTGGGAAGAGAGAGAGGGAGAGGCAGAGAGAGGGAGATGGAGGGATAGGGAGATAGAGAGAGGGAGGGAGGGTAGCACAAGGGGAGATAGAGAGAGGGAGAGGGAGAGAGAGAGGGAGATAGGGAGCGGGAGGGAGAGAGAGATAGTGAGGGAGAGAGAGAGACAGAGTGAGGGGGATAGAGAGAAAGGGAGTGAGGGAGAGAGAGAGAGAGGGAGGGAGAGAGACGGGAGGGGAAAGAGAGGGGGAGGAAGAGAGAGAGATATAGAGACAAAGAGGGAGTAGGGGGGGTGGGGGGAGAGGGAGAGAGAGAGAGGAGAGAAGTAGGATAGGGGGAGAGAGAGAGATAGAGGGGAGGGAGCAGGACATAGAGGGTGGGGAGACGGGGAGAGAGAAAGAGAGAGATCTAGAGAGGGAGAGAGAATGAGAGAGAGAGAATGAGAGAGAGAGGGTGAGAAAGGGAGAGGGAAATAGAGAGAGTGAGAGAGATAGAGAGACAAGGAGAGGGAGCAAAGGAGTGAGAGAGAGGGAGAGGGAGAGGGAGAGTGAAAGGGTTGGTGAGAGTGTTGGAGGGAGAGAGAGATAGAGAAAGGGTAGAGGGAGAGGGAAAGGGAGGGGCGAGAAGAGAGAGAGAGGGGGGGAGAGAGAGAGAGAGGAGAGGAGGATGATAGAGGATGAAGAGAGGGAGAGACAAGGGGAGTGAGAGGGGGAGAGAGATGGGGAGGGAGGAGGAGAGAGAGAGGGGGGGTGGTGGAGAGGGAGAGAGAAAAAGAAGTGAGAGGGAGAGGGAGAGGGAGAGAGAAAGAGGGGATAGGGAGAGAGGGAGAAAGAGAGAGGGAGGGAGAGAGAGGGGGAGGGAGATGGAGATGGAGAGGGAGAGAGGGGTAGGGGGATGGAGAGGGAGAGGGGGGAGAGGGAGCATGAGAGGGTGAGTGAGAGAGATGAAGGTAGAGGGAGCGAGATATAGATGGAGAAGGAAGTGAAGGGGGAGAGGGAGGTGGAGGGAGAGTGGTTAGGATGAGGTAGAGGGAGGGGGAGGAGGAAGGGGGAGAGGGAGGTGGAGCGTGAGAGGAGGATAGGGAGAGAGAGGGGGAAGAGAGGGAGGGAGAGAGGAGGAGAGGGAGAGACAGGGGAAGAGGGAGGGATAGAGAGGATGGAAGGCGAGAGGGAGACAAGGGGGAGAGGGAGAGGGAAGGTGGAGACAGAGAGAAAGAGAGGGGAGAGGGAGAGAGAGATGAGGGAGGGGGAGTGGGATACATGGGGGAGAGGGAGACGTACAGAAAGGGAGAGTGGGGAGAGGTATAGGGAGAGGGGGAGTGCAAAGGGAGGGGTGAGAGCAAGAGGAGAGGGGGTTAGAGGAGTAGGAAGAGAGGGGGAAGATAGGGGGAGAGAGAGAGAGAGGAGGAGGAAGAGACAGGGTGAAGAGAGGGATGGAGAGAGGGGGGGAAGGGAAGGGAAGAGACAAGGGGGTAGGGGCGAGTGAGATGGATAGGGAGAGAGAAAGATAGGGGAGATGGAGGGAGAGGGAGAGAGAGAGAGAGAGGGAGGGAGAGATGGAGAGATAGGAAGGGAGAGAGAGAGGAGTGGGGCAGGAAGTGGAAGGGAGATGGAGATTTAGAGGGAGATGGAGGGAGAGGGAGTGGGAGAGAGAGGGAGAGCGAGTGCGAGAGTGGAGGGAAGGGGGAGAAAGAGGGAGAGGGGGAAGGGGGAGTGGGAGAGGGAGAGGGGGAAGGGGGAGTAGGAGAGGGAGAGGGAGGGAGAGGGAGTGAGATGGAGAGGTAATGGTAGAGTGAGGAAGAGGGAGGGGGAGGAGGAGGGGGGAGAGGGAGGTGGGAGAGGGAGGCGGAGGAGGAGGGGGGAGAGGGAGGGGGATGGGTAAGAGGGAGAGGGGGAGGGTGAGAGGGAGGAGAGGAAGAGAGAGGGGGAAGAGAGGGAGGGAGAGGGAGATGGAGGAATAGGGGGAGCAAGAGAAGGAGAGAGAGGGGTAGGGTGAGAAATAGAGAGACAGAGGAGAGGAGGAGATAGGATGGAGATAGAGATATGGATATAGAAGGGGAGGGATGGGGAGAGAGAGGGGGGAGTGGGACAGGGAGACCAAGATGTTGAGAGAAGGAAAGGGGAGAGGGAGGGAGAGGGAGAGGTAGAGAGAAAGAGAGAAGAGAGAGAGAGGGAGGGGGGGATAGGGAGAGAGAGGGAGGGAGAGAGGGAGAGAGAGAGAGAGGGGGAGGGGAATGGGAAGGTGGAGGGAGATGGATATGGAGAGGGAGAGGGAGGGGGACGGGGAGGGGTATGGGGAGGAAGAGGTGGAGCGTGAGAGGGAGAGGGAAGGAGATGGAGGGAGAGGGAGCGATGTGGAGATGCAGAGGGGGAGGAAGGGAGAGGGAGGAGGAGGAGGATGTGGGAGAGAGAGGGGGGAGGAGGGAGAGGGGGAGGGTGAGAGGAGAAGAGGGAGAGAGATGGGGGAGAGAGGGAGGGAGATACAAGGGGGAGGGGGATAGGGAGACAACGAGGAGAGGGAGTGAGAGGGGGGGGGGAGGTCGGGGTAGGGGGAGCAGGAGAGGGAGAGGGATAGTGAGAGGGGAGAGTGAGAGAGATGGGGGGAGGGAGAAGGAGAGGGAGAGAGAGAGAGAAAGAAAGGGGAGAGGGAGAGGGGGCTAGGGGAAGAGGGAGAGGGATAGGGAGAGAGAGAAAAAAAGAGAGGGGAGAGGGAGAGGGATAGGGGGCAAGGGGGAGAGGGAGATGAATAGGGAGAGAGAGAAAGAGAGGGGAGAGGGAAAGGGAGATGAGTAAGGGGGAGAGGGAGATGGGGAGAGGGAGAGGGAGAGGGATAGGGAGGGGGAGAGGGGAGAGGGAGGGAGGGAGAGGGAGGGAAGGGGAGGCGGAGCAGGGGGAGAAGGAGAAAGGAGCAGATGGGGGGAGGCAGATATGGAGAGGGAGAGAAAGAGAGGTTTAAAGGATGAGAAATAGATATTTGGAGAGTGAGAGGGGTAGAGAGAAAGAGGGAAAGTAGGAAAGGGAGGGAGTATAATGTATAGGTAAAGAGGGAGAAAGAGGGGGAGAACAATAGAAGAGAGTGATTGAGAAATGGAGAGAGAGAGACTAGGTGGGGGGAGAGTGAGAGAGAGAGGAGTGAGGGAGTGGGAAGGGAAGAAAGAGGGAGAGGTGGTGAGAGAGAGAGAGAGAGAGAGAGAGAGAGTGAGGGAGGGAGAAGGAGAGAGACAGAGGGTAAAAGTATGGGATGAGAGGGGGGAGATATAGGTAAGGGAAATAATGGTTTAGAGGATAAGCGATAGAGAGGTAGAAAGTGAGAGGGGTATAGAGAAAGAGGGATATAGGGAAATAAGGAGACATGAAGAGAGTGCTAGAATGTGAAAAATATGGTGCAAATAATAGAAATGGGATATCATGTATGAACGTGAGACAGGTAGAGAGAGAATGGAGGACAAAAGAAGTGAAAAATAGTGTCAACCTCAAACAAAAATAGATATTAAGGATATAGGGAAAGAGGGGGGGGGAGGGGGGAAGTGAAGGAGCAAGAATGAGTGAGAGAGGGAGAGATAGGAAGAAGAGACAGATAGAGTGAGAGAGCTAAAAACAGAGGCAAAAAGGGAGACATTTAGAGGGAGAAATAATATAACATGAGAGGGCGAGTGTCAAATTATGGGAGAGAGGGGGTAATATAGGGAAAAATCATAGAGAGATAGAAAAAGGAGATATGGAAAGAGATACAGGGGAGAGGAAGGAAGATAAAGAACAAGGGTGAGGGGAATTTTTTATGCAAAAAATCATAGGCTTTCATGCAAGTTATTGAAATCATTTCCCCTTTTTTAGGTACCCCATGCTCTACATGCTCACCACTATCAAAAATTATATTTTCCTCTTTGGTATGATTAAGTTCTTGCCACGAGGGTTACATTCCTTTGAGACAGGACTTTCGAGTGGCTTGTTCATTTCACTTACTAGCATGTTTATGCCGAACTTGGCTTCCAAGCAGACTTTCTAGATACTGAAAATTTTTATGATCACTTTGTCATTAAATTCTTTTCATTGAATTATACTCATTCTCTTAGAATCCTATTCTCATGTTTATTGGAGTCCTTGGGTTAGAAAAACTCCGAACACATTTTTTTCATATATATGTATATATAATTAGTTCTTTATGGCATATTTCCTTTTGCTCTTTCACTTAAAATGATCAAATTTTCCTTACGGGATTCTTCCAAAGTTTCTATTTTTGTTTGAGGAATTCTTGATCGAAAAATTACTGCATACTTATTTGTAATATAGTTCATGGTTTGTTCTTAATATTTATGTACCATGTTATTTAAATATGCGTTGGTAAATTCCATGGCTCTAGCCGGACTGTGGGATTTTATTTTCCTTTTCTTTCCAATTTTCTCTGTTATATTTTCCTTTTGCTCAAATTGTGTACCCTAGCTTGGAATTTTTGATACTATGCCACATTTAGCATGATAATTTAATTTTCAAAGTTTATCAGTGGAAAATTTTTTAACTAGGTAGTTTTTCCAGTTTTTATTTTCGGTTGATGAAGATGACTGGACCATCTAAACAGTCTATGTATAAATTTAGATAAGGAGTAATGATGAGTTTAGGGTTGAGGTTCCCACCTCAAACCCTAAACTGACAGTTCACCTCCGTTTAACTCTAAATTAACAGAACTCTGTACTTCGTTATTTTCCATATATAGTACGTTTCCCCCAACATATTACACATTTTTATTTTTCCTATTTATTTTGATTTAACAACCTTTAAATTGATTTAAACTCTTACAAAGAAAGAAACCCATATCAATTCTTGTCATAGGCTTTACATAGTAAATTTATTATATTATTTCTTTCTTTGTTTTGTAAATTTCGTAAGACTTGTCTATTTTATATTTTGTAAAGAGCAAGTTGCTATACAAATTTCACAGTTAATGGTAGCCTCAACCTACTCAAAGGAAACCAAGTCTGTTGGCCACCTCATAGAGTTAAAAGCCAACCAAAATTGGTATTGTTTTTTCCTTATACTATTAGATAATATCCCTTTTCTATGTCCATAAAAACTACAAATAAAACAGAGCCTATACTTAATGTCTTCACAAAACATACAAAACTAAATTTAATGAAGTGGTAGCCATTTGAAGAATCTACAGGTGCCAATTATTTTGCAGTTGACCCTAGCATCTCAACTTATTGCATGTTTAGGAGATGTTGTTCAATCCTTCCTATTCACGCATTTGGTTGTATTTGTGCCTTGGTCATTTCCTGCATATCCTATTTAATCTGCTGAAGCTCGAAAATCATTGAAGGATTGACTTGATTTTCTGACATGCTCGACATCGCCTTTGCTAAAACACATTTAATTTTCCAATATGTCTTGAGAGATTGTTGAAATAAAGAAACTCTTCCTCTGGTATTACCTGCATCAGAGATAAAATCTAGCCTTTCCTTTTGTTCTTGAATATCATCATCATCACTATCCCTTTCCCAACCCTGTATAGTTTTACGAATATGCTTTGGAATCCCTGTTTCATAAATATTTGCTATATTTTCTAGAATCTGTTGATGACTCTTTCTTCCTCTTTTGCTTGGACCAGCTACCTAGGGTGGCTGTAACTTCCTTCCTTTGCCTTTTTTTATTCTGTCCCGAATGGTACTGTCTAAACTTATAACTGATAGGAACCCTGTATATTGAACATTAGAAATAATATAAAACTTATGATCAATAATAAATTCCGAAAGTTTTTGATTTACCTAAATAGTGGGGCATGGTTTGCACTTTTCAATCATTCGGATGTTAACATACTGTCCCTTCTCTTTGCCAGAATAATTCCTATGTTGAATAAACAACATAATGGTTTTTTGGATATTAAAAACTATTTTCACAAAATGACTTGAGTTTCGATTGACTCCAAGGAAATGAGAATTAAGATAGTGATGATTCCTGGCCATCGTTTTACCGACGCAGGGGAGGGATTTATAACAGGAAGAAAACGAAATTTGAAGGGGCCCCTCTTTAGCCACATAGGGGAGGGATTTATAATAGTAAGAAAACAAAATTTTAAGGGGCTTCTCTTTACCCACGCAGGGGAAGGATTTATAATAGAAAGAAAACGAAATGCAGTTGGAATTACTTTTGAACTTAGGGTGAAAACTGAGAAGGCAGAAAACACAAAGGAACCAAACATGTCTATGAACTTCAAGATTTTGAATAAAGAGAGCAGGCTTAACCAGACCTTTCAGAACAAAGTAAGCCAAATTTCATAACAAACCTTCAAAATTATTTGCGAAGCATAGATTTACCTTATACTCCCGGATATGACTAAGGTCGAGGAGAAACAAAATAAGCAGATTACCAAGGGCCTGACTATCCAAATCTTTACAAAATTAGCAACTAAACCCATAACTTATGAAAATACTGAGATAAAGATAGGGATGAATATCAAGGCTGCGAAAACAGGTTGGAATTTTGAAGTGAACCCCCTCTATCATTACATGCAAACCGTGAAAAATAAAAAAGCAGGCTGGACTCGACAACAGCTCTGCATGGCCAGTAAGAATTTAAGATTTCATTGATAGTAGACGAATAGCAGAACTTGAGTTTGAGACTAGAGTGATGAGAACCAGAACATACACAAAAAACGTCCACCCCTTATGCTAAAAATTTTGCATTATCAGAACTCCTATCATAGCTCTTTTCCATGTTCTAGCTATTGACTGAATTACCGTTTTGCAATAGCAAGTGAACGTTTTCAATCTCCTATCCCGCGTTCAATGGCCCATCATGATCTCTTCCATGCATTTATGGTATGAACCAAGTTTCATTGTGATGATAAGGTAGGGGCATGCGAGGTTGGTACCACCATGCTGATTTAAATGTTGCACTAAGTGGTCAGCTGACACGCCCACCATGTGGCGTCGTCATGCTGCCATCTCTTGTCCGGTGGCACCCCAATCGGGGAATTTCTTATATTATTTGTTACATTGCTACATACAGTTTTTCTTCCAGACGTTCCACATGTATGTATATATATATGTGTGTGTGTGTGTGTGTGTGTGTGTGTGTGTGTGTGTCTATTTTATTTTTACAATACTCAATTCTTTTCCTTCTAAAATTTGTCTTTTATAGTGTTGTTTAAGCTAGTAAAACATAGATCTATGTTTTTCTGTAATAAAACTCCTATCTAATTCAATTAAAATAAAAATTACTCTAAATACTTATTTGAATTAGAATTCTATTGATGATGTCCGCCCTCCACTCGTCTCTACCAGCTAAGCTAATTCTTGACTCTCTTCCTTAGTTAATGAGCAGAACCCCTTTTACTCACTGGGATGTACCATTTATCCTCAGAGGAAAAGGTGTCCAACCACTTCACAGTTCTTGGAATACTCTTTACTATCAGTCCTTTCTTTTTAACTTTTATGGAAATACTTTTCCATAACCAATTGTGTTTCTCATAAAACAAAAATAATCTTTTCGAGAAAAGTAAATGTTTCAATTTTTCTTTAAACGATAACTAAAATGACATAATACTAGTTAAACAACTAGTTAATACTTAAATCAGATGTCACACAATATCTAAAAAATAATAATAAAGAAAAATTTAAAAGATTAAAATATAATGTTTTAATTTTCAAAAACAAAAATTATTAAGAATTTTTTAATAATTATTAATTATTAATTTTAATGTACATTACAAAAGTAAATGCATAACAAAGTGTTATCTAAATATATAATAACCTTGGCTATATCTAATTTATTCAATCCATTTTTTTTATTGTGCTTATTGTCAAAGTTGCTCTAAAAAATTAATATTTTAATTTTAAGATGTTTGTTAGTTTTGGATAGTCTTTTTCTTTGGTCTTTTGAAGAGTTAAATTTGACAATTGTCCATGTAAAATTTGATCTTATTCATATAACAATATTTTTGGTAACTTATTTTATTTTTTAGTATTTACGGTTGTTTGAAGATCAATTTATGATGTATGTATTTTTTTGTTCAATATAAAAAAAAGTATTTTCTTTCTCGGAAAAAATGCTAACTATATATTTTTTATAAACAATTTTTTTTTTCCATTATTATTTAAAATAATATCATAATGAAAAATCTAACTCTAAATAATATATATATATATATATATATATATATATATATATATATATATATATGTTGCAAACATCAAATTAGAAGAAGTAATATCCATTTAATGGGATGATTTGATTGATTTTTTTTTAATATTTTATGATACATATGGGTATCCTACCCTATTCTTAATAAAAATAATAAATATTATAATAAATTAGAGATTAAGGTTTTTATTTGTGAGGAAAAAAATGATTTGTTAGATTTAATTTACATTTTTTGTTAAACACACTCCTTGTAAAACACACACAAGGGGTAAGATAAGCATTGATTGCCTTCCCATTAACCATAGATGTCTATTTATAGCATAATCGGGTGACCCTTGGATTCCACATTCCAAGGTCACCTGGACTTCATTTTTCCATTATGCTTCCACACCTACCCGTTGAGGTTTAGGTGTCCAACATTCCCCCCCTTAATCCGAAGGGGTATGTGTGACTCCAAGAAGAGAGTTGTAATACAAATCTACAAAGTATGCATGGCAGCAGTTAGGTTGAATCAACTCTATGACATAAAGAGGTGGTTTAAGGATGACCACCAACACTGGAACGCTTAGTGTAGTTCCCAGAACTCTTCCAAATCTAGCAAGAAGATGAGGGCTTCTACTAGAGGAAGTGTCCCTCATATTTGAAGAGGGATACCTTCAACCTAGAAGAAGGGAGGTCTACAACTTGTGATGGTTTAAGGATGACCACCAACACTGGAATGCTTAATGCATTTCCTAGAACTCTACCAAATCTGGCAAGAAGCTGAAGTCTTCTGTTAGAGGAAGTGTCCCGAATTCATTGAAGAGAAAGAATATCAGCCTCACATGGATGGTTTAAGGTTTTCCACCAACTGAATGAATGCTCATGGGCATTCGTGTCTCTGGCTACAACTCTGAATCTGGAATGACAAGTTGTGGCTCAGGCTCACTTGAACTATAGTGTCTCTAACTACAACTCTGAATCTAGAATGAGATATTGTGGCTCAGGCTCACTTAATGTGGCTTCGAATCTTGTAGATGACCACCTGTCAAGTACAAGGTGAGATGATGGCAAAAAATAAACTACAAGATTGTTCAATATTCTAGAACAAGTTATGACATGTGACTTAAACATCTTCTTGGCTATTGATGCCCATTGCCAAGAAGTGATCCATCCAAGATGAATCTTTGTTCTTGCAGGAGGCTTGTTTCTAAACTATCTGTGTGAAGAATGGGTGTCTCGACCATAATTCTTGCAAGGGTGAAGATCAAAACAATGATATTTCATATGGCTAACTCGATCACAGTGTTATCATTTTTCAATCTATTGTTGCTTCTTTGGAAGAGGAGCAGGATCTATAACAGCTTCATACATGGTCCATTACTGGCTATCGCATTGCCAAAATGATGCTAGAAGACCCTTCTCATGTGGGCATGATTTCATTAGGTGAGGACCACAAAATCAAGAAGCCCCATCTTACCATATCCATTTCTTGGACTTGTTAGTCATTTCTAAATATATACGATGATATGATATTATTCTTACACAAAATGAGGAGCGCTCTCTATTCCCTCTACCCACACACGCACCTTATTTTGCATAAATTTTCTTAACACCAGAATGCAAAACAGACTGTAACGGCTATGACCATGCCATTGAATAGTTTTATGTGACCATATCAAAGACGTTTCTGCAAATGCAGAGAATCGAGAAGACTGATAGGTTAAGAAATGATCACCTAAGAAAGGAGTTACAAAGGATGCCTAAATATAGGGACCTTTGGTATAGCTTATGAAGCATAATTATGCAACAGATTGGGCGCTAGGGAGAAAATAATCTGATTATTTGTTAAGAAGGATCAGTGCTATTCAAGGCAGGGAAGAGCTCATCCTTATGTTTCACAATCAGGAAGAAGAAGGCCATTCATCATGGCTTTGATACCATGTTAAACACACTCATGGTAAAACACACACAAGGGGAAAGATAAGCATTGATTGCCTTCCCATTAACCGTAGATTTATATTTATTCAAGGTAGGGAAGAGCTCATCCTTATGTTTCACAATCAGGAAGAAGAAGGCCACTCATCATGGCTTTGATACCATGTTAAACACACTCATGGTAAAACACACACAAGGCGAAAGAGAAGCATTGATTGCCTTCCCATTAACCATAGATTTATATTTATATTACAATGGGGTGACTCTTGGATTCCACATTCCAAGGTCACTTAGAATCCATTTGTCCATTCAGGCTTTCCCCACCTACTCATTGAGGATTAGGTGTCCTACATTTTTAAATTTATAAATATAATTTAACAATATTCTAATTTTTTAATTTTCAAATACTTTAATATTTTATTTATTTTTTTAAAGTTAAATTTATAATTTTTATATTCAAATTTTAATAATAAATATATTCTATATCATATTAATAAATAAATTATTCATTTTAAATTTTCAATTACTTATAATTATTTAATTATTAAATTGATTTACAATCCTATTTTAAATGAGGGAAAGGGAAATGGAGAAAGAGGGTGAGAGAGGGAGAGGGAATAGAGAGAGTGAGGGAGATAGAGAGATGGGGAGAGGGAGAGCAAGGGAGTGAGAGAGAGGGAGAGGGAGAGTGAAAGGGTTGGTGAGAGAGTTGGAGGGGATGTGAGGTATAGAGAAAGGGTAGAGGGAGGGGAAATGGGAGGGGGGGAGGAAGAGAGGGAGAGAGAGAGAGAGAGAGAGAGAGAGAGGGGTAGCGAGAGAGGGTGTGAAACGAGGGGGGGGAGTGACAGGGGGGAGAGACATGGGGAGGAAGGAGGAGAGAGAGAGGGGGTGGGTGGAGAGGGGAGAGAGAAAGAGAAGTGAGAGGGAGAGGGAGGTGGAGAGAGAGAGAGATGCTGAGAGAGAGGGAGAGGAGGAGGGAGGGAGGAGGTGGAGGGAGAGAGGAGGGAAGGGTGAGAGGGAGCATGGGGAGAGGGAGATGGAGGGAAAGGGAGAGGGAGAGGGAGGGGGGAGATGGATAGAAAGAGAAGGGAGAGGGGGAGACGAAGACATGGGGGAGAGGGAGAGGGAGGCAGAGAGGAAGAGGGATGGAGAGGTATAGGGAGAGGGGGGAGTGCTAGGGGGAGGGGAGAGAGTGAGAGGAGGGGGTGAGAAGACAGAGATGGGAGAGAGAGGGAAGAGGGAGAGAGAGAGAGAGGAGAGGAGGAGGAGGAGGAGGAGAGTGGGTGGAGAGATGGAGAGAGGGAGAGAGAGAGAGGGGAGGAGATGTGTAGGCGGAGGGGAGAGGTAGAGATGGCGAGGGGAAAGATCGGGGACGGTAGAGGTAGAGAGAGAGGAGAGGGAGAGAGGGAGGAGAGGGAGAGGGGGAGAAAGAGGAAGAGGGAGAGTGAGAGAGTTGGGGGAGAAGGAGGGAGGGGGAGGTAGAGGGGAGAGAAGGGAGAGATGGGGAGAGAGAGGGATATGGAGATGGAGAGATGGTACACTAAAAACTGTCATCCTGACATTTTACTATGAGTATGAGCTCATTATTACTCATACTTCCTCCTTTTGCAAGTCTAACATATCAGCTCCTCATTCCAAGCTTTCAAAATTAGAGAAAAATTCCTAAAAATCCCCTAAACATTGGTATCGCACTTTCTCTATTCATTTCCTGCGGTCCCGCACCTAAAGTTCAGCCCTCCTGCGGAACCATACCACACTTTCTTTGTGTTATGGGTGCGGACCTCTGTAAAACTCAAAAAGGCGAGAAAGTAAAGATAAAAAGTTAATTTCAGATGAATTCTAGAAGATTCTAGATGGGAATTTTCGAGAATGGATACGCTTTGAGAAGGTTCATGCATCCCTCACTTGATGGAGCTAACCCCTTGATGTAAGGAGCTAATCCCTTTGAAGGAGGATTCTATCCCTTCATATTTGGAACAAGAAACCTCCTCTTTTCCACTATAAAAATAGGCCTTGGGTAGCCTCAAAGGGAGTTCAAGCTTAAGATATTTGAAGTTAAATGCTATTGAGATTCAGACTCAATTAACTAAGACTTTCTGTGAGGTTAAATCACTCATCTCTATTTGTCTTGGTTCAAAGAGTGCAATGCTTGTCAAATTAGAAGAGATTCCTGCCTCGGACCCCGAGAGGACCTGCACAACATCAAGGCACAGGTTGTAAAGGTTTTCTTTATTTGAAGTTAATACAAATATACTCATTTATCTCATTAAACTGTCGATTCATGGTTTATTTCATAAATTCCTTGATCATTATGATGAGTATGGTTTATAATAATGTCTATACAGGCGCTTTGTAATCTTTTTGCTTATTTGTGACTGCAAATTCACGAGGAACGTCCTTTCAAGTGCATGGGAAGGACTTCAACGAGATCAAGCAAGCGCTGGACATAAGGTAGGCCTTACACCTATATAGTGTTTTTATGAATCTTATATGCTTAGAGAGAGATTAGTATAATTGGTTGTTTGTTGCTAGTTACTTTTAGTACTAGAGATATCGGTCTTGTCCGCAAGATGGATTAATCTACACAACAAAATGGCTACTCCGCTAGGGAAAGAACTTGTTGTTTTTGGTTCTCTTTTATTTTTGATTTGAGGAAACATTTTTTCCTGGTTTTTGATTGATACATATCTATCTGGGTAATTTAGATTTTCCCTGTTTTTGAAAATTTAGAAATATTTTAAGTTTTTCTATAATTTTTCCTAGGACCGCACTCTGCCTTACTTTGACAGTGCGGGCAGGTTCGCACTTTCTGTAAAGAATACAGTGCGGGACCGCACCTGTCAATACTGGTTACCTGCGGACCCTGTAAAATTTTTAGAAAACCTCTAGATTTCTTTTTCTAGTTTATTTTTAGATCTTTGGTTTCTGCCCAGACTGATTATTGTTTCTGTCAAGAATTTTTTGTGAATGAACTCCAACAGTGTTGATGTTTTGATGATTTTCTAGAAGATTTTGCAGTTTGGATTGTTTTTCCACTTGGTCTTTGTAGCGATTCGAACTCTTGACAATTTGTAGTATCTCATATTACATTGATCTCTTTTTGTCTTTTGAATCCGACCTGTTTGCGAAAACATCCTATATTGAGAAATTAAGCCTTTTGTTTCTTTGCAAATCTTCGAAAAAACTTGGTTGAAAGTTTTGAATTTCATTTTTATAAAAACATATTTTGAGTGTTTTTGATCTGTTTGTTATTCTGAACGAATAGATTCTTAGTTTGCTGAACAACTAAGGAAAACATTCTTTAAAAAAAAAATCTTAAAAGCTTTTACTCAATTTAGATTTTAGATCTCAAGATTAGATTTTGTAGTTTTGAGTAGTTTTAATTTTTGTAGCTTTCTTTCGAAGGAAAATTGTTTTGTAGCTTCTAGTTTGGAAATGAAAAGGATTTTTCTTATGAGCTTTGATCATTTATCTTATTATTGAAAAGACAAAGTAGTTTCTTTCAATTATTTTTCATGTTTAAAGAAGGAATTAAAAGGATTGCATTCTCCAACTCTTTCTTTAGATAGAAAGTTCATTGAAAGAAAAAGAATTGATTGTCATTCTAGGTGCATTTTAGTGTTTTTTGGAACTCGAGTCTTCACATCATCCAAAGTTTCATTTCCGCACCCATTGACTTAAGAACCAGCTCCTAAAAGTAACGCTTAATTAAAATTCATTTAGTAATCTTTTTATTTCTAGGGCTCTTATCACCAACATAGCTTAGGCTAGTATCTTGGAGTAGGGAGTAATTAACTCTCCAAGATAGCTAAAAAAAAAACAAGTAGACAAATCTTGCGGTAGGAAGAATTCCAATTGTTGCATGTATGCTCTGGGAAGCTCCTCTTAAAGGAGTTAAGCACGAGATCATATCTGAACTAGTGAGGTAATCAATCCTTCCTCATTGGGAAAGATAGAAGATATACACGTATTAAAAACGTAAACCTCGGATAGACCATTGTCGAGGAGCCTGGGGTCACTTGTCGGTAAACCTTGGATTATTTCAAGGAGCCTTCAAGGGGATTGAGCTTTGTTACTCTGCCCTTGCGTGTGTGTCGGATCGTAGACTGTTCCCCCAGGTATATTTGTTTCTATTGGTAACTTTAGTGGCCATAATCTATAGGATTCTTTCCTAAGGTGACGGTGGAGGGAAGATCCCAATGTACCTGGAACAGACGTCGGCTAGACTCACTTGGACTCTCCGGAGGGTTATCTTCACTCAAGATGGTATAGTGGAGAAACTTGCACCCGTCTGTTTCATTAAGCAGGTTGTCGGGGTAACTGTTCCAACCGCCCTTTTCGTGTTAAAATTCTACTAAGTTGGATTTCATCACCAACTAGTGTTTTTAGTACGGAAAGTTACTTGTTTGTGTGTGGTTTGAACTCTTAGATTTTTAAGCGAATGATTCAATTGTTTGTTTCTTAGAGACTTTAGGTGTTTTTATTGAAATTTTTCTTTGTTTGCGTGTGATTAGATAATTTTTAATCGTGGCGGAATTGCCGAGACAATCCCGGAGAATACAAGGGAAACCCCCTGAATATTCACCAAGTCAACTTGAAGGGATTCGTGCTCTGGTAGCATCCAGTAGTAGTAGAATTAGATCAACAGAAATTGGAAGTTCAGCTATAGTTATACATCATGATCATCAAATACCTACAACATAATACATTCAAGAACCGATTTCAGTTTCTGAAGTTACTGAAAATATTTCTTCTTCTGGTGAATTATCTGACGAACCTGAAATCTCTGAACCTGAAACTGAATCTTCTGTGTTAGAAACATCCTCAGGATTTATCACACCAACTTCTAGTGATCCAGGTTCACCTAGGGTAAGAAATATCATTATAGACAATCTTCCCTCTGGACTTATTTCTATTGAAGAACTTACTAATCCAGACGAAGACATATCTCTTCCCAACTCCCCTCAATCGTTAAATCTTAGGGAGTGTGAATCTATTTTCTACAGCCCCATTCGAACTAATCCTTGGTATCTCTCTTTAACGGACTTTTTAGAGAATCCGGGTCTTGCTTTTTATCCACCTCGAATTCCATTTCATCCTACACCCAGAGGTTATTACTGTCATCTTTTATGGCTGGAGAATCATCCATGTTTTCTCAAACGCCTGAATCATTTTTACATGGTGGTCCTTCTGTTCCTTCGGGATATCAGTCTTTGTCTGGTACTTTCTCGGGAGCAACTCCTCAACCCATCGAAAACGTGTTATCATCTGGTCTCGATGGACTTAAAATTGAAACTTCGAACGCAGAGCAAATTTTTATGATGTCTGGTAATATTCCATATCCTCAAACTCAAGGCAGTCAGTTTCCTTCTGGGGGACAACCTCAGGGAATTCAGTTACCGCCTGGGGGGCAACCTCAGGGTAGTCAGTTACCGCCTGGGGGGCAACCTCAAGGTAGTCAGTTACCACCCGAGGCACAACCTCAAGGTAGCTTTTTCCCAGGACAAACTATGGAATCATATTATTTTGGGGGGCAACCTCAAGGACAGTACATTCATCAAGGTCAACCCCAAACACAATATGCTCCTCAGGGTCCTTATCAACCCTAGCTTCAGTATGCGCCTCAGGGTTATCAACCTCAAGGGCAGTACCCAATTCAAGGTTACCAACGGCCTTCTGGTCAACCATCTTTTCAAGGAACCGGAAATTTACCACTTACTAATCAACCCTACGTTCAACCAGGTTTTGGTCCTTACGTTCAACCTTCTATGGGACAATACCTCGGAACTATGCTGTTGGATCCGTCCCAATATCAACAGCCTTTGCAGCCTAATGTGCAGTTACCTTACCAACCTGGCCAGCCATTGGTTTCTGGTCCAACCCAGCAACCTGTTCAGCCAGCTATTCAAACTCCTACACCTAGTTCAGTTCAGCAGACTAGGCCTAGTACACCTCAGACTCCGCCTCAAACTGCTACAACTGCTGCAACATCTGTTCAACCTGTCACACCTATTTCTGGAGTATCTGTAGCCCCGAGTTCGGCTACCCCTGTATCCATGCAAATCCCCCAAGTCTCTGTACCTCATTCAGAACCTTCAGTTCAGACTTCGGTTCAGATACCTATAGGACAAATCGGTACAAGTACAGTTGTTACAAGTCAACCTCAATTTACGTATCAACCGTACCAGGGATAGCCGCAATTCGGTCCCTATGTATAGAATCCAAGCTATCAATATCAACCGTACCCTGGTTATACTTATCAACAACCTCAGTATGGTCCGGTTCATGCTGGTTTTCTGGGAGGTTACACAATACCTAATGCTAATCCGATTCCTAGTTATCCTGGGTATCCGCCTCCTAGATCTGCTTTGGCTTCTCAAGGTTTTCGTGACCCTAACCGTCAATTACCGTTTATCGCAACTTTGGACTTACCTGATTTGACACGCCTTACAAATGATCCTATTTTTTATTATCAGAACTGGCCACCAATGCCTCATAAGTTGCCCAGTGATATACCAAAATTTGAAGGTAAGTCAGGAGAGGATCCATCGAATCATGTTATGACTTATCACCTTTGGTGTGCATCTAATTCAATCATTGATGATTCGATTCTCTTACGTCTTTTCCAAAGAACCCTTATAGGTCTTGCGGCTAAATGGTACATTGAGTTACCACGCAGCTCGTTTCATAATTTCAGTCAGTTAGCAACTACTTTCTTGACTCATTTTCAGTTGCCTATCAGATACGACAACGACACAGAATTATTAACTTCGCTAAAACAATCTACGTCCACGTATATTTCTGATCATATTCATGAATGGCAACGTAGACGATGTTTGGTGAAAGTTTATATTCCGGATCAAATTTTGGCAGAATGGTTTGTTAAATCATTGTTATCCAAGATCACTGAAGATGTAGCTAAGGCTGGTGTTGTTACTGAAGAGCAGGTAATTGCTCAGGCTCAGTACCTTGACCTCGTTTATACGCAGTCAGGTACTCTACATGAAAAAATCCCAGATCTTCCAAAACAAGGTCAAATAGTTGCTGCTCCTTCAGGGTCTCATGCCGCTGATGGTATGATTGGTACAGTCAATTCTAAAATCAAGAAGAAATCGTCAAAGAATTCTTCTCCAAATATAACTTTACCTCATTCCCCGAAAGGAGAATCTTCTCCCGAAGTTTCTGCCGACATTCATGTCATTGAAACATCTACGACAAAATCAAAATCCGGTGGTAAAAAGAAGGGGAGGAACAAAAACAAAAAGAATTCGAAAGAGAAAACTGATAAAGATGAATCCAATGATGAAAAACGTAAACCTCGTTATCCTTGTTTCATTTGTGAACAAGATCATTTCACAAAAGAATGTCCATATCGAGACGAAGTTACGAAATTCGTTAAAGGATCCTTTTCCAATTCAAGATAGTAAAATGATTGGTTCTTCCTCGACTACTTTAGAAGAGCCTATTATGATGATGTCTCATGTAAGGGTTGCGACGCGATCGCAAGATTATGGTTCTAAGAATCCTGTTGATGGCAAAGAAGTAGAGTCTTCTAATGTGAATACATCAAATACACCTCCTCCTGTTTCCGGTCTGCTACAGATCGAGAAACAAAATCTAGACTTAATAATCAAACCGCCTGCTAAAGGTGTTCTTCGTAAATCATCTTTCAATCCACATGCAAGAGCTACTCAGAATTACAACATTGTTGAAGATTTATTTGTTTCTCCTTCAGCAATGTCGGCTTTGGAAGTGCTGCAATCGTGTCCAGCACAGCGTAAATTATTATTGTCTGCCATAGGAGCTGTCGATGTTCAAGATTCTAACCTTATAATCTTCGATTTAGAAAATAGTACACCACGTTTTCCTCACCAAATGGCTTTCCAGATTCCAGTGTTAGTAAAAAACAGACCAATATTTCGGATTGTGATTGATGAGGGAGCTTCAACATGTATTATGTCGATTCAATGTTGGAAATCACTTGGATCTCCTACACTTAACCAATCTCAGACGATTCTAAAGGCTTTTGATGGTCGAGGTTTTCAACCTTTTGGTATTTTGCAGGATTTACCCATAGGGGTCGAAGGTAAAATCGTTAATCTAGATGTGGAAGTGGTTGATGCCCCTCTAGATTACAACCTTCTTCTAGGTCGTAGTTGGTCCTATGCTATGACTGTTGTTGTCTCTTCGGTCTTTCGACTTATAAAATTTCCATATCAAGGAAATATCGTGACAATAGATTAGTTAACTTATTTTTCGTCTGACCCGGCCTCTACAGAAACAATCCAGCATGTTGGTAAAACGGCTATCCCTTATAAGGATGTTGGAGTAGGTTTGATTAAAGATTCAGGTTTACTAGGAACTTTTTCCTTTCCTCCTCCTAATGTATCGCCTTCTACTACAAATATTCACATGATTTCATCAGACACCATTATGTTTGATGATCCTTGGATCGTACCTTCCGAATCCGAGATAGATTCATTTGATGGCATGATGCCTTTGAGTCCATTTGAAATTTCTTACCAGGCTGTACAGTCACTTTCCAACCCCTCTTCAACCGAAATTGATCCACTGAATGGGATCCAAGAGGAATCACTTTCTATATCTAGTTCAGTTACAACGACATTTCCTGAACTTGTTCATACAGATGAGAAAATTCGTGAGTTTTTGTCTGTTGATGATTTACCATGGGAAGATCTACATCACCGGTCTTCATTTTTACTTGAATTAGATCATTTTGAATGATTTCGCTTCAATTTTTACTGCTGAATATGCCAAGGAACCTCAGAATCCATTGCAAAATCCTGATTCTGAGTTAAATTTGGAAAATATATCTAGAACGGTTCCAATTGAAATTTCAGTAAAACCAGGAATAATTGAAAACATTCATATAGGTGCTTGTTGTACAGATGAAGAAATTTAGACTTATAAAGCCCTATTTCAAGAATTCCATGACATGTTTGCCTGGTCTTATGAAGAAATTCCAGGAATTGATCGATCGATCATTGTTCATGAAATTAAGACTTACCTGGATGCTAAACCTGTTCGTCAACGATTATGTCAAATTCATCCTAGAAAAGTTGTTACTATAAAAGCTGAAGTTGAAAAATTACTTCGAGCAGGATTCATTTATCCAATTCCCTTAACGGATTGGGTATCGAATATTGTTCTTGTGACTAAAAAACAAAGAACGATAAGAGTATGTATCGATTATAGGGATATTAATTGAGCATGTCCAAAAGATAATTATCCAACTCCCTATATCGATCAAATAATCGATGATTGTGCTGGCAGTGAATTGTTTTCCTTCATGGATGGCTTTTCCGGCTACAATCAAATAAACATACTCCCTGCTGATCAACCCAAAACAGCTTTGATTTGTCCATGGGGAACATTTGCTTATTGTAAACTACCTTTTGGACTAAAGAACGCTGGAGCAACTTTTCAACGGGCTATGTCTTATGCATTTCATGACATTAAGCACATTTTCCAGCCATATCTCGATGATTTATCTGCTCATTCATTACGTAGGGCCAATCATCCCACTCATTTACGAGCAATTTTTATGAGATGTAGGCATTATCAGATAAGGCTGAATCTGCATAAATGTGTTTTCTGCGTAGAATCGGGTCGATTACTGGGATTTGTTGTCTCGAAACCAGGCATTCGCGTCGATCCATAGAAGGTCGAAACCATCGTTAAATTGCCTCCTCCTTCGACTTTACGCCAACTCCAAAGTTTTCAGGGGAAAGCAAACTTTTTACGTAGATTTATTCCTAACTATGCTGAGCTTACAAAGGGGTTTACCCGGTTGTTGAAACAGAACATTCCATTCTTTTGGGACGAGATCGCTGATCAATATTTTGATGCACTTAAACACGCGTTGACCCATGCACCATTATTGCATCCTCCCAACTACAACCAAGATTACATTTTGTACCTCGCTGCTTCTCATTCCACCATTGGGATGGTACTAGTTTAGGAAGATGAATCTCACACTGAACATGTGATTTATTATCTTAGTCAAAATTTGCATTCGACTGAAATCAAATACACACATGTGGAGAAATTGGCCTTGGCAGCTGTTCAAGCTGTCCAACGTTTTAGACATTACATCTTGTTACGTAAAACCACGATAATTTCTAATTGCAACCCTATGATGTATATTTTGACCAAACAATTGCTAGGGGGAAAATATTCCAAATGGATAGTTATCTTGCAGGAATTTGACTTGGAATTTGAAAAATCCAAGGCAAAGAAATCTTTGGTATTTGCGGAACTGATGTGCGATTTCCCCTCTACTGATACTGAAACAGTGGCAGAAGAGTCCATTGCGGACGAATCTTTGTTTCTCATCAGTACACTTGATCCTTGGTATGGAGATATTATTATTTATCTCCAAACCCAATCTTTTCGGCCTGAAATTTCACGAACTCAGCGACGAAAAATACGCTTCCAATCCCAACAGTATAATATCATTGGTGATACACTTTATCGACGTGGAGTGGATTATGTTTTCCGACGTTGTCTAAATCATGAAGAAGCTGAAAAGGTGTTAAATGACTGCCATTCTGGAGCATCTGGTGGTCATATGTCTGGGTATGCCACAGCCCAAAAGATATTGCGTGCAGGTTATTTCTGGCCAACGTTGTTCAAAGATTGCATTTATGCTATTCGGAAATGCCATAACTGTCAAATTTTTGATCGGAAAATGCGCGCGCCACCCGCTCCTCTTCACCATATAATTGCTGTTGGTCCTTTCGCAAAATGGGGTATCGATTTTATTACATGTAACTCTCACTCGGCCGGGGGGCATGCGTATATTATCTTAGCAGTAGATTATTTTACAAAATGGGCCGAGGCGATGCCTACATTTTCAGCTGACGGCAATACTTCTGCAACATTCGTATTTAATCACATAATTGCTAGGTTCGGTGTTCCTCAAGCTATTATTACAGATCATGGAATTCATTTTCAGAATGTCATGATGACTGAACTGACAGACCAACTTGGCTTGCGCCACGATAGTTCTATTCCGTATTATCCACAAGCCAATGGTCTGGTTGAAGCCATTAACAAATTTTTAGTCACCATGATTAAACGAATCAATGGTATTCACAAGACGAATTGGCATTCCATGTTATTTTCAGTGCTCTGGGCATATCGAACCTCAGTCAAAACATCAACGGGTTTCACTCCTTTTCAACTGGTTTACGGTTTGGAAGCTGTGTTGCCGATTGAATGCGAAATACCGTCACTAAAATTAGCCGTAGAATTACTTCCAGCTACGTCTGAAGAGGAAAAACGTTTCTTGTACTTAGCCCAATTAGACGAGAATCGACGAAATGCTACGATAACAAACAAGGCTCATGTTAAAAGGATAAAAGCTCAGTATGATAGAAATGTGACCCCTCGAAATTTTTCAGAAGGAGACCTAGTTTTACTTTACGATCAAGCTAACGACAAGCTAGGAGCTAGGAAATTCGTGCCTATGTGGCATGGTCCTTATATTGTTAAACGAAAATTAGCAAAAGGGGCCTATGAGTTGATATATTTTGACGGTGTCCCTTTGGATAAACCCAAAAATGGGCTTTATCTAAAGCGATATTATGCTTAAATAAGGTGTGGAGATTTTTGTTAGTTTAGATTTCTTTACTGTTGGTGTGTTTTAGATTAGAAAGGTGTGCCTAGTTTAGAGAGTGTGTTTTTGTCACTATTCCTGCTTATCTGAGTTTTACTCTTGATATTGTAGATGTCAACGTCTCTTCAAACCTACATTGGTTTTGCTGATGGTGCTTGTTGTAGTACACAGAACATTTCTTCCGCAGCTTGGGTTATCTATTCACCCTCTGACGAGTTAGTATCCATGCATGGGGTAAGCCTTGGTCAAACAACAAATAACATTGCCGAGTATAGTGCAGTGATTGAGTTATTATCTGAATCCATATCATTTGGAATTTGGAGTTTGATTGCAAGGTTGGATTCTGAACTTGTTGTATTACAGCTTAACAGGGTTTATACCATTAGAAATCCAGTGTTATTACGGTTGTTTTTGAGAGTTCGTCTCTTGGAACATGAGTTTGATTATATTGAATATCAGCATATTCCAAGACATTTAAATACATTAGTAGATTCAATTGCTTCTAGTATGATAAATAGACATTTGAAATAATCAAAAGCAGTAAAACAAACAACATTCACATATGTACACAAATAGTCGGCAAATAGTGATATATCATAGTATAGGAGTGTTTTCAAAAAATATACATCGTCTTCGATCATAGGTTGGAAACACCTTATGATCGGCAAAAATGATAATACAAAAGTCAAAAATATGATTCTACACGATCATCCCATCACTGATGGTGATCACGATAAGAAACCACTGCCCGGGCTACCCTGCATAGGAACCTCCTGAAAGGTCCTGGAACTCCAATCACATATCTCTGCAGCCTGAGAGGAATGTCATCTATGCTGGTCTCTAGAATATCTAGAGTCAAACGCTCTAGATGATGCTCCAAATCAGTCAAAATCTCTGCTGATTGGCCTGTTGGGGCTGGTGCGGGCGCAACTGGTTGTCTTCTCTCATAAGGTTGGAGATGGGCTGGTCTTTGTGGACCCACATCTGTATTCAAAAACTTTTGGTTATTAGTCTTCAAAGAAGATAAAAAATTAAAAAAAAAATAGAATTTAGCAAACGTTGAAAAATGATTTTACTTGAATCATCCCACTGTTCCCCTGCAGGGAGAGCCATCTCTCTGTCACCGCGGAAATCTATCCCGAAATATGGAAAATCCTCTATCACAAAAATTTGGCGATCCAGCCAACGAAAATATGAAGAAGGGAATCACACAATCTCAGTACCCTCAATTGCATGACGAGCCATCAACGCGGACCAACGAACCATTCTCGGTTCTCGAGGTCGACCGGCATCAACAGCAATACTCTGTGGAGCTAACATGGGGATCCTCTCCAGAGCGAAAGAAACAACAATGGATCTGTATCCAAAGTTATTCAGTTTCCCATTTTTTGCTCTGGTTAGTTGGCCTTTTACATTGGCTAATACAGCTTCACACCAGTTAAAGATGGTGCCGCGAAAACAGTCCACGGCAATACGCATTTGGGAACCAGTAGCTACATGAAGCGCAACACTCCCACACAGTTTGGTAACAGTAAAAGAAATAACTTTCAATTCAGGACGGATGATGTGTTTTATGTCAATCCGTTTGTCCCGAGGATTTGCCTGGTCATTACAGAATTCTAGTTGGAGACTAGTGACAGTCTGGCCACCCGGCCTAGTCCCAAACAAAGAAACTTGTTCGCCCCTCTTGGACAAACCAGTCAAGAAATATATATCCTCCAGCTCAATTTCGAGCCGGTGGCCACCAATGAAGAAGCATTGGTCCTCCACATTCCATCTGTTCACCAACCATGTCAAGAGTTCTACTTGTGCCCTCATGCCAGAGATGGCCCAAAATTTTTACAAGCCACATGCTTTTAATGCCCTTTTTGTGGGCAAATGAAGTATTACAGCTTCATCTACTTCCTCGTGCTCACGTTCTCCCCAGATAAGCATCTTTTTAATCCTACAATACAGAAAAAGGCAAGTTAGAATAATCTTATTTGAAAAATTTTGGCAAACAAATGAGAAATCAATGCTTTAAATCTAACCGCGCGAGTACCGCACCCGCTCTTTGTAAACAGAGCGTAGGTCCACATGCGCAGTGTGTGTCGGGTGCGGAACCCACGACTTTTTCCTTATAGGAAAAATTCGGGGTCCACAGGTAGCGTGTGTCCCACCTGCGGACCCCGCGTGCGAAATTTTTAACCATTTTTTGCCCCAAAAATTCAAACTAAAGCCTAAAAACAAATTTGAAACGGATGAAAAATAAGATAGAGAGGTTGTGGATTACCCGGGACTGACGGTTTTCGATTCCAACGGACGAATTTTCCAGAATCTTCACAGGAACTTTCTTACCCAAAAGCTTTTTACTTTTCACTCTAAAACTGAACGGTAAAAATGAAATTGAAAAAGTCCTTTTTATAAGTTTTTTCGAATGGATGAATTTTTAATTTATTTATTTTTCACTTTAAAAAGGGTATTTTTGAAAGCATTTTTACTTATCTTAAACAGGTATGTGTAATGTTTTAAGTTTTTGTGTAGAAACTGGATTTTTCAGGTGAACTGATCGTTTTTCAACAAAGAGCATACTATTATCACTTTTTCAGACTCTTTCAAAAAATTTACGAAAAAGCGAAACCTTGGAGTCATCTTTTAAGCCCTTTTCAGACTCTCTAAATATGAAAAGATTGCCGAGTACTTGACTATTCGAACTCGTTAAAGTAAATGAACAGTCGTCCCTTCAGTATAAGTTTACCCCTTTTAAGGACTGAAATGGACTATTTACGAAAAAGGTATACGTTGACTAAATACGGTCAATAGAGTTCTCTCCCGCATTATTTTATCCTTTTTCGGGCTTGAGAGACTAAATTTACGAAAAAGTTCACCCACAGAGTTTTCTTAAGTTTTTCTTCTGACTCCCTAAAACTGAAAAACACTGAGTTTCTCCTATACTGGACTCATTAAAACTTAACAGTAAAGGACCTGTTTAATTTTCAATAGGAACGAACCACTCCTTCTTAGGGTTCGAATTTTAAACTAAGTTGGACTCATCCGAAGGATGAGCTTATAATCAAGAAAATGTTATCCTCCTCAAGCTTGTCAAAAATAAAGAGGTACTTGCCAGAAATGGTGGGGGAAAAAGAGAGAAAAATGGGCGTGTTTGTTGTATTTTAAATTTTTCAAAAACTCAATCAACCACTCTTGGACACGACACTTTCATTCACCTGGGTTGGGAAATCCTTTGCCTAACAGTTAATCAAACCACATTGAAAGTCTTCAGCCAGTTTCTGGGTATTAGCTTTGGGTCAATTGTTACCAAGCCATCTGCAGTGTCGTTATGTGTTCAAGAGAACAGTTCAAATAAACCATTCATCTGCAAAATATCTGTCATCCATTTTTGACCATCCCTGAGTCAGTCCTTGCCAATATATTTTCAAGACTTGATCTATGATTTCGTGTTGTGGGCTTGCCTACGACAGATCACTTTCTATCGACATCAGCACATTATCTAGGAATTTGATCCAGAAATCGTCAGTACCTTGAAATCTGCATGCCTCAATGGCAGGTTTCTCGCCTTCGACGACAAGTTGCATCATTGACCTTCGATCGAATGATTCCGTGACATGTTCGACTTCAGCTCATTCATTCACATTTCATGGATTTTACTGAGTATTTTGAGAGCCATTGACATTACTGGTGGTTTCTCTCACACTTGTTAACAGTTCACATCATTGATTGGTAATCAAGTGGTTTCTACCATGTTCGACTTCAACACATTTATTCACATGGATAGAATCGTACTAGTTCGAGATGCGGAAATCAAGACCCTGGATCTAGTTTCCACCATCCAGGCTGCGAGGAATTTTGTTGTCATATATACAGTAGACTATTTATAAACAGATGGCTGCGTCCATACTGTGTCTACATATATCTGTACTATGATGTATTCAAAATCATTCCTGTATCAAAACGATTTGAGTTAGTTTCTAGTTAGTTTTTATCTGAGTATGGGAATGCCTACCTCAGTGATGACATATATATGTATATATTTTGCATTGAATGTTTTTATAGGTTCCGACTGGGGTGTCCACAGGATGATCTTTGAAATGATAAAGTACTGCACTCTTCATATATGACAGACTTCAGCTTCATCTATTCCAGACTTTGTACTTTAGGGGGAAATTTGTTACACTAAAATCTGTCATCCTGACATTTTACTATGAGTATGAGCTCATTATTACTCATACTTCCTCCTTTTGCAAGTCTAACATATCAGCTCCTCATATCAAGCTTTCAAAATTAGAGAAAAGTTCCTAAAAATCCCCTAAACATTGGTATCGCACTTTCTCTGTTCATTTCATGCGGTCCCGCACCTAAATTTCAGCTTGCCTGCGGAACCATACCGCACGTTATTTGTGTTATGGGTGCGGACCTCTGTAAAACATAAAAAGGCGAGAAAGTAAAGATAAAAAGTGAATTTCAGATGAATTCTAGAAGATTCTAGATCGGAATTTTCAGGAATAGATACGCTTTGAGAAGGTTCATGCATCCCTCACTTGATGGAGCTAACCCCTTGATGTAAGGAGCTAATCCCTTTGAAGGAGGATTCTATCCCTTCATATTTGGAACAGAAAACCTCCTCTTTTCCACTATAAAAAGAGGCCTTGGGTAGCCTCAAAGGGAGTTCAAGCTTAAGATACTTGAAGTTAAATGCTGTTGAGATTCAGACTCAGTTAACTAAGACTTTCTGTGAGGTTAAATCACTCATCTCTATCTGTCTTGGTTCAAAGAGTGCAATGCTTGTCAAATTAGAAGAGATTCCTTCTTCGGACCCCGGGAGGACCTGCACAACATCAAGGCACAAGTTGTAAAGGTTTTCTTTATTTGAAGTTAATACAAATATACTCATTTCTCTCATTAAACTGTCGATTCATGGTTTATTTCATAAATTCCTTGATCATTATGATGAGTATGGTTTATAATAATGTCTATACAGGTGATGTGTAATCTTTTTGCTTGTTTGTGACTGCAGATTCATGAGGAACGTCCTTTCAAGTGCACGGGAAGGACTTCAACGAGATCAAGCAAGCGCTGGACATAAGGTAGGCCTTACACCTATATAGTGTTTTTATGAATCTTATATGCTTAGAGAGAGATTAGTATAATTGGTTGTTTGTTGCTAGTTGCTTTTAGTACTAGAGAGATCGGTCTTGTCTGCAAGATGGATTAATCTACACAATAGTCTGAGCTCCACAATCACAGGTCCGAGAACTGTAGGATAGTCTAGGCTCCACAACCTCAGGTCCGAAGTGTTGTAGGATAGTCCGAGAGTATAAAAACTAGTCTCCCACAGAATTTATTACTGCCCATCAATAGATTAGTGACCATTTACCACAGGTGGCTAGACAAAAATAATCTATTGTCCGAGCTTGTGGAAGAATAACCCAGACAATATTCTTTTTAAGTCCTCCTCGGCCTTAGTTCACAAGATGTGAACTCTCCTCAAGGTTATGTGTTCCTCAGATATTCTTCACTGAATTTCTAGCCAGAAATGAATGAATGCAGATTTATATATATAGTAGTTTGTCCCTATGAAGAGACACATCCATTGGAAGAAAGGCAAACATTATATGACTGCATAGGTCATCTTGACTGCAAAAATATTTTTTATTATCTGAAAAATTCAATTTCTCACAAACTATTGGGAGTTTCGGGGCAAGTAAGAGCTCGTTGGAAAGAGGGAAAAATCCTCTTTAATATGGTATAGGATTCATTGTGAAAGGATTCTTCCAATGTGTCTAAATTTATTTTTCATTGTGACTGTTCATGAAATTTTAGTGCATAAGGTGGTTGTGACAGTAAGAGATCATTAGAGCTTCTTCATCATGGTGTCTCTTCCATGCCATCATGATATTATAGCATCATGCCATCATATGATAGTGCACATTTATGTCATCATATGTCATAGTGCAACATCTATCAATCTTCCATTAAGAGAGCTCATCAATAGAGCTTATATTCCATCAATGACAATTATTGACCAACAATCTGCCCCTTTGTCCTTGATGGAAATATTATAGAATTCTCTCTCCCTTTGACATCAATGGAAAATGGGGTGCCCAAGTACTCCCCCTGTCATGCTGCTCCCCCTAACATACTTTACCCCTAACATGCTGCTTGATTTTAATGTGATGCAAGAGTAGTGACCCCCATCTTTTGGAAAAGATACTCAAATTCTTCTCGTGGAAGAGGTTTTGTAAATATATCTGCAATTTTCTCTTTTGTATTGACGTCTTCCAACCCGATATTGTGTTCAGCAACTTGTTCACGGAGAAAGTGGTATTTGATTGGAATATGTTTGGCTCTTGAGTGCATCACTGGATTATTTGAAAGACTGATGGCACTAGTATTGTCACAAAAAATAGTAATTGGTTGCTTAGTTTCTATGTTGACATTCTTCAAGGTTTCCTTCATTCCTGAAATTTGTGTACAAAAATCAGCAGCAGCTATATATTCGGCTTTAGCTGCAGAAAGGGATATAGATGATTGCTTTTTGCTGAGCCAAGATACAAGACAATCTCCCATAAAGAATGCATTTACACTGGTACTTTTTCGATCATCCACACTTCCAGCACAATCAGTGTCAGAATAAGCTGTCACAATAAGAGTTGAACTGGAGTGTAAAAACTCTGGTAAACTTGAATAAGTATATATTATTATTGATAAAATATGAGATATGATTACAATGGGGAATCACCAAGGCTTTAAATATAGCCTTATGGTGTCCCTTGGCGAAGAGGCATGATCTTTGATCATGCCCTTTCACTTAATAAAACCTAAGATAACTATATCTAACTAATAATTAATAAAATATACATAACATTGCCCCTCTCTTAAAGATGCTTTGTCCTCAAAGAATATGTAATGATGGACAATGTTGATGAACGCCTGGGTTTCTTCAGCGACGGGCTCTTGCTTCCCACATTTTAAAAAGATTGTGGAGCATCTTCTCGAGCTCCATCTGTTGGTGATGTGGATAGCGACAATATTTGATATTGACAGGGTCGGGTCCTTTCTTGACTTCTAATGGATGTTTGATTTTCCTATCGGGAGGCACTTTTATGGGTATATCTTGGAATACTTTTTCTTGTTTCCAAACTATTCCTTGTTCTTCCGGTGACTCTTCATGGATCCTTTTTGAAGATAACATTTCTAACTGATGACATTGTATAGTAGATGCTGGCGCTCCTGTTTGAATCATCTTCGTCATCAAAGATGAAGATACGACTTGATTTTCTGGAACTTGGAATCCATACAACCTGTGTTTCTGCCCTTTCCACTTAAAACTTATAAACTGCTTCTGATGGTTGGCAGAATAAGTACCTAAATTTTGTAGCCATTGAATTCCTAAGACCACATCTACTCCTCGTAATGGAACGGTGTAGAATGGAGATTCTAAATGAAAGTTTTTTATCTGTAGTTTGACCTTATGGCATTTCCCCACTTTCTCAATCTTCTTACCATCGGCCACCATTACCTTCATATTAGGTATGGGGAAGGTAAATATGTTAAGTCTTTTTGCCATGGTTGAATCTAGAAAATTGTGGGTACTGCCAGTGTCGACGAGAACCATTACGTTGTTGTTCTTGATATGTCCTCTTAACCTTAGGGTTTGAGGTTGTGATATGCCTGTCATAGTTGATAATGACACTTGCAGAATAGTTTCGCCATCCACTTCTGGAGAGAACTCTAAGTTGTCTTCTAATCCTTCTATATATGAATCATTATTGTTAGCGTCGTTAGTTGCTTCACAACTGTATAGATTTTTCGCTTTTCCATTAGCACATCTGTGCTTAGGGTCCCAGTTTTCACCGCAATGCTTGCACTTGCCCTCTCTCATTCTTCGTTTTTCCACATTAGATTTTTCTTCTTCACGAACATGGGGTGGGACATATTTTCTGTCATCTATATTTTCAGATTGAGGAAATCTTTGTCTCGAATATACTTTTTCTGGTTTTGATAACCTTTCAAATTTCTTTTCAACGACTTTTGCTTTTTGCCTTGCTACTTCTACTAATGTAATTTCATGAAGTTCGAGCTCTTCTTGTATATGGATTTTAAGTCCTGAGATGTAAGACTGGATTAGACGAGATTCTGACAATCCCGGTACTCGTGTTGCCAAGGTCTCCCATTCTCGAGTGTACTCATCCACATCTCCTTTTTGGCGTAATTTGATAAACGTTGAAAAAAACTTTTCTTCTTTTATGCCTTGAAACCTTTTGAAGAATGCATCCTTAAATTTCCTCCAACCGATAGCAAGCGTCGTCTTTTTCCACCACATATACCAATTATATGCTTCTCCTTCCATTTTCATGGAAGCATGCTTAATTTTTTCGTCATCACTAGTAATGTCATAAATCTCAAAATATTCTTCCACTTTATTAAGCCATGCAACGCTATTTTTTTCATTACCATCAAACTTGGGTAGCTCGATTTTGGCTTTTCGCTGATATGCTAATGGTGGAACAAGAAGGGGATATTGATTAGAAAATGCATTCCAGAGCTGCTTATTTTGAAAATCTGCATTACTATCTTCTTGATGATGTGGGGAATCGGTTTTTTCCTGATGCTCTTCTGAGTTCCCTGAATCTGCGGAATTGTTTTGTTGATTTTGTTCCATGTTAGGAGATATTGGGGATTGTGTCTGACTTAACTTATCTATCTTATCATTTAGCTTATTGAAGAGTTCTGTCATATTGTTCATTGCTTCGCTATGCTCTGTCATCTTGTTCATTGCTTCGCTATGCTTTTCTGTGGCCTCGTGATGATTTAGCCACATTTGTCTTTCTATTCGATTTGTCGTATCATGAACCTTTTTGATGTCGTTGGAGTGTCCTGCAACTGTACCTTCAAGATCGATTAATCTTTTTCCGAATTCTTCAGAATTATTATTGATCTGTTTCTCGAGATCCACCAATTTCTTTTGGAATTCAGCCATCGACATCGATGAAGACATTGAACGTGTATGAGGTGGGGAATATTTTTCTGCCAATTTTTCCCTCTTTTTTTAAAAAATTAATTAATTAATTAATATTTAATTAATTAATTAAATTAATTTTTTTTTGAAATAATAATAATAATTTCTATTATATATATATTTTAAATAATAATAATAATTATTATTATTATTATTTTATTATTTGAATTATATATATATATATATATATATAATTATGGGGAAAAAGATTGTTAACCTTCAAAAGTCACGTTGTTTTTAAAAGTCATTTTGTTTTGAAAAGGCACGTTGTTTTGAAAAGGGGAAATGGGTTTTAATAGCATGGGCAATTACCATGGGCTCCAAAACCACGAGCTTGTAAACCACGAGCAATTACTCTTCCTTATTTCTTTTTACTTTGTCTTCACATGTACGTATATGTACTTCTTTATATATATATATATCTTTTTACTTTTTCTTTTTTCTTTTGGAACTATTTTCTTTTAAATATTTTTTTTTCCTTTTTAATTTATTTCCCCCTTTATGTTAACTTTCCTTCTCTCTTTTATTTTATTAATGTATATATTTCTTCCTTCTTCTTTTTTAAAAAACAAATGTTGCTACCCACAAGCACTTGGTTTTTAAAAAAATCTGCAATTTTGGAATTTTCTTGTAATTCCTTAATTCTGGGTGATCACACAGATCCCGAAGAGCGATGGCTCTGATACCAATGGAGTGTAAAAACTCTGGTAAACTTTATAAGTATATATTATTATTGATAAAAGATGAGATATGATTACAATGGGGAATCACCGAGGCTTTAAATATAGCCTCATGGTGTCCCTTGGTGAAGAGGCATGATCTTTGATCATGCCCTTTCACCTAATAAAACCTAAGATAACTATATCTAACTAATAATTAATAAAATATACATAACATGAACTCTTAGGATACCAAAGACCGAAATCAGTCATTCCTTTCATATATTTGAGAATTCTTTTCACATCTGCTAGATGGGATTGTTTAGGACTTGACTGAAATCTCGCTACCATTCCTACTGCTTGCATAATATATGGTTTTGTAGCAGTTAAGTATAGGAGAGCTCCAATTATTGACCTGTAAAGAGTTGCATCTATTTGGGGGGTATCATTGTCTTTGCTTAATTTACAATATGTGGTCATTGGTGTGCTCATAAGTGCACAATCTTCCATCCCATATATTTTAAGCATGTCTTTAAGATATTTTTCTTGAGATATAAACATGCCTATAGAGGTTTGAGATATTTGTAGCCCAAGAAAGTAAGACAACTCACCAATCATTGAAATCTCTAATTTTTTGGACATATTTAGAGCAAATTCATGGCTCATTTCTTCATCATTGCTAGAAAATATTAGATCACCGACGTAAACAAGAGTGATCAAAATTTTTTCGTTATCCATCTTCATGTAGAGATTACTACCTGCCACTCCCTTTTTGAAACCTTCTTGTTGCAGATAGTGATCCAAATTTTCATACCATGCTCTAGGGGCTTGTTTTAATCCATACAAGGCCATTTTTAGTTTGCATACAAGGTATTTTCCTTCAACAATATCAAATCCTTCTGGTTGCTCCATGTAAAATTCCTCCTTGAGATCTCCATTTAGGAATGTTGATTTTACATCCATTTGATAAACCTTGAATCCTTTTGAGAAAGTAAATTCTAGAAACATTCGTATGGCTTCCATTCGAGCTATTGGTGCAAAGGTTTCTTCAAAGTCAATTCCTTTGATTTGCGAGTATCCTTTGCAGACAAGTATGGCTTTATTTCTAATGATTTGTCCATCTTCATTCATCTTGTTTTTTAATATCCATTTTGTTCCAATTATACTTTTATCTTTTGGGTGAGGTACCAGTTCCCAAGTCTCATTTTTTTCGATTTGAGACATTTCTTCTTCCATGGCCTTTATCCAATGAGGATCTTTGCTTGCTTGAGAAAAAATTTCAGGTTCTATTAAAGATAATAGAGCCACATCATCTTTTCTAGGGGTGCTTATCATCCTTCTTCGAGTTTGGATTTTCCTTCATCTATATTTCCGATGACCTATTCTTCTGGATGATATCTTTGAACAAAATTGATCTTGGAGGGAGTTTGTGAAGATTCATTTTGAGGTTCACTTTGAGGTTCTTCATTCTCATCTTCTTTTTTAGGTTCTTCTTCTTCACTTTGTACAAAGAAAGGCTCAACTTCATGATCTTCAATTCCTTTTTATGGAAGGCCTTCATCAATATTTACATCAATGCTTTCCATTATTCTTCGTAGATGATAGTTGTAAGATTTGTAAGCTTTGCTCAGGCTAGTGGAGTATCTAAGAAATATTCCTTCGTCAACTCTAGAATCAAATATACCTGGTGAGTCATCATTTATTTTTATGAAATATTTTCTTCCAAAAACCCTAAAATATTTTACTGAAGTAGGTCTTCCTTTCCATAATTCATAAGGATTCTTTTCATTATTTGGGTTTAGTTGAGTTCGATTTAAGGTGTAAACTACGGTGCCAACTACTTCTCTCCAAAATTTTGGTTGCAAATCGGCTACTAGTAGTATTGTCCTTGCCATTTCTTGAATGGTTCGGTTCCTTCTTTCAACTACTCCATTTTTCCAGGGTGTCCTAGCAGTAGAGAGTTCTCTTTTGATTCCATGCTCTTTACAGAATTCATCGAACTCTTTTGAGGTGAATTCTCCTCCTCTATCCATTCTAAGACATTTAATCTTAGAATATTTCTCATTCTCAATGAGAGACTTAATATTTTTAAAACATTAAAATGCTTCGGATTTATATTTTATGAAATATATCCACATCATTCTAGTATAGTCATAAAAAAATAGAGCAAAGTACCTTTCACCCTGAAGAGCTAGAGTTCTAGTTGGCCCACACAAATCTGCATGAATGATTTCCGAAGGTTTTGTTGTTGAGAACTCCTTAGTTTTGTGGCTAGTTCTGGTTTTCTTTCCATGTTGGCATGGGCCACATACAACTTGATTTGGTTTGCATATTTTTGGAATATCCCTTACTGCATTAATTTTGTTGATGTTGACTAGGTTATCAAAATGTGTATGCCCCAATCGCTTGTTCCATAACCAAATTTCATCTTTTTGACTTAAGTAACATTTATCTTCTTGGATTCTACTGAGTATGTAAACATTATTTGGTGTTCTTACTCCTTTCGCCACAAGTTCTCCCGAGGATGAGTCTCTTATTTCACAGTTTTTTGTACTAAAGACAACATTGTGTCCTTGGTCACAAATCTGGCTAACACTTAAGAGATTGTGTTTGAGCCCTTCTACCAGCAAGGTATTTTTAGCCTTTCCTATTCCATTGACAATGGTAGCAGTTCCTTTTCGAGTGATTTTAGAGGATCCACTTCCAAAAGATACATTTCCATTTTTCTTGTTCAATGAAATAAACTTCTTTTGGTCACCTGTCATATGTCTTGAGCATCCACTATCCACGAACCAATGATTTTCTTCACTATGAACACATAGAGTTAGGCCACATTTATCAGTTTTGAGATTTATTTTTTAGCTTTCTCCCTTTTGAGAGGACAATTTTGTTCATTATGATCATAATTATCACATAATGAGCAAGACGGATCAAAATTAGCCAAGGGATCAAAAGAATTGTAAGTTTTGATTTGTCCTTGCTCTTTAGGACCATGTAGTTGGTTTGTTTGATTTTTCAATCTTGGTTCTTCATTCTTATGAGCCTCGCAATGTTTAGCTTGATGCCCAAAGTTTTTACAATTGTAACAATGCCCAAGAAAAATAGTTTGATAACTGTTGTGGTATCCAAAATTCTTCTTTGGAGTTGCTCTTTCTTCAATTCTTGGTTTTAAGATGGGACTTTGTTCCTAACGAGATGACTTTTCTTCTTTGGGATGGCGAGAGAGTATATCAGCATAACTTCTGGCATTATTCTTTGTACTCGATGATTCTCCTTTGAAACCAATTGCAGACTTGTCGTGTTGAGGTTTTTGAGTATTAAGAATGTTGTCAAGAGCTAGAGAGCTTTGCCAATTCCTTTTGACTTGCTCTGATTCCTTTCTTAGAGATACTATTTTAGCTTCACGTTTTTCACAGATATCATCCTTCTCTTTTACCTTAATTTTCAAGAAGTATTTCCTTATTTTTGCTTCCTCACTTTCTATTTTGAGAGAAATTATCTTCTTTTGTATATTCTAATTTTCTTCAATGGCATTCATCAGAAAACTATCCATGTTTCTTTCATCTTCCAGTTCTGAGTCATCATCATTTGTAAATGCCATGAATAACGTTTCTTTACTTCCAACATAATCACTTTCCTCATCTGATTCATCATCTCTTTCTTTGTGATGGCGCATATTTCTGGTTGATTTCCTTTTGATGACTACAAATTCATCTTCATCGGACTCATCTTGTTTGGAGAAGAAGTTATTCTTATTAAACAATTTCTTTTTATACATCATCCTTTTAGAGTCCTTTTCATCATCACTATCATGTTTATGGGGACATTTTGCAATGTAATGACCTATTCTTCCACAATTGAAACAAATAAGAGGGTACTTACCTTTTAGCTTGGATCCCCTTTTTAGTCTTCATAAAAATTGAGCTAATTCATTTTCAGTATCAGATTCATCGTTGTTGTAATTCAATCATTTTCCTTCTTGTGTAGATCTTGAGGCTTTGAAGGGTACTTCTTTGAAATTTGGACTCCCTTTCCTCATCTCATAGGCAATGAGAATTCCATGGAGTTAATCCATCTTGAGAGTATCTAGATCCTTCATTTCTTCTATGGAACTTAATTTGGAGTCAAATCTGTCAGGAAATGATCTTAGGATTTTTTGAACAACGATGCTTTCTTCAATATTTTCTCCTAGTCCTCTAAGAGAGTTAACCACTTCAGCTACTCAGAGAAAATATGATGCAATATCTTCTTCATCATCCATTTTCAGACTCTTGAATTGTCTTCTATAGGTTTGAAGCTTTTCCTTCTTGACTTTAGAGTCGCCATCATATAGAGAAACCAACTTATCCCATACTTCTTTGGCTGCGTCATAGTTCATGACTTTCGTAAATTCGGAATTGGTAATTCCACTAGTGATGGAATTTAAAGCTTTGGCATTAGCAATGCAGGCTCTTCTTTCATCTTGATCAGTTGGAAGATTGGCGGGAGTTTTGTACCCATCCAGAACAAAGTGCCATACTTAAGGACCAAGAGACATTAGATAGTAGGACATCCTCTTTTTCCAAAACCCAAAATTCGTTCCATCAAAGATAGGTAGTTTCCCTGTTGCTTCCATGTTCTTCATTGTGCCTAAGAATCCTTCTTCCAGCTGTTAGGCTGATATTGAAGAAGCTAGCTCTGATACCAATTGTTGGAAGTAATGAGAGTGGGGTGAATCAATATTTCTTTTCAATTGTTAATTATTGCCAGTTAGATTCTTCACAATTAAAGACCAAGAGGTGTATAAAAATAATATTAAGGATTAATAAGAACTTCAATCCCTTTTTTAATAATAGTATACAATAGAAGAGTGAAGGGCACCAACCCTTTTAATGAAACATGAACCAACATGTTTCCAAGCACCAACTTGGACTTTGATGAGGCTCAGACTTCTAGGGCTCCAACCCTATCTTCTCAAGGCACCAACCTTGTGTTTAGGGGCACCTACCCCAAGGACACCAATCCCTTTGTCTTCTTTTTAATATAAAATGTGTGATGTACTTACTTGACTATCATCAACAAGATTCTTCAATGTTATTTATTCACTGTTCTTTGTCCATCGTGTGACTCCAATAGTCCTCACATAAGTCTGAGCCTTCACCAAAGTGAAATCCACTGCAAGGACAACATTCCTCTACAATTTTCACTATTTGAGTCAAGAAACACAATCCAACCACCTTTTTATAGGTTCACAATCACAGGTTTCCTAACTATTGATTTGTTGCAGTGTATTAGTCTAACTTTGAAGAAGGTCTGAGGCTGCAACTGAGCATGAAGTAGCTTTATCTCAGGTTCGAGAGTAAGGTTTTTGTAGCTCTATAATTCAATGTCTCAGGTGCAATCCTTTAAGTGACTGAGTCTGAAAATGAGTCTAAAATAACACTCTCAATAGGTCTGAGGTGTTGTAGCATTGTTTGAGTTTTTGTATTATGGTTTGAGCTCCACAATCATAGGTCCGAGAATAGGCTCCACAACCTCAGGTCTGAAGTGCTGTAGGATAGTCCGAGAGTATAAAAACTAGTCTCCCACAAAATTTATTACTGCCCATAAATAGATAGTGACCATTTACCACAGGTGGCTAGACAAAAATAATCAGTTGCTCGAGCTTGTGGAAGAATAACCCAAACAATATTCTTTTTAATTCCTCCTCGGCCTTAGTTCACAAGATGTGAACTCTCCTCAATGTTCTGTGTTCCTCAGTTATTCTTCACCAAATTGTTGGCCAGAAATGAATGAACGCAGATATATATATATATAGTAGCTTGTCCCTATGAAGAGACATATCCATTGGAAGAGAGGCTGACATTATATGACTGCATAGGTCATCTTGACTCCATATATATATATTTTTTATCTTAAAAATTCAATTTATCACAAACTATTGGGAGTTTTGGGGCAAGTAAGAACTCATTGGAAAGAGGGAAAAATCCTCTTTAATATGATCTAGGATTCATTATGAAAGGATGCCTCCAAGGTGTCTAAATTTATTTTTCTTTGTGATTGTTCATGAAATTTTAGTGCAGAAGGTGATTGGGACAGTAAGAGAACATTAGAGCTTCTTCATCATGGTGTGTCTTCCATGTCATCATGATAGTATAGCATCATGCCATCATATGATAGTGCACATGTATGTCATCATATGTCATAGTGCAGCATCTATCAATCTTCCATTAAGAGAGCTCATCAAGAGAGCTTATATTCCATCAATGACAATTATTGACCAACAGTTATAACACGTGAACACACACATACCTCTTAAGTTTTGTAAAAAATTGAAAGGACGAGTATTTCATTTAATGGAAAATTGAGATATTATAAGACATTAATTTTTTTTGTGAAAAATATCATTAGGGAAACAACATAATTTTCCACATATTTTATCTTTACTCCAAATGAAAATTTTCAACGCTTATATGAATTTTGAGGGCTGCAATTTGACAAAAATGGAAAAACTTCAATTTTCATTGCCCCATATGGCCCAAAAGTGTAACCCATCTTCATGCATTCGTCCGATCAATTTATTCTTTGATAGTTATGATGAATTTATTCATCTAAAAAATGAGCCAAAATTCCTCAGAGAAAAATTCTATGGCCAAAACTATGATTATAACTTTACAAATTTCCTACCAAATTTGGAAAGAAAATTCAAGTTAAAAAACTAAAATTTATCCATTCATAAAAGCACTCCATTACATTTTACTAAATTTTTATTTATGATTATTATAATATAATATACTAGAGTAGTCATATAAATTAAATTGGATAGACATCAATTCATAATAAGCATAAAAAACTTACTTCATCATATTTCTCAAGTTGCTTAAAAAAGAATACATAAGAATAAATTAAATTATAATTTTTTTTTTTTTTTGTAAGATGAATTTTTATTAACTAGAAAATTAACATATATGACTAGGATTACATTTTCATAGTCAATCTCTCACATGGGAGGCCTAACCATAACCAATAATTGACTCTCCTAAGTGAGGGAATGGATAATTGAGAGCGCATTGATACAAAATTTACAAAACTCTAGCTAAAAATAATTCTTAATTGACCATATTTATAAGACACAACATAACAAAAAATAGTAAACATGATTAGCATCACATAATATTATGTGTTCTGATTCTAAGTCTATCATTGGGATGGGGTGTAGTGGGCCTTTTAGAGGATGCCCAACATTTGATGGTATGAGTAGGTGCACCCTACTTATTCCATCCTATGATCTAGAGAGCATAGATGACTGTGCAAGGGGTCTAGTGAATACATAATATCTAGTCCATACTCATGGTGACCTTGAATATTTCTCCCAAGAAAAAATTCCATTTGCAAAATATATTGTTTTCATGTAGTGGTTGGCTCTACCCCTCGTGTGTCGTATGTCAGGATTCCAGTCTATCTAATTTGTCATCACATCAGAATCATAAAGGGAGGTTCTATGTGAGTAAGCATCTCCTTTCATCTGGGAAATTTTGGGTTGTACCTAGTTGATAATTAACTCATGATAATGTGAGACAAATCTTGTTATTCCTTGATGTATCCAAGGATTTCCACTGATGGATATCTCTGGTTAGCTGCATTATAACTTTATTTATAATAATAATAATAATAATAATAATAATAATAATAATAATAATTGATCATAAACAGAATTAATATATAAGTTACACATACATTATTTTTTTTAAACCATATAACATGATTCTTAATCATGGAGATTCACCCCACATCCTCATGGAGATTCTTAATATGTAAATAGCCTCTGTTATAATACAATGGGCCAACACCATGGTTTATCAATACTAGTTTCTAAATAAACCATAACTCATTTCACATGACACTTGTTCATATGACATTTTTGTGCCAAGAGGCGTTCTCTGGCCCAATATGGTAGAGATGTTGTAATGTAATGTTTAACATTTTGACTAAGCCAAATTACATAAAAATATAAATATAAAATTAAACAAAAAGATTAAAATAATGCAATGTAAACATTTTAACTCGGTCCAAATAAAAGAAAAAATTCCTCGATGTGGGTGAGAACCTTAGAGCACATGGAAACAGAGTCCCATGAGTGTTAACAGATGGAACGCTGACGAAGGACTAGCATCCTAGTCCCTTCATCCGAACCGATAATGGGAGGTGTACTGGAAATTATTATTCCAATCGTGTGAACCCATGTTTATTCTCGACGAATTTGGATGGTGTAAGTTTAACTGACAGGATGGATATGGAGGTCGGAATTTGCATTTGCGCTTAGTTCCAGTGTCGGGCTCCTGGTTCGTATTTGACTCGTAAGCGCAAGAGATGGTAGAGGGCCTTCAAAGTCGGTGGGTGACATCCGACATTCTCCTACAACATTTGGTATTGTGAATTCAACAATGTTTTTTTATCCAAAGACACCTCTGGCTTTACTGTGCCTGCATTGTGTGGATGTTGGTAAATGGGGAAACTTGTTATTTCAATCTTCTATGATTTTTGGTATGTGCGACTAGCTAGTATGATACAAGTTCCTAGAGGTGGTATTGAAGGAGGTGTTGCTGGGGGTAGCAGTGTTTCTATGTGGAATTCTCCATTTCTGGTGATTGGTTTAAAAATTGGTGCTCCTGGTGGTTTTGTGGGTGGTTCTCAATGTGCATTGGCGACAGTAGAGCCGCCCTTTTGGAGTACACAGAGTGGTCTTCTAAGGAAAATTGAGGGTGAAGGGATAGCTGGTTCTCGAGTGTGTTGGTCGGGGAAAGTTCCAGTGGACCGAAATATGGAAATTGTTGAAGCTGGACCTCCTGGTTTGAACAAAATGTGACCATCCTCGCATCGTGGGCGCTCCTCCCCCAGGGCCAAGACAGGCTCTGTGGGTCGTGGGGACCAAGTGAGGGTGGCTTATTTAGATGATATGGAAATCATGGAAACCAGAGCGCGACAGGTGGAAATACTGTTAGTCGCTCCCAGCTTGTGGGTGTGGGAACACGAGGTGGTTGTGGTGGAAGAAAGCAGGCCTCCCATGGAAGTGGAAGTGTGAGGTCACAACAATCGCAATGTCGGGGTGGTGGAAAAAGAGGAGGAACAGCTAACCAGGGATCTGGTAGGCATGTAGCTCCCGACCCATAGGAAATTCAACATTGTTTCCTAGAATAATGGAGGCTAATGCAGCATCCTCCAGAACTATTGGTGTGAAAACAAGAAGTTCAAATTACAAGTGGCATAAATTTTTCCTACTAACTTTGATTGATGTGATTATTACGTTGTTAGAAAGATCTTTGTGAGTAGAATAGCATGAAAAGGTGTTTTTTTTGGGGGGAAATTTTTAACACCAAAAAACTTCATTTGAAGCCTCAAAACGTTCCTGGAAGGTTTCAGACCCCGTTTCGCCAAATTGGGCCCCATTGGTAAAAATGGTCTCGTGAGCTGATTCATCCATATTTTCCACTCGAAATGCATCGAGATGGATGAAAAAAATATAACGATCCAATTTGGATCACACCTCCCCATTTTGGGAGGCTTTTGGTCCCCAAAATCTTTTGCTGAATGAGGTGAGGAAATTTTTCATCCATCTTCTCTTTCATGTACCATTTAGATTTTGCTAGAATTTATCCTTTCAACCCAATCTTCCAAAGGTCATCCTGCCCTTGTCTTGTAGTTTTGGACCTCTTCTTAAAAATTGTATCTTTTTTCAACTATGCCTGAGCTTCTAGTGCCAAATCCTCCACAAAAGGTAGGAATGTTCCACTTCCTAATATAGCATGGAACACTCATAGAGTTTCAAATTATCTACATTCAAAATTAAGTAAATGCGCATATATGGTGGCAAACTGAGTCGATAGGAATTATCGCCCATCCTTTCCAGTATCTCGAAGGGACCATATATGAGAGCCTTGATTTTATTGCCAGGCCCCCGCATCCTCTCCTTATTCAATTTTAGCCATATTTTTTCTCCCAACTTAAATTTTTTCTTTGTTATGTGTTGATCATGCTTTGCCTTATACTTCTCCTACAAATTTTTCAATGTTTCTTATACCTGTATATGGATTTTCCTAATATTCTCTATAAAATTTTCAGCCCTCAAAGCATATTTTGTAATATATTCCTTCACTCCTCCTTGTTGAATATATGCAGTATCCAAAGGTGAAGGTGGAAAATATCCAAAACAAGTCTAAAATGGGGACCTTCATGTAGAAGTGTGGACTACTCTATTATAATAATGTTGTGTATATACCACATTTTCATCTCATGTCTTATAATGATTCTGGTTGTATCCCCTCAGACGTTTCACCTAAGTCTTGTTGACTGCTTATGTCTGCCCATCTGTCTTTGGATGGAACTCTGTATATCTCTTCAACTTTGTCTCCATATTCTCCCATAATGTAGTTGAGAATGCACTAAGAAATCTTGTATCCTTGTCTGAAATGATGCTCCTTGGTATCCCAAAATGCACCCAGACCTGTCCAAAGAACAAGTTTTTTGCTTCTTGTCCGCTAATGGTATTTTTACAGGGAATCAGAACACACAACTTGCTAAACCTGTCAACTACCATGAACAGGTAGTCATGTCCCTTCCTAGTTGTTGGAAACCCTTCCAAAAATTCCATGGAAATGCTTTCCCAAGGGTGAGTAGGTAAAAGTAAGGGATGATATAGAACCTAATTCATGTTTTTAGGCTAGTCGGTACAACAAAGCATGCATCCTCTTATGAACCTAGATACCTACTCTTGCATCTTGGTCCAATATTGTACATACCTCTAAAAGTTAGCCACAATCATCCCTACACCAAAGTGCCCTGCAACTTTGGAGGTGTGAGTCTCTCTAGTCAACTGAAATCGCTCACCTTTAGGAACACATAGCTTATCCAACCTATAGATTAACCCATCATGGAGATGGTATTCAACGGTGTTGTCGTCATCGTGCATGTGAATCTGGATTTGCAACTAGTAATACACCTCATCAAAGTTCTCATCCTTTGAATATGCCTCTTTTTATGCATCATGGGTGAATGGATCCATGTGCACAACAATCCCCAAAGTTGTAATATTTGATGTGGGTGGCCTTAAAAACATGTCGGCCAAATTTTTTGTGCTTCCCTCCTTATACTTGATCAGCAAATGAAAATGTTTTAGAAACCCCATCCACTTGTAATGATTTTTTTTTTGTAGCTTATTCTAGACCTGAAAGTACTTTAAGGGTTCGTGATCTGTGTTAATTAATGTCTCATTTCCCATCAAATAATGCTTCCACTTCTTCAAAACTTGCACCATGGAATAGAGCTTCTTATTGTAGGTAGGGTAGTTAAGAACCGCTACATGAAAAACTTCAAAATGGTAATATACATGCCTTCCTCCCTACATCAAGACAACTCCCATAGGATACCCACTTGCATCTCTCTCCACTTCGAAATGCCACTACAAGTTAGGTAATGAAAGAAATAGTGCTTGTCTGATTTTCTTCTTTAACTCCTCAAAATCCCTTTGCTGACCTTTTCTCCAATGAAAACTATTACCACTTGTTGTTATGGCATGGAACGATGTTTCTACTACTGAAAATGAGCCTATGAATTTCCTCAGGTACTCTATTGCCCCAATGAAACTACTGACCTCAAAAACATTAGTAGGCACTGACCTTTTCATGAGGGCTTCCATATTGGAAGGATATATATTCAGTGCTCCTCCACCAATCACATACCCCAGATACACAAAATATGATGCACACACTCACACTTCTTAAGATTTTCTAACAGTTGGTTATTCTTTAATGTTTCCAGCACCTGCGTCAAATGTGACATACGCTCCTCCAAGGTAGCATATATACTAGTATATCATCTATATCATCCAAATAGGAAATAAAAAATGAATCTATAAAAGGGCACAATACATCATTCATTAATCTCATAAATGTATTTGGTGCATTACATAGGCCAAATGACATAACTAACCACTCATACAAACCTTGCCTAGTTTTGAAGGCGGTCTCCCATGTATCTTATTCTATGACTCAAACCTGGTGATATGAAAACTTCAAGTCCAGCTTGGTGAAATACTTTTCTTATTGCAACTAATCTAGCATATTATCTATATTGGGCAGGGCGTATCTATTTTTTAGAGTGATTTTATCAACGCTCTATAATATATACACATCCGCCAAGTCCCATCCTTCTTTGCAACAATGATGATGGGTGACCTGCATGGTGATGTAATCTATCGAATGACACCCTGTTCCAGTAGCTGCTGAAACTATTTGTTCACCTCACTTTCTTTTATAAAATACTTCATGTACAACCTAATATTTTGCAATGGGTAGTTTGGAAATAGTTGGACCTCATGCTCCACTTATCTCTTAGGTGGTAGCCCTTTAAGCTCTTGAAACACATCCTTGTATGCCACTAAAAAATCCTCCAATTTTTTATTTTATTTCTTAGTACACCCCTCTAGGGATGCCTTGCCTCTTATTGACTCTTCTCCAAACTGACCTTCTCGTAAAAACAATAAAACATACTTATTGTTAGAACCAATCAATTTCTTGGCTTGATTGGAACTTACGAGTGAAATTTCCAATTTTCCTTTGTGAACATTGATGATGAATGACTTTCCATCCTTGATAAGCTAGTACTGATTAGATTTCCTCATGAAAATTTTATCTCGGATGTACATGTATGGACTCCCAAATATGACTCTTCATAAATCAAGAGGAACCACATCTAGATCTACTTCATCAATAAAATCAACACTAATAGAAAAACTAATTCTACACTGTTTTGTTACCTTCAGCTCTTCATCCTTATTTACCCATCCCAACATGTATGGGTTTAAATTTTCATGAACTTCCATTCCCAACTTCTTGACCAGCTCTGCTCCACTGAGTTTCATCTACGATCTTGAGTCAAACAAAGCCTCAATATTTGCCTTCTTGACCTCTATCTTTATATGGAAGAGTTTGGTCATTTATTTCTCTTCATGTTGTTGAAGGCTACTCAGATTCACCTCCTTCTATATTGACGTACATATGATCTTCTCATCCACCTTCGATTTTCTTTCAACTTGGTTGCTCAAATTAGTGGCCATAATATTATTCTTCTTGTTTTTCAGGTTTAGCTCTGGATGCAACTTCCAGAACTTTTCCTCTGTATGGCCATCAATGTTCCAATGGTTGCAATGGTTTCTAGGATCTTTGCATTCGTGTGTTGTGGCTATCGTATTTTTATATTTCCCAATTTTCGCTTCTTCTTCCCCTCCATAGAAGTGTCTTGTTGCTCCTTCTGCTTCGTTCCACATGATTGCACTCTTTTTAGGCCCATTTTCTCCAGGTACTATGCCTATACATCAACATCGTCCAATGATTTGGGCTTGAAAAAAATCTTTTTCTCACACAAATGGTGGTGCAGACCCCTAAATACTTAAGGAGTACGTATGGATTATTTAGACAGATACCCAACATTATAGCCATCTTTCTAAATTCTTTGGTGTATTGTTGCATGTTTTGGCCCAAATTTTTCTTGAAGTAATGCCACCAAATCCACTGGTACTCCACGTACCCAATGGGATAAAGTTGTGACTTAATGATGGTTTTGAAATTATCCCACTTAGTCACTGTAGGGTCTCCCCCAAATCTCAGGGTTTCTGTGTGGCTCTCCCACCAAGTCAGTGCATGGCCCTCCAATTTCAACCCCGCAAATGAGATCTTTTTCCATTCCTTGATATGATGGACACTAAAATAAACTTCTAGTTGTTGCAACCAATGGTTCAGCTTAAGAGCATTGATATCATCGTGGTATGGCTTGATATCAAATTTTTCTTCCACTTTAAATAGGGACTGATTCACGACACTCGAACTAGGTTGAATTTTTCCAGGTTCTTTCTTCAGCTTGTTCTTTGTGACTTGCTTATCTCCTGATCCGCCTTATGATTTTTCTTCTACATTCGAACCCCCTTCTTATCCAAATATCCTAGCTTATTTCTTAGGGAAGACATGAGGAGGTTTACATTGTGTTTTATATCCATGAATTATTGTTCGAGCCACGAAAACCTCACCTATTTAGGATCACGAGGTTCGTTTACAGATTTGTCGCCCATGATTAGGGTTTTATGATTTTTGACCCCACCGACCTAGATCCCTGAAATATCCACAAAATACCCAAAGAAACATGCTATTATAAAAAATGATCTATAAACTGCCATGGATATTCCACTATACATTCATCACAACAAATCTAATAATATTATATTAAAAATATGATATTCTACACTAATACTATTTTATTAAACTTTAAGATCTATATATTTAATTGTAATTAGTGCATGGATGCGAATGTAAATTATACAGAAAATTAGAGAATGAGAAAATAATAGCACACACACATAAGACATAAGATATTCTCTCTGGGAAACCCTTTTGGGAGAAAACCCAACTGGTAGGTGAGGTCGCTTCGCTCTCTTTCTTTGTCAGGAAATATGGCTGCATGTACAAATAATTAATATTTGTGGCGTGGGATGCTAGAATGCACAAATACTCTCTTTGTGCTCTACCTAATATCTCTCCTGGCTATATTTTCTCAACTATGGAACAAAATTCTATCAAAATAATGGAATGTCTCTTCCTCTTAGTGGCCCGATTATAACACATCCCGATAACCTACTAGTGGTTAATTTGGACTACATCAACTGTTAAATAGAATTAAAAAATACTCTTCTAGAGACTTTTAAATATAGACACGTGGCTATCCCCTTTCCCATGAATAATGGGGCTAATGCGACATCCTCATGAACTATGGGTGTGCAAACAGGAAGGTCAACTTCTGAGTGGCATAAATTTTGCATACATACTACAATTGATGTGATTCTTGTGCCATTGGAAATATCTCTATGTGTAGAAAAGAATGAAAAGGTGAACCATTAAGGGGAAAAAAAATTACCCCAAAAAACGTCGTTTGAAGCAAATGTTTCATACCACGTTTCATCTAACTGGGCCGCGCCAATAAAAACAGTCATGTGAGCTAATTCCTCCACTTTTTCCACTCCAAATTCATTGAAATGGATTAAAAACAATATAATTATCCAATTCGGATCATCTACGCATCTACCAAGTGCTGATAGGTATTAAATATCTTAATATGCAAACCTCTTTTAGAGTGAAAATAGATTTTATCCCTCTCAACCCTTGATAGATATGGTGCTAAGATGGAGCTATGCTGGTTTTAATTAATGAATTTAACTAAAAGGGAAAAAAAGGCATACTACTTCATTAATAAATCTATGTTTTTATTTGTGTATACTACTATGAATATTCTAAAAATTTCTATACACATTAGATCTCTACCATACACCTAATAATTATTGATAATTGGGCCTAAAGGTGTCCTGTAGCCCAGTATGGTAGAGATGTTGTAATGTAGTGTTAAACATTTTGACTTGTTTAAATTATAGTAAAATAAAAATAAAATAAAATAAAATATTTACTTAATAATTATTAATAATTAAACCAACCTAATATGTCTTAACTTTGGATCTACCGAGCATTCATAGCAATCAATATCTTGAGATGCAAACATCTTTTAGCATAAAATGATATTTGATCTCTTTATGTGCTTGGTATATCTAGGGTTATTATGGGTCTAAAATGGTTAAGTTAAGATTCTGGAAGCCCTATTCCAAAATAGTGATGTTCATTATTATAAATATTTTATTAATTGTTTAACAGTGTAATATTACCAACTTAGATCCATCTTATACCTGGATCTATGAAGTGCCAAGAGGGATCAAAAATCTCGAGGTGCAAAGCTCTTTTTTAAGTGAAAAACTTGAGGAAACGTTTTCAACTCAAGAGATTTGATCCCTCTCGGCGATTCATAGATCGAAGGTTAAGATTGATCTAGGTTGGTTTTAGTCAAGCGCGGTCATATAAAATTTGTTGAACATCTAACCATTTTGCTCATTTTAAATATGTTAAATATGTCTAAGATAATTTAATTTTAAATTTTCTTAGTCACTTCAATTTATTGAGATGAGAGAGAGTGTTAGTAACTTGAATGATGAAAAATAATGAAATAAAAATTTTGAATGCAAAGTGAATTTGTAACAATGTTAATGACAAAAAATATGAATAATAAAAAAGTATTCAATTACAAACAAGTTTCATTGTGATCAATCTCAAACGGCTTTCTTCTATTGTTCTTATTGTCGCACTTATTAGTTTTTTCATCTTTTCATATTGATCATATGAAAATGGTAGTTGAAATCATAGATTGTTCAAATATTTAACTTGAGCTACTATAGTAAACATCACACCTTGCCTCTCTTACTCTCCAATATTAATAGTAGCTCTCTCTAAAGTCAATCATTGTGGTTTATGGAGTGTTAAAAAGAAAATAATTTTCAATGGAAGTTGTTTTCTATTACCTCGTTTGAATACATAGTGATTAACAATGTTGAATGATGGAAAATGGGAATAATAATAATGTATAAAATTACAAATAGTTTGCGGTTTTAGGAAGGAAAATTTTCAGGTAAGTGAACATTTTATTTAGGATGAAAATTCATGTATTTCATTTATGGTTGAATTATTGTAACACAGAAGTCAATGCATGTCATCAATAATTTTTATGTGCTTACAATGAAATCAATGTCCACTATTAATCTAATTACTTTTAAATGAATGTACATCAGACACATATTTTCTTCAAATTGGAAATCAACATCTACACTGAAATCCATTCATCTAGTGCAAATAATCACATAAGATTAGAAATCAACATCTATATTGAAATCAATGCATCTAGTGTAAGAAATCAATAATATCAAGCCTATTTTAGAGTGAAAAGATATTTTATTCCTCTTGACCCTTCGTAGATCTGGTGCTAAGATGGATCTATGCTCGTTTTAATTAATGAATTTAACTAAAAGGGAAAAAAAGGCATAAATAGTTTGTAAATAAATCTAAGTTTATTATTTATGTATACTACTAAGAATATTCTAAAAAAATCTACACAGGTTAGATCTCTACCATCCACCTAATAATTATTGATAATTGGGCCTAAATGTGTCCTTTAGCCCAATATGGTAGAGATGTTGTAATGTAATGTTAAACATTTTGACTTGGTGAAATTATAGTAAAATAAAAATTAAATTAAAATAGTTAATTATTAATTATTAATAATTAAACCAACCTAATCTATCTTGAGATGCAAACCTATTTTAGAGTAAAAAGATATTTGATCCCTTTATGTGCTTGGAAAATATAGGGTTATTTTGGGTGTAGAATGGTTAAATTAAAATTTTGGAAGCCCTATTCCAAAATAGAGTTGTCCATTATTATACATATATTATTAATTCTTTAAAAATGTAATATTATCAGCATAGATCCATCTTATCCACAGATCTATCAAGCGCCAAGAGGCATCAAATCCCTCGAGGTGCAAAAATCTATTTTGAGTGTAAAACTTGAGGAAAATTTTCCAGCTCGAGAGATTTGATCCCTCTCGACGCTTGATAGATTCAAGGTTAAGATGGATCTACGTTGGTTTCAATCATGTGTGGTCATATAAAATTTGTTGAACATCAAGTATTCTGACCATTTTAAATATGCTAAATACTTCTAAAATTAATTTAGTCAATTTAATTTTAAATTTTCTTAGTTACTTTAGTTTGTTAAGATGAGAGAGACTGTTAGTAACTTGAATGATGAAAAATGATGAAATAAAATTTTTGAATGCAAAGTGACAATGTAACAATGTTTAATGATAGAAAAAATGAATAACGGGAATTTATTAAATTACAAACAAATTTCATTGTGATCAATTTCGAATTATTTTCTTCTATTATTTGTATTTTCACACCTATTAGTTTTGTCATATTTTCATATCAATCATATGAAAATGGCAGTTGAAACCATATAATGTTCAAATATTTAACTCAAGCTACTATAGGAAACATCATACCTTGTCTCTCTTGTTCTCCAATATTAATAGTAGCTCTCTCCAAAGTGAAGCATTGTGATTTTTGGAGTGTTAAAACCCAAATAATTTTCAATGTTAGTTGTTTACTATTACCTCACTTGAATGCATAGTGATTAACAAATTTTAATGATAGAAAATGTGAATAATAAGAATGTAGAAAATTACAAAAAGTTTACAGTTTCAGGAAGCAAAAAATTTGGGTAAGTGAACATTTGATTTAGGATGAAAATTCAAGTATTGTATTTATGGTTGAATTACTGTAATACAAAAGTCAATGCATGTCATCAATAATTTTTATGTTCTTACAATGAAATCAATGCTCACTATTAATCTAATTACTTTGAAATCGATGTACATCATACATCTAGTTGCTTCAAATCAGAAATCAACATCTACACTAAAATCAATGTATCTAGTGCAAACAATCAAATAGGATTATAAATAAACGTCTATATTTAAATCAATGCATATAGTGAAAGAAATAAAATAGGATTATAAATAAATATTTACACAGAAACCAATGGATTCAGTGTAATAAATCAAATAGGAGTAGAAATAAACATCTACGTTGAAATCAATCTATCTAGTGCAAGTTATCAAATAGGATTAGAAATCAACATCTACACTAAAATCAATGCATCTAGTGCAAGCAATAAAATAGGATTAAAAATAAACAATAAAACTGAAATCAATACATCTATTTTAGTGAAAAACCAAAATATTCATGACTTTCTAGATCTAACATTTATGTTTGTATTTTTCTCTATGTCTCTCTCTCTTCTTCCTTCTCTCTCCACCTTCCATTTTTTTGTATATCTCCATCCCTGTCTCCCCCATATCTCTCTCTCCACCTCTCCCTCACTCTCTTTATCTCTCTCTTCTTCCCTCTCTCCCCTGCAATTTATATCTATACCTTCCTCCAACTCTCCTTATTTGTTTCTCCTTATTTATATCTATACCTTCCTCCATCCCTCTCTCTTTTTGTTTCTCTCTTCTTCCCTCTTTCCCCCTCCATATGTATCTCTATATCCCTCTATATCTCCTTCTTTACCTCTCTATATCAACTTGCAAACACACACTCTCTCTTCATATCTATATATCCCTCCCTATTCCTCTCCCTCTAGACCTCTCTCTCTTCCCCTTATCTCTCTATATTCCTCTTTTTTCTCCATATCTATATCTCTTCCTCCCTCCCTTTCTTTGTCTCTTTCTTCTTCCCTCTCTTCCCCCTCTATCTCTATCTTTATCTCCCATTTTCTCTCCTTCTTTTTCTCTCTATCCCACACCTAAAACATTCTCTCTCTCTCTCTCTCTCTCTCTCTCTCTCTACCTCTTATTCCCTCTCACCCCCCCCTCCATCTATATATCTATCTACCCTTGTCTCTCCTTCTCACCCCAAAAACATCCATTCTCTCCATATCTAACTCTCTGCCAATCTTCCCCTTCTCTCTCTTCTCTTTTCCTTCTCTCCCTCTCTCTCTTCCATCCTTCTCTCCTCTCTCCCTCGCTATCTCCACATCTCCCTTATCACTCCCTCTCCCTCCCTCCCTCCCTCTTATTCTCTCTCTCATTTCCTATTTCTCTTCCTTCTTCTTTATCCCTTTCTCTCCCACCTCCCTTTGTCTCTCCTCCCATCACAATCTCTCTCTACACCCTCCAAATCTCTTATTATCCCATTCCCTCTCTCCTTATCACTCTCCCCCTATCTCTCCCCTCCCTAGGTTATGCATCCATATCTATCTTCCCCTTCTTAACCTATCTCTATCCTCTCCTTCTCTCTCTCTTCCCTCGTCTCCTCTCTCCCTCATTCTCTCTTCATATCTCTTTTTTCACTCCCTCTCTTTCTCCACCTTATATCCAAATATATTTTTTCTTCCCTCCCTCTCTTTAACCCTCCAAATCTATCTCTCTCCCCCTTCCTCTCTCTCTTCCTTCCTATCTCCCTCTCTCTCCCCCACTCTATCCCCCCTCTCTCTCTTAAATTTGATCCTATTGTAATGTATTTAAGAAAGTATCTAAATTAAAATATGAAATTGGTTGTAAAATATTAAACCTATAATTTGTGTCAATAGTGTCAAAGAAAATACAAAAATGTAAAACTTAAAAAAAACATGCACTATATTTCCTCTATCATTGCGCCAAGAGGCGCATTCTACAGCCTAGTATGACCCTGATGTGTAAGTATGTCAGAAGCCAAAAAAAATGTCAACTTGAACAATAACTTACATAAACATATAAATGAACAATTAAAAATAAATTTAAACAATATAAACTTAAAATATGAAGAGGTTTACTAACACTCAAAAAAGAGAGATATGGTAAATAAATAAAATATGGTAAATAAGTAAAAATATAAATAAAAAATAAGTATGGTAAATAAATAAAACCTCTTTTTATATTACTCAAGAGGTATGGTAAATAAATAAACATATAAATAAGCTAGAGGTATGGTAAATAAATAAAACTGATTTTTATATTTACTCAATAAACCACTTTATATTTACAAAAACTCAAAAAAAGGTTTTATTTAGGTGAAGCCTATGGGAAAAATTATTAATAATACCATGGGCCAAATACCATGGGAAAAATTATTAATAATACCATGGGAAAATGCCATGGGCCAAATAACATATTTATAAAAGAGGTATGGTAAATAAATAAATATAAAAGAGGTATAAAGAGGTAAGGTAAATAAATAAAAATATATCAAATACGATTAGAAATCAACATCTAATTATACATGAAGTATAAGGGTCAAATACCATGGACCAAATTATTATTAATAACATGCCACAAAAAACATTATGAACCCTAAAATTAATATTAAAATATTAATATTATTAAATTTAATATGTTTAGATTAATAAAATATTAAATTTATTATATTGTAATATATATTAATATATCATGATATATGATAGAGGTGGAGAAATATGGGGAGTGACAAGGGAGATATGAAGATAAATTGAAGGAGAGGGGAGAAGAGGAATGAAGAGATAGAGAGGGAGAAGAGTGAGAGAGTTAGAGAATGGTAAGAGAGGGAGAGGGAGACATAAAGATGGAGGTGGGAGAGAGATAAGGAGAGAGGGAGGGAGAAGTAGAGAGGATTGGAGGGTAGAGAGTGAGAGAGAGAGAAATAAGGGGGAAGGGAGAGGGAGATAGGAGAGAAAGGGAGAGAGAGAAAGGATGAGAGGAGGAGGAGAGAAGGAGGGATAGAGAGATGGAGTTGGAGGCAGAGCGAGGAAAGGAAGAAGAAATACATAGAGAGGGAGTGACAAGGGAGAGATGGAGAGAGAGTGTGTATGCTTATGGGTGGGATAAAGATACATAGGAGTGATGGAGACAAGGGGGGAGAGAAGGAGAAAGGAGGCATGATGGAGACAAGGGGGGGGGGGGGGGTGCGCGGGGGGGAGAAGGATAAAAGGATAGAAATAGTAAGATAGTTGGAGAGTGAGATAGAGTGATGGGGCAAGAGAGATGATTGGAGGACAGAGAGAGAGAGAAAGAAAGCGAGCTGGGGGGTCAAATAGAAGGAGGTGAGAGAGGAATGATGAGAAAGAGGAAGAGAGTGATGGGGGAAGAGAGGATTTTATGAGAGAGAGAGAGAGAGAGAGAGAGAGAGAGAGATGGGGGAAGAGAAAGGGAGGTAGGAGATAAAGGGAGAGAGAGGAAGGAAAAGAGAGGGGACTTGAAAGAGAGGAGGAGAGAGGGGAGGAGAGAGGGAGGGATAGAAATATGGATTTGGAGGGGGATAAAAGGATATATTGAGATATGGAGAGAGAGAGAGATGGGGGAAGAGAAAGGGAGGTAGGAGAGAAAGGGAGAGAGAGGAAGGAAAAGAGAAGGGACTTGAAAGAGAGGAGGAGAGAGGGGAGGAGAGAGATAGGGATAGAAATATAGATTTGGAGGGGAAGAGAGAGAGGAATTGAGAGATGGAGCTGGATGAGGAGAGAGGGAGGGAAGAAGAAATACATAGAGAGTGAGTAGTGGAGAGAGAGGGGGAGTGACAAGGGAGAGATGAAGAGGGAGTGTGTATGTTTTGGGGTGAGATAAATAGAAAAATAAGGAGATATGGAGAGAAGGGGGGAGAGAAGGAGAGAGAGAGGCATATGGTAACAAAGTTGGAAGGTGAAGATAGAGAGAGAAAGGAAGAGAGAGAGTGAAGAGAGATAGGGAAAGAGATATGAAGATGGAGAGGGAGAGAGGGGGAGATAAGAATAAAGACATATAGGGTTAAAGATGGAGAGAGACAGAGAGGGAGTGATAAATAAGATGGATAGAGAGGGAGAAAGGGTAGTAGGAAGGAAGAGATATAGAAGCGAGAGAGAGAAAAGGAAGGGGAAAAGAGAGAGAGAGAGAGAGAGGAGGAGGAGGAGGAGGAGGGAGTGATAAATAGATAGATAGATTGGAGAAAGAGAGTTTATGTTTTGGAGTTGATATAAAGAGATAGAGTGAGATATATATATAGATGTAAGGTGAAGAGAAAAAAAGATAGATGGAGAGAAGGAGGTAGGGACAAGGAAATTGATAGATATGGAGTGAGAGAGAGCGTGTGTTTGGTGGGGTGAGATAAAGAGAAAAAGGAGAGATGAAGGGATATATAGATATATATGGGGGAGAGAGGGAAGAATATTTCTTGCCGTAGATGCATTGATTTCAGTGTAGATGGTGATTTCTAATCCTATCGGATTTCTTGCACGAGATGAATTGATTTCGGTGTAGATGTTGATTTCTAATGATATTTGATTACTTAAACTAGATGGATTGATTTTAATGTACATGATTTCTAATCCTAATTGATTGCTTGCACTAAATGCATTAATTTCAGTGTACATGATGATTTCTAATCCTATTTGATTGATTTCACTAGATGCATTAATTTTAATGTAGATTTTGATTTTCAGTTATATTTGATTTCTTGCACTAGATGAATTGATTTCAATGTAGATTATTTTTAATCCTATTTTATTTCTTGCACTAAATGCATTGATTTCAGTGTAGATGGTGATTTCTAATCCTATTTGATTTCTTTCACTAAATGCTTTGATTTCAGTGTAGATGGTGATTTCTAATCTTATTTGATTGCTTGCACTATATGCATTAATTTCAATTTAGATGTTGATTTATAATTATATTTGATTTCTTGCACTAAATGCATTGATTTAAATGTAGATTATTTAACTAAATGAATTGATTTAAATGTATATGATTTATAATTCTATTTGATTTCTTGCACTAAATGCATTTATTTCAGTGTAGATGGTGATTTCTAATCCTATTTGATTTCTTGCACTAGATGCATTTATTTCAGTGTAGATGTTGGTTTTAAATCCTATTTTCCTACTTGCACTAGACTCATTTATTTGAGTGTAGATGTTGATTTCTAATCATATTTGATTACTTGCATTAGATGCATTGATTTTAGTGTAGATGTTGTTTTCTATTATTATTTGATTTCTTGCATTAGTTGCATTGATTTTAGTGTATATGTTGATTTCTAATTTGATGTAATTGGATGTATGATGGTACATTAATTTTAAATTCATTGGATAAATAGTGTGTGTGCAATGATTTCAGTGTAAGCACAAAAAATTATTGACAATGTACATTGATTTTTGTGTTAGAGTAATTCAACCTATTAATATTGGAGAGCAAGAGAGACAAGGTATGATGTTTACTACAAGAGCTCGAGCTAAATATTTAAATGGTTTATGATTCCAACTGTCTTTTTCAAATAACCAATATGAAAATATGACAAAACTAACATGGGTGAAAATAATAATAGTAGAAGAAAATAGTTTGAAATCGATCACAATGAAGAGTATTCGTAATTGACTACATTCTTATTATTCACAGTTTCTATCATTCAATATTATTACATTGTCACTTTGCATTCAAAATTTTATTTCATCATTAAAGTTATTTTACAGTATTTATCATCTCAACAAACTGAGGTAACTAATCAAATTTAAAATTAAAATGACTCAATAAATCTCAGACATATTTAACATATTTAAAATGGTTATGTTAATATTAGATGTATTTACATAATATTGATAAAATTAAGCATATGTTCCTCATATTATTGATAGATTTTCCTTGGTCGCACACGACTGAAACTAGCCTAGATCCATCTTAACTCCGGATCTATCAAGCGCCGAGAGGGATCAAATCTCTCGAGGTGAAAACCTTTGCTCAAGTTTTGCACTCAAAAAAGAGGTTTTCACCTCAAGATATTTGATCCCTCTCGGCGCTTGATAGATCCGGAGTTAAGATGGATCTAGGCTAGTTGTTAGTCACATTGCTTTCTCTCTTCTTTGCTTGGATATTTGGTTAAGATTCATATATCTTGGTTCTTTATGATATTATTTACATTATATAAGTTTCGTGTATGTATATATAAAAGTATTCTCATTTTTAATTTTATTAAAATCTCAATTTAATCTATATGGGAATATTTTTATAATATTATTTGCATTATATAAATTTCACATATGTATACAAAAAAGTATTCTCATTTTTAATTTTATTAAAACCTCCATTTAATATCTATGGAAATATTTTTTGTAGTCGTGAGAGGATGGAGGGTTTAGATATATCTCAAATTAATTATAAACCTTTTGTTTATATATTTAATTAAAAAATACCATTAAATTAAATTAAATTAAAATATTTATCAAATATTTAATTGTGAAATAAGTTATAGTTTTTGGGCATGTGGTAATGATAAGGAATGGTATTGACTCATGGTATTCTAATAGAATAGTTAAAATATTAGATCCATCACATAATAATCAAAAGCTTAGATGACCCTTATATTAATAAACCATGGTATCGACCCATGGTATTATAATTTTCATTTATCTAAAAAATTGTTCATAATTATATATATATATAACAAAAAAAAAATATTATTATTTTTATTACTTGGCTCAAACCGATTTATTGCACTAAGAATAACTAAAGAGAACTGATTTATTGCATTTGTGTTTCTTAAAAGTTATTATTATTGTTAGTTATAATATAGCTAACATTAAAAATGTTGACATACAACCTTTCTTAAATTACATATAATGCCTACACATTACATCTAATGTATGCCTACCCATTATATCTAATACCTGGACATCTAATTATTTTGATCATTTTAAATATGCTAAATATATCTAATATTAATTTAGTCAATTTAATTTTAAACTTTCTTAGTTACTCTATTAGTAACTTGAATGATGAAATAAAAATTTTGAATGCAAAGTGACAATGTAACAATGTTGAATGATAGAAAATATGAATAATAAAAATGTATTCAATTACAAACAAATTTTATTTTGATCAATCTCAAACTATTTTCTTCAATTGTTCTTATTGTCAAACCTATTAGTTTTTTTATCTTGTCATATTGATCATATGAAAATGGAAGTTGAAATCATAGACTGTTCAAATATTTAACTCGGGTTACTATAGTAAACATCATACCTTGTCTCTCTTGCTCTCCAATATTAATTGTAGCTCTCTCCAAAGTCAATCATTGTGATTTATCAAGCGTTAAAAACTTTTTAATGGAATTTGCTTCTATTACCTCGTTTGAATGCATAGTAATTAACAATGTTGAATGATAGAAAATGGGAATAATAAGAATGTATCAAATTACAAATAGTTTATAGTTTCAGGAAGAAATTTTTTTGAGTAAGTGAACATTTTATTTAGGATGAAAATTCATGTAATAAATTTATGGTTGAATTACTATAACACAGAAGTCAATGCATGTCATCATTAATTTTTATGTTCTTACAATGAAATCAATTCTGATTATTGATCTAATTACTTGGAAATGAATGTACAACATACATCTAGTTGCTTCAAATCACAAATCAACGTCTACAATGAAAATCAATTCATCTAGTGCAAACATTCAAATGAGATTATAAATCAACACCTATATTAAAATCAATGCATCTAGTGCAAGAAATCAATAATAGAAAACCTATTTTAGAGTGAAAAGATATTTTATCCCTCTCAGACCTTGGTAGATTTGGTGCTAATATGGATCTCTGCTTGTTTTAATTAATGAATTTTACTAAAAGGGAATAAAGGCATAACTAATTTGTAAATAAATCTAAGTTTTTTATTTGTGTATAAGAATAAAAATATTCTAAATTATTTTATACAAGTTAGATCTCTACCATGATCAAGGTGGATACTGGTGTCCACCCACCTATTACAACTATATCTCCAGTTGGTTTAATCTATTTCCTTGTTTATAGCAACATTTACTATTTTTAACAATTTTTCGGGTCCTAAACTTTCAAATCATTTTTGACCCCCTAAACTGTGTTTTATTGAGGTCTGTAGCAGGCCCATAGCCATAGGCAGGGCCTTTCATCAAATCTTGTATTACTTAGAGAGATATTTTTGATGATATGTCGTACACATCAAACGAAGATAATATGACCAAGTTATGAGCCTGGGAATTTGGTTGCACAATTAACCCCAATATGGCCCCCAAACTCTTGGTGTTCCATATCCTAGGGTTAGGGCTTCTATTTTTTAGGGTTTTCCCATGTTTTTCAATAATAAAAATTCCCTTGAGCCTCATTGTAATGCAATTCAGAGGCATGTAGCCACCACATCTCTTCTTAGAGATAAGCTACCATCACCAGAGCTAGTTTATTTCATTATGCCTGTAAGCATATTTTAGTTATTTGATATTAATGAAATGAAGTTTTATTCCTGCTACATCTCTGCATTTATGTTTATTTATGTATTTTATTACAATTTTCATAAGTCTGGATCATGCCATCCACCTAATAATTATGGATAATTGGGCCCAAAGGTGTCCTTCAACCCAATATAGTGGAGATGTTGCAATGTACTGTTAAACATTCTGACTTGGTTAAATTATAGTAAAATAAAAATACAAATAAAACAAAACAGTTAATTATTAATTATTAATAATTAGACCAACCTACTATATCTTAATTTTTTATCTACCAAGCGCTCATAAGGATCAAATATCTTTCAAACCTATTTTAGAGTAAAAGGATATTTGATTCCTTTATGTGCTTGGTAGATCTAGGGTTATTATGGGTGTCGAATGGTTACATTAAAATTTTGGAAACTTTATTCCAAAATAGAGATGTCCATTATTATGCATATATTATTAATTATTTAAGAATGTAATATTAGCATCATAGATTCATCTTATCCTAGGATCTATCAAGAATCGAGAGGGATCAAATCTCTCAAGGTGGAAAACTCTTTTTTGAGTGCAAAACTTGAGGTAAAGTCTACAACTTGAGAGATTTGATCCCTCTCGGCGCTTGATAGATCCAGGTTAAGATGAATCTAGGTTGGTTTCAATCATGCGTGGTCATATAAAATTTTTTGAACATATAATTATCCAAATCATTTTAAATATGCTAAATATGTCTAAGATTAATTTAATCAATTTAATTTTAATTTTCTTAGTTACTTCAGTTTGTTGAGATGAGAGAGACTGTTAATAACTTGAATGATGAAACATGATGAAATAAAAAAATTTAATGCAAAGTGAAAATGTAACAATGTTGAATGATATAAAATATGAATAATAAGAATGTATTCAATTACAAACAAATTTCATTTTGATCAATCTCAAACTATTTTCATCTATTGTTCTTATTTTCACACCTATTAGTTTCTCCATCTTTTCATATCGATCATATGAAAATGGCAGTTGAAATCATATACTTTTCAAATATTTAACTATAGCTATTGTAGTAAACATCATACCTTGTCTCTCTTGCTCTCTAATATTAATAACAGCTCTCTCCAAAGCTAATAATTATGATATATGGAGTGTTAAAACCTAGATATTTTTCAATTGTAATTGTTTTCTATTACCTCGTTTGAATGCTTAGTGATTAAAAATGTATAGTGATGGAAAACGGGTATAATAAGAATGTAGAAAGTTACAAATAGTTTTCAATTTCAGGGAAGCAAAAAATTTGGGTAAGTGAACATTTTATTTAGGATGAAAATTCAAGTATTATATTTATGGTTGAATTATTGTAACACATAAGTCAATGCATGTCATCAATAATTTTTATGTGCTTATAATTAAATCAATGCCCACTATTAATCTAATTACTTTGAAATTAATATACATCATACATATAGTTGCTTCAATTCAGAAATCAAAATCTACACTAAAATAAATGCATATATTGCAAACAATCGAATAGGATTAAAAATCAACATCTATATTTAAATCAATGCATCTAGTGAAAGCATTCAAATAGGATTATAAATCAATATTTACACAGAAACCAATGCATCCAATGCAAGCAATCAAATAGGAGTAGAAATCAACATCTACATTGAAATAAATGCATCTAGTGCAAGCTATCAAATAGGATTAGAAATCGATGTCTACATTAAAATCAATGAATCTAGTGCAAGAAATCAAATAGAATTTAAAAACAACAATCACATTGAAATCAATACATTTATTTTAGTGAAAAACCAAAATATTCACGAATTTCTAGATCTAAATTTTATGTTTGTATTTTTCTCCGTGTCTCTCTTTCTTCTTCCCTCTCTCTCCACCTTCCATGTGTTTTTATATCTCCCTCCCTCTCTACCCCATCTCTCTCTCTCCACCTCTCCCTCCCTCTCTTTATCTCTATATTCTTCCCTCTCTTCCCTGCAATTTATATCTATAAATTCCTCTGTATCTCCTTATTTTTCTCTCTATCTCACCACCCTAAAAAAAATTAATGCTCTCTCTCTCCAAGTCTATCTCTCTTCCTCCATCCCTCTCTCTATTTATCTCTCTTTCCCTCTCGCCCCCTCCATCTATATCTCTTTATCCTTCTATCTCTCCTTATTTATCTCTCTATATCAACCTGCAAACACACTTTCTCTCTTCATATCTCTCTATCTATATATCTCTACCTCTTCCTCTCCCTCTTTCTCTTTCTTCCCCTTCTATCTCTCTCTTCCTATTTTCTCTCCATATCTATATCTCTTCCTCCCTCCCTTTCTTCCCTCTCTTCCCCCTCTATATATACCTTTATCTCCCATTGTATCTCCTTATTTGTCTCTCTATCCTACCCCACAAACATAACCTCTCTCTCTCTCTCTCTCTCTCTCTCTCTCTCTCTCTCTCTCTCCCCTTTTCTCTCCTCCTTTGCCTCTCCTTCTCACCCCCAAAACATACACACTATTTCCATATATATCTATCTCCCTCTCTTCCCCTTCTATATCTTCTCTTCTCCTTCTCTCCCCACCTCTCTCTCCTTATATCTCTCTTCCCTCCTTCTCTCCTCTTCTCTCTCTTCCCTTAAATCATCTCTCTTTCCCCATCACTCTATCTATATCTCCAACTATGTTACTATATCCCTCTCTTTCTTATTCTCTCTCCTTCTCTCCCTCTCCAACTTCATCTCTCTTTCCCTCGCTCTCTCCTCCTCTCTCTCTCTCTCTATGTGTCTATCTACCCTCCAATCCTTTCTCCTTCTACCTCCCTCTCTCCTTCTCTCTCTCCCACCTCCATATTTATGTCTCCATCTCCCTCTCTTACCCTTATATAGCTCTCCCACTCCTCTACGTTGATTTCTACTCGTATTTGATCTATTTTTATTATTTACCTTAGCTTTTTCTACCTCTTTTATAAATGTGGTATTTGGCCCATGGTATTGATGATAATTGTTCCATGGTATTTGACCCATGATATTGATAATAATTTGTCCCATGGTATTTGGCCCATAGGATTCACCTAAACAAAACTTCTTTTTGAGTTTTTCTAAATATAAAGAGGTTTATTGAGTAAATATAAAAAGAGGTTTTATTTATTTACCATACATCTAGTTTATTTATATTTTTATTTATTTACCATACCTAAGTATAAAAAGAGGTTTTATTTATTTACCATACTTCTGTTTTATTTATATTTTTATTTATTTACCATATCTCTTTTTTGAGTGCTTATAAAACTCTTCATATTTTAAATTTATATTGTTTAAATTCATTTTTAATTGTTTATTTATATGGTTATGTAAGCTATTTTTTTAGCCGACATTATGTATATTTATGTTGTTTTAAAATTTAGGGTTTTTTTGGCTTCTGACACACCTACACATCAGAGTCATACTGGATTGTATAATGCGCCTCTCCACGCAAAATTTTTGAAAATGGTGGATTTTTGAAAATTAGTTTTGATTTTGGTTTTTAATAAGAATGCTTACCTTTTATAGGGATTGAAGGTGTTTGGAGACTTGGAAAGTGCATTAATAATCCTTCATCAATATAACAAGTTAGTATATACAAATTTTAGGAAAAAATATGGGTTTTAAGTTTTTTTTTTACACAATATAATTTTGAAAATGACGAATCTTTTAAGATTAGTTTTGTTTTTAATAAAAATGTTTAATTTTTATATGGAGTGAAAGTGAGTCTTGGAACATGCATTAATAATCCTTCATCAATGTTATTCTTATTAATTTTGTTAATTTTAAAATACTTATTTTAGAGTGAAGCTTAACCATACCTAAAATTTTGAGTCGCATAACATTATAATTTGGAAACATTTAACTCTAGATAAATTTATTTTTACGAACCATTACAAAGCTAACAAATTTATATTTTTCATTCTTAATATTGCAATAACATATTTTAATTTAAGACAATATACCAAAAAGCTCTGAAAAACATACTACTCGTCAGGGGTGGCCTTATTTTTTTGTGGTATGTCACCCAAATTTTGATCCAAAGCATATTGCAGAGTAATTATTTAATTAAGTAATTGAAAAACGTTTGAAGAGTAATTATTTAATTAAATAATTAAAAAAATCACAATTCCAATTGAAGGTTCATAAATCAATTTTTTTAAGTTCCAAATACAAATGGGCATTCTCTCTCCAGATTCTTGAAGCTTTTGTGGCAAACACTCTCGGCCTTTATAAAATAAAAATTCGCCTTTAGAGCACTATAACACTATTCAAAGACCAATGATATTCCGGTATCTGCAAACTTTGCCCATAGCTTAATCACTAAAATTACCATTTACCGAACCATTGTTCCCCTTTTGAAACACCATATTGCTAAATTCTGCACATTGAACCATGATCCACAAAATACCAACTTTAAGAGGAAACTTAAGATATGGATTCGGTTTCCAACGATGCTTAAATATGGAATTACAACTAGCTACAAAGAGTTGCCGCAAAGTAAATGGAGTTTCCACCATAGGGAGTTGCCGCAACATAGATTCAAGAAAGAAGAACATTGCGGAAACTAACAAATAAATCTAATAAAAAGCAAAGAATCAGAACCTTACACGGTAGAAGCAGAGAATCAGATTAATTAAAGCATTGGGAGCTAAGTATTTTGATGCCCCGATATTTCAGAGAGCTCTGCATGTTGTCCACTCACATCTTCAGATCATCAAGAAGGAGAGGTTGAAAGTCCGCGGAGGAGACAGGTGGGGCACCGTTTGGAGAGCATCCCGAGCATGGGAAGCATACAACCAGGTGGCCAAAAGAAGGCAGCAAGGGCTCAACTCCCTTCCACCATTGCATGCCTCCTTCACGCTCCTGATAAAACAATGATACTTACCTCATTTTCTTCCTTGGCTCTCCAAAAAATTCTCGCCTAAAACTTCCAGGGAACGAAACACGGGGTAAACAATAAACAATGAAGACATTCAAATTTCAAATCTTTCAAGCCCGCCAAAATATCAAATTTCAAATTCAAATTGGATCATGGCATGGTAGATACATGGATGTTGATGGGTGTCAGGACGTTGGGTGGGACGAAAACGGAGCTGGGAGTGGAGACCGTAATGGAACTAGGGAGCGGAGGAGCTTGTAACAGAGTAGAACGTCAAAGTTATGGAGAAATTTGAGGTTGCCGAAGGACGGTTTCCGGCCAGAGAAAGGCACAAAAACCAAAGGGAAAAATTTCGAATGGTTAGCCTACTCCTTTTAAATTTGTCAGGAATAATTACAGAACTTTCAGACTGTAATTCCGTACAATATTTTACAGAAGTTGCCACATTGACGATCTCTCAGGGCGGCTACAGGTCCAGTCGAAAGGTCAAGTAGTGAACAAAATATTTTATAAATAGTTACAGCATTGACAATAATCTCATGGCCGTGGTGACGACACGATTGTTCCGTTAGAAAATGACATTAAAAATCGTCCCAGGGCTAAGGAAAGTGTTGCGCTGGAAACTACTGACAAGTGTTGCTTTAGAAATGGATAAATAAGAATTCCATCTTATCGTACCAACAAACTATTTGTTCTTTTGGGTATGACTTCGAGTTTCATTAAATGTTAAATGATATTTTGTTTTTGTTAAAGTACATTTTCAAACGATTAATGATGATAATCAAATGTTCATATATAATCATGATGAGTAATATGTTAGTGTAAAAATTTTTATTTTAGAAAGCAATTTGCAATATTGTTCATAAATTGTTTATGATTACTAGGAATATGGGTGATGTGATCGATTCAAAATTTCTAAACAAGAAATGAACTTGCAAATATTTTCAATAGTGGCATTGGCTAACAAATCGATGACAATAACATATTTTTCTTGGTTATTCATGACATACATGTTACAGATGCCACTTGAGTGAAGTAGTGTCTGATGGGAGAATAATGGCCCAAATTGTAGATGTAAGATGTTGAGGTCATTGACTAGAACCATTGATGAAACTGATGTGATACATTGGTGGATGATTCATCTAAAAAAAGCAAGGGAATGGATTCGGTAAGATGATCCATAGTCCATAAAAAGAACAAAGAAGAAAAAGGACAAAATAAGAGTATATACAAAAGAGGAGTGTGACACATGGGGGTTCAATATTAGGGATAAAATTTCTTGAGTTATAGCTTGTTGATCATGACCTTAAGACAAGTCCCATCATGAAAAACCAAAATGTATGTGACTATTATGAGGCATCGTTTGACAATGAATGGCCCTTTCCACAAGGTTTGAAAATTTTGAAGGTTCAAAAATTGTTCGGAAACATCATATATTTACACGAGGTCACCCTTGTCAAAAGAATGATGGTTGATGTCATGATTAAAAGTAGACTTGGATACTTTATGGGTGACTTCATTATGTTGGAAGGAGGCATGTTGATCCCTGTTGAAGAGGTTAATCCCCTCTGCGGACAGAGGCGATCCCTACTAGCCCAGATCGGGTCTAGCAACAATCGAACACGCTACAGTGCAGGTTCCTAATTGCAAATAAACCGACTTGCGATGAAGGCTTACCTAGAATCCAACGTTGTCGTTTGTAGAAGAGGTGGTGCTCCCATTCCTCTGCTCTGGCAGATCACAATCCTCACGATCTTCGTGATCAGACACCTGCACACGCAAGAAACAAAATAAACGCAAGCATAAAATCTAGTATATACAACTATATGTCAGTCGGAAAAGACATAACTCATCATCATAATTAACAACAAGAGTGGAACCATAACCAATAGTCGCTTATCATTAATCAATCAAAGAAGAATACAACCATAGTTCCAACGCTGAATTCTCCTTCGGCGGGTCGTCAACAGAACGTGTCTCGATAAAGCCTGTCAAGGATGGGACAAGCCTCTCTCTTCGGATACTTGACAATGATCTCCTTGCTTGGATTTGGCCTCAAGGGAATGAATCAAGGCACTTGTAGCATAAGGCTCTTGGGAACTTGGAGATTAGCTTGCAAAGGGAATGAGCAAGCTTTTATAGATGGAGGAAGGGGAGTTGGGATCCCTATAATCATGGGATTGGCCCTATCATAAAGGAAGCTTCCATGAGAGGTGGAAAACCACTTCCTCTCTATGGAAATCCGTAGCCAAACCTCCCAACTCAAGATAGATATTGGTTCCTAGATCAGTTAGGACGAAACTTCCGCCATTTATTTTTTTTAAACACTCCTTAAATTGGCTGGCGTGAGTGCGACTCTGCGACAGAGCGCTAATTGGCGCGACCTATTTGAAGGATTTTTCCCATTGGCACGGGTACTGAACTGGCTGACCGCGCCAATGCAAAAAGGGGTGTTTTTAGGGTTTTTCAGCAGGAGATGTCTTCAGGGCAATGAAAGCTCATGTTCAGAGGGATGTCATGAAAGTGTTTTCAAGTCTTGTCTCTGCTCACAGGTCACGGAAAGAGCCCCGCAATTTGCGGGATGGGGAATTGCAGGGACGGTGACAAATTAATATGTAACAGATGCCCCCTAAAGCATGAGGCCCGAAAGGGAGAGAGAGGGGTGAAATGCTTTACGAGAACATGTCCAACTGAAAACACTGCCGTCGGAAAAACCTGCGTAAATAAGAACAACTGATATCTCAAATACATGATATATATGTGTGGCATGGGCGCAACCATCCATAACAGAGTATACAACTATACGGATCCAAGGCATGGACGCAGCTATCTAGTGAGGATCGAAAAATAGACTCAGGTATGGTCGCAGCCATCCAATCAACGAGTCATGTAATAAATCAAAATAATCCACAAAATCGCAGCCTGGATTACAACAGACACAATCCAGGGTCTTGCGCTCCATCTCGACCCAAACATAGTACAAGTCCAAGCATGTGAATAAATGAGCTGAAGTCGAACATGCGAGGACATCGTCTGATTACCAGTCAGTGATGAAATTTGTTAACAGACGCGAGAGGAACCACCAATAATGACAATGGATCTCAAGGTACTACAGGTACAATCTACGACATGTGAATCAATGAGCTGGCATCGAACACCTGTAGAATCATTAGATCGGAGGCCAATGATGAAAACCTCACGTCGAACGTGAAGAACCTGCCATTGAGGCATGCAGGCTCCAAGGTACCAGAAGGGAGTCTCTAGATCAGCTTCCTGGATAATGAGTTGAAGTCGACAGGAAGTGACCTTGATCGAAGGTGGGCCATAGTGTTTCCCACATCATCGACGCGAGACAGAGAACCACAATCTCTTTGTGAATCACGATCATATGAGAATCAGAGGAAGGTTGGTACTTGCAGAGGTCAACTTCTCTTGAACATATGAACAGCACGACAGTGGATTTGGCAGTATTTGACATCAATAGTTCAAAGGTCATGGCGATGAGGCAAAGAGCAGATGAGAGGTCAAAAGGGATTACCCAAACCCACGGAGGCAAGTGAAAAATGAGATGAGATGTCCCCAACCCGACACGAATTCAGACAAGTGCCATGTTCAAGAGTGACATACTGCCGAGACGACAATGATGCTGGTTCCATTTTTCCCCGCCATTTCTGGCGAGTACCCCAATTATTTTTGATAACAAGCTTGAAGGGGATAGTATATGCTTGTGATATAAGTCTGTCCTTCGGACGAATCCATCCTAGTACATTTAACGAGCCCTAGGAAGGAGCGACTCGAATAGCATCATTATGACTGAATCCGATGTCATCAGGGTTTAACAAGTCTGAGAAAGGAAGAACTCGGTGTCTTTTCATGTTTAGAGAGTTTGAAAAGACAGCTGAAAAGTAAACTCCAACTGTCCCTTTTCGCAAATAGTTCCTCAGATCCGAAAAGGTAGAAAACAATATCTGAGAAAACCTCCTAGTCGCGATAGACTAGGGTATTCCTTTTTCGTAAACAATCCATCCCAGCTTGAAAAAGGGGTAAACGTATACTGGGTAGGTGTCGTTTCGTGGCCACTTTAATGAGATCGAAACGACAAGGGCCTCGGCAATCCTTTCATGTTTAGAGAGTAAGAAAAGAGCTGAAAGATGACTCCAAAATGACTTTTTCGTGTATTTACCGAGTCTGAAAAAGTATAAAATATAACTCGTTTCACCGTTTAAGTTGTGTAACAAACCTATTGCTGCACATAGAGGCAAGTGTAAAATCCATTTTCGACAAAATATATCAAAATATTAATAAAAAATGACTTTTAAAACCCAATGAGATTTCAAAAAGTTATAAATAAGTCTCAAATGGTAAAAACAAAATTACTTTTACTATTTACCTCATTGGAGAGCAACAGTGGTCCATTTGTGTGCAAACTTCCGACGGCGATTGTGACTGATCTGGGCTACTATTCAGATTCCCGTTCGTTCCAGGTAAGAGGCGCTTCCCTGTACTCCATTTTAATCCATTTTTTATAGTTTTCCATTGCACATTAGATTTTTGTGGAATATTTTCATAATTTTAGGGCTCCGCCCATTGGCGCGGGTATCGGGCACGGACCCACGCCAATGGCGCAGCGCAGTTTCCCGTTTCAAATTTCCAAACAGCTAGTGATTTACATGAAATTTCAAGCATAACAGAGGTCTAATCAAGGGTTTTTGACCATGTTGATGCAGGCAACCAAGTACAATGGTGATTGAATGGAAAGAGAGGGAGCATGGGGAAGAGGATGAACAGGCTATGGAGAATGAAACTTGTATGAATGCCCTCAAGAACTGTGGGCTTAAAAATTTCTTCCTAACACCTTGCTTACGAGCTCAACCGGAGCTCCTGCAATACCTGATCAGTATTTGGGACGAAAATGAACAAGTGTTCAAGCTGCGGGACCAAGTATTGGAACTGGAGGTTTCTGACGTATACTTCATAACCGGACTGTCGCGCAGAGGTCCAGTGCCCATATTGATAGGGAGCAGACCATCTGGTGAAAAGATGGAGCAGGTAATGGCGAGGGTGTGCCCAAGGGCACGAACCGGATCAGGGAGCGGAAAGGTAGGCATTCACACTGTCGAGGCTCTAGCACTCAGAGTAGTGCTACACACCATTACACGGGTTGCAGGATCGCAGGCCCCGCATGAAGCCACCAAAGCCCAACTCCTTCTAGCCTCTGAGTGTATGAGCCCCACATTGTTTGATTGGGCCACTGCAGTAACAGTCAACATCAAGAGGCAGCTGACGAAATGCAAACAAGCCAAACTAAAGCAGTTCAGCTACGGTTCCATCCTGGTGTCGTTCATCTTGGAACGACTACCTATCTTCCAGGGCCAATGGGCCATAGTCGCTGAGTCGATACCACGAGAGCTGAGGATGGCTCGTTGGGCAGCACTCATGCCCAGGTCAGGAGGGGGTCAACAGATGTCCTGGAGACCCGATTTTTTTGTGTGGTTACGATGGCAGTTGATTGTAGTCAAAGACTAGCCCTATGTCGGTACCGATTTCACCAGAGATCCCGATCTCCCACTCCCAGAGGGAGATGAGTGGGATGAGGAGCTGGGTATGATACTCTTTTTGATTTTTTTTTGTATTTATGATTTTTTTGGTAATACATGTTCGTTCTAATGACAGTTGTTATACATATGCAGATGTCGGCCCAGAGAGACCTGCCGGTATGTCTCCTATTTCACAGAGAACTCATCCCACAGCTGACCCTCAGGCGGAGGGTGCCAAAGGAGGAGAGTTGATCCAGAACCTCGAGGGGATCATCCGAGGGATTCCAGACTACGCTCGGCTGGTAGATGTTCCACTAGCATACCAGAGACATACGGTGGGAGTTCCTAGTCGCCTCCACCATCTTCTGAGACGCTTAGTGTGTGCAGTGACTTGTTATTATGAGCACCATGCAGATTAGACACCTAGGGCTTATTTCATGCATATTTTTTGAGAGACATGTCGTCTCCGGATGTATTAAGACGAACATGTACATTTTTTATTTTATGTAATGCACACTACGTAAACATTTCAATATATATATACATACATACCTATTTCTGGATGGATCTCTTCACATGTGATGATTTTTTTTATATGTCATGCAACTATCAAATACAATGTTATCTAATGTATCAGTTGCATAACAAACGACCCAATGAAAAAGTTCACACAATGTTTTAAATCACACATTTCATTTTTATGCAAGCTTAAAAGCACACATGAACACACATATGCAAACTATGCTTGAAAATGAGTTTTATTTTTATGCAAGCTTAAAACACAAACTATTCTTGAGGAAGACGGGCATGCCCCCAACATGGTGTCTGAATTCAAGGTGCATGCTCCCCAAGCTTTAGTCCATAGGAAATGGAATGAAGGTTGAAAACAAAAGAGATTTGAGCTAAATCTATCAAAAATCGAATTGAACATGCTCGTGTTTCATTATTTTAACAAGGTTGACACACTTAAAAGAACTGTCCTCGTAGCCACTTGTTTCATTGTTTTAAGAGCTTGGCACAAGAAGAGGAACTATGCTCTGGTGAGCTCGACGGAGGAGGCTCAGGAGGGAGACGATCAGATACATCACGCTCTAGACATTCTGACATTGCCCCCAAGCTAGGCATGAAGGAGGAACGATGATGTCCATCGCTCCAAGGCAGCTCCTCAAGAGACATGGTTTCAATAATGGCTTCATTAGAAGGGAAAATCTCTTTAAGAGGATCCGGCGAGTCGGCCTCGCCAAGCCAGGGGGACTGAGAATAGATGTCTAAAGCCATGCTCGAAGGAGCATGGTGAGGTGGTGGAGGATCAGATGTGGCGACAATTTCACAGTAGCTAATCTCTATGGGAGTTAAGGGCATCGATTCTCCAAACTCAATCACCTGCTCAGGCGTAGGGATGAGCCATGGGTCGTCAGACCTAGAGATCATATTAACTTGAGCGGCGAGCGGTGGCGGTGCGGGAAAAATACCCATGAGGACAGGATCTTTGAAGAGACCGGGTCCCACACTGTCAGGGGGATTTGGGATCTGATTCACGTATGGAACATTGTTCTCGGAGGTGGAGGTGAAGAAAGACAACTGATCCACAGTAACGACTTTTCCCTCATGAGGGAACTTAAGGAGTCGAAAGAGGGTGGAAGGCATGCATAGCATAGCGTGAGTTAAACTGCAGCCGAGAAGTATATTGTAGTTAAGCTTGGCGTCAACTACTTCTACTTCTACGTTGACTGTCTTCCCCTGTAGGGTAATCGCTAAACTCTCGAGAACACCCAGGGGTTTGGATTCCCAACCATCGAATGCCTCTAGGGCATTGGGAGACGATGAAAGGGCTGGAGAGCCAATGGCCTTCCAGCAAGCGGACGACATGACACAGGTAGAAGCACCTTCATCCACAACGGCCCTATGGATGTTAAGACCATTGATCCCGACTTGAATAAAAAGAGCGATCTGATGAGGAAGTCGGGGGGTAAAGTTTACTAAGTCGAAGGCGAGAAGACTCGAATCGGCGGGATCAATTCCATCGATTGCAGATAAAGAGCTTTCCGTTGCGAAGGACAACTTTGAAGAACTTCCAACGCAGACATAGCAGAAGGCGCCTGTGCCAAATCCTCAACAATACTATAGTGCTGAGCGGCACGGGCATTCAGATTGTAGGAAGACTTTCGTAGAACACCTTTAGAAGGTGGCCTCACAACGGGTTCAGCAGTAGGCTTCTCAATTTCCAACGAACCGAAGACAGGTGGGGGAGGTGGACCATCCGCAACTACCTTCCTCGGTGCCTGACGCGATTCGTTGTAATCCTTCGACTGCGTAGCAATAGAGATAGGTGCGGCACCATTCATCATAAAGACCTGGGACCCAAATGGTGCAGATGGTGAGGGTTGTTCAACCATCTGGGTCTGCTGAGATGGGAACGGTTCTTTAAGAACTTCCGGAGTCCCTTTGGAGCCTTTTAGAAATTGAATAACCTCAGATCGTCGTGGACACTCCTTAGTATAATGATCTCCTTCACAAATGAGGTAGGGGTACTTCGGTTTACGTTGGGAACCGTCCTCAGTGCGAGATTTGGACTCTGGCTTTGGGGCGTCGAATTTGGATTTACCTTTGCCCTTCTTTTTCCCTTTAGAGGCTTTCTCCATAGGATTGGCCTGAACGGCATTAACATCCGCAGTTTTGCCAGAGTCGGTAGGGGCGGGAGGAGCAGAATTATTGGATGAGTTGGAATTTTTCTTCCCATTCGAAGATTTCTTCGAATTCTGAGACACGGAACCAATAACACCATCCACCGCCAGGGTTGGTGGAGCTTTAGAGGTTCCAAACCGTGGAGCATCAGGCAAGATATCATAAAGCGTGTTGGACTGAGAATATACTAGATCCAGATATTGGGCACGGGCTATGGCTTGTTCTTCAGTCACACACGCTCCCATAGCAATATCTTGGGCGATTTTGTTAACAAAGGAGGTGGTGAACCAATGAGTTAGTATTTGATTAGGTATATGAAACTTGATCAGTCTACGACGACGTCGCCACTCATGAATGTGATAAAAAATGTGGGTGGCTTTATCCTAATTCAAAGAAGTCAGGAGGTGCGTCCCGGCTTCGTAGTGAACTAGTAACTGAAAATGAGTCAGAAAAGCCATGGCTAACGAATTGAAATCTTGAAAGATGCCACAGGATAATTCAATATACCACTTAGCGGCAGCACTGGTCAAAGTGCGCTAGAAGAGGCGCAGACGAATGGAATCATCGACCCAAGAGTTGGACGAACACCAAAGATGGTAAGTCATCACATGAGCTTGGGGGTCCTCTCCAGCTTTACCCTCAAACTTGGGGCAATCACCGGGAATCTTGGTAGGAACCGGAGGCCAATAAGGATTATGCAAAATAGGATCATTGGTTAATTTCGAAACATCTGGTAATTCCAAGGTAGCCAAGAATGGTAATGGCAGATTGGACGGCATTCCTGGCCCTTGATAAGGACCAGTACCTGTACTCCACGCTGGTTCAGAATATCCTTACCCCCAGGGGTTCTGTCCAGCAGGATTCTGACTGTAGGGGGTATAGGTCGTATAACCAGCCTGATTCGGTGGCTGGTAACCAGCGTGTGGGGCTTGATAACCAGAGTATGGACCTTGATTATATGTCGGCCCTGTGTAAGCAGCATTTGGATTTGGCTGCTGAGTATAGGTGTAGTCAGGTTGTTGAGAGTAATAGTTAGAACCTTGGGGCTAGCTATAATTCGGTCGGTATTGACCATGAGAATAGTAACCGCCCTGGGGTTGAGTGGGCTGCTGATAGGTGGAACCTTGCAGAGTCTGATAATTAGGGCACAACGGTTGATTTGGCTGCGGCATTGAATAAATTGGCTACTGGGCAAGGTTGACAAAATGGGCAGGTTGGCCTGGTTAAACAGGCTGGCCTGGCTGAGCGGGCTGCCCTGGTTGAACAGGTTGACCCAGATAAACAGGTTGTGTCGGTTGCACAGGTTGACCTGGATGTTGTGAAGCCCGAGGTTGTACCGGATGAGCCGGTTGGCCTGGTGGCGGAACACCGGGTTGTGCCGGATGGACCGGTTGGCCTAGTGGAGGAATGGAGCTAGGTGGTGGTTGGTAACCGGTTTGACATGGAACAGGACCATAAGATGGTCCTGGCTGACGTGCAACATGAGGAGCAACAGGATACTGCGGTTGCATAGGTTGGGAAGGTTGGACTTGCCCCCAAGGACCATAGACCGGTCTCGGCTGGTACCCCGGTGGAGGCTGTATAGGTTGACCAGAAGGGTTGTAATACTGTCCTTGCGAACCGTATGGTGGCCCTTGCTGGCCTGCAGGGTAACCTGGTAAGGGCTATCCCTGTGGGGCATAAGGATAGCCAGGCTGGCCCGAAGGTTGGCCTTTAAAAGGTTGCCCTTGCGGGTTATGTGCTTGTCCAGCTTGGTTATATGGTAAACCTTGAGCATGAAGGTAGGTCTCCGGAGCGGGTAAATGCAACATATCCCCGTGCTCATCGTACTGATTTGGAAAAGTGTACACGGGAGTACCATCCTGAGCATAGTGCGAAAAGTATGAGCGGTTGGGGTCTTGAGAGGATTGTCCGACCTCGGGGTTCGGTTGTTGTAAGGACAACCGATACTCCTCCGGAGAGATGTTCTCCGGTATAGCGGATGCTACATAGATGTCTTCGGGAAGGGATGTAGCCCTTACAGACTGAGTGGTTACAGCAGGTGCGGATGCAGCCACACAGACAGTGGGCCTAACGGGTACAGAAGTGACGGGAGTCTGAGGAGACATCCCCAAAGAAGGAACAATAGGCCTCGTAGAAGAAGCTGATGCCCCCATAGAGGCAGTAGCGGCCATAATTTGACCTAAGGATCTATACCCGGCTGGTAGTGAGGGAATAGGCGAAGACATAACAGATGGATCAGGGTTGTCTTCTGGAAATAATATCCGAGGAAATAACTGGTAATCTTCACCGGACGTAGGAATTTCCTCACTGAATTCACTCATGTTTGAGCCTGCCGCTAGATCTCGTAATAGACAGCGAGGACTAGGAGGAAAAACAGCAGCTATAAAAGGCAAACCCGATGTAAGAGAAAGGAAATCAGTCCCTACTCTTAATTCAGACCAAGGGTCGGAAAAGGGCCAATTGAACTCAACTGGTCCCCCAAAGGGTTGGTCAGCAAGAACCGGTCCCCCGTCAGGAAACTCGAAAACAATGGGCTGCTGAGGTTCAACAGAGGGTTGGGAAGCCTCTGATGAATCGTCCGTATATGGACTACCAGTAGACGAAACCGAAGGTTCCACCACTGTGGTAGTAACGACAAGAGAAAAAGATCAAACACACACATGGGCTGAAAAAGAGTCAAGACACACAATCAAACGGCCAACAAGCAAAATCTAACAGGGCGTGTGATCGCGGGTGATTAATTTTTTTACCACATTGAAAAATAGGAAAATTCACCGTTTCATGTTTTAAGAGTCGAGAAACGGATAAAAGGTGACTCTATCTCTTTCAGTTTTGAAGCAAGTGTGAAAGGACAAGCACTTGGTGATCCTTTCAAATTTAAAGAGTCAGAAAAGATCAAATGACTACTCAGGAATACTAGGCAAAGGGTGTACCAAATAACCGTGAAGTGCAATATACACCTTGGTTTCAAAAATGAAAGAGGAATCAACCAAGGACTTTTCGTACGTGCAGGCAATCTCCCTGAATGATGTGTCTGGTGTATCAGGGGTATAGGGCGGCAGACTCAGCTTCCTATGGATAAAGGATTGAAACCTAGTGGGGTCTCCCTTTATATACGCGACGGTACGGGGAGCACAAGTCCATACTAGTGCTGTCTAAAGCCAAGAGGCGAACGACAGCTACTAGGTTTTAAGACGCCGGAACACGACTCTAGCCTAGACCTCTAAATGTGTTTCGTTAGATTTCAATGCTCCCTTAGTGTAAATTGAGTAAATTTTAAAGTTTATCTTCAATTACGTTTCAGTTTTCAGTCCCTAACGAATGTGATGTCTCAAAATCTCCTAAATGAAAAACTACATGCCACAGTGTATCATTTTATTCGATGAAAGCTAATTACAAGAGAGTTGAGAGCTTTTCACACAATAATAAAATGATTAGAAAACAACCAATGATATCTCTAATGCAGCTAATGGAAACTAAAAACTTTTCGTTCAAAGTCACTAATCACTAATAACACCGAAAAGATCTAATTCACATTAACTAATTCAAAGCAAAAGAGATTTTTTGTCTTTTCAATGTTTAAGAGCTAGATGCATTAAAAAAAATGAAAACTAATGGAAAGAGCAATTTGAGAAATGATGATAAGAGAGCAACAACAAGCAAGTTTCACTCAATAGCAAGCACAATCAGACATCAAATCGACCAAAAGTCCCTCAAAACCAAGAAAATCCCAAAGACACAAATGAGCCGTGTAATCTAGGCCCAAAACGAGACAAAGAGGAATTCGAATGAAGGAGGAGTCAATCACTCAAATAGCGCAATAAAACGATAAACAACTATCAAACGAATGCAGGGAAGCAATCACGAAGTTGAATAAACCGATAAAAACCAAAAACTCCCAAGGGAGGCTCGATACACCAAAGCACCTAGATGCCCTAGGGCTAGAATGTAAAATCGATGGAAATGGGCAAACAACCAAAGGAAAGAGGTCACAGTCAGTCAAACAAGGCTTCAGAACACTCAAATAGTCGAGAAAACAAGATCAAAATCACAAATCAGTCCCAGAAAGCTTGAAACACAGAAAACCCTAATAGCTCACAGGATTGGCGCGACTGTGAAGCTGAAATTAGCACCAGAAAGGAATTGGCGTGGGTGATACACAAGAAACCTGCGCCAATGGGCGTGACTGTCGAGCTAAAAAGCGCACCAGCCGAGTTAACTATGCAAGAATAAAAAACAAGCAATCTCAGACACAGACCAGTGATGACAAGGCTAAAACAAAGCCAAACAAACAGGAAAAACCAGCCCAAAGAGCTGACCAAGCAAGCAAGGCCAAGAATTGAGCGAAAAGACAAGACAACACTCCAAGTTGTTCAGTTCACAAACTAAACCGGAGATTGACTGAAGCAGCGTTGATCTACTTCGCTAATGCAGAGCAAAAGCATTTTGAAGGCTATCTGGCTGTACTTCAGGCTCCGTCTATAGTTTACAAAGCAAACAACAAGCTGATCTCCCCAGTGGAGTCGCCAAATTGTTGAAGAGGTTAATCCCCTCTGCAGACAGAGGCGATCCATACTAGCCCAGATCAGGTCTAGCAACAATCGAACACGCTACAGTGCAGGTTCCTAATTGCAAATAAACCGACTTGCGATGAAGGCTTACCTGGAATCCAAAGCTGTCGTTTGTAGAAGAGGTGGTGCTCCCGTTCCTCTACTCTGGCAGATCACAATCCTCACGATCTCCGTGATCGGACACCTGCACATGCAAGAAACAAAACAAAAGCAAGCATAAAATCCAGTATATACAACTATATGTCAGTTGGAAAAGACATAACTCGTCATCATAATTAACAACAAGAGTGGAACCATAACCAATAGTCACTTATCATTAATCAATCAAAGAAGAATACAACCATAGTTCCAACGCTGAATTCTCCTTCGGCGGGTCGCCAGTAGAACGTGTCTCGATAAAGCCTGTCAAGGATGGGACAAGCCTCTCTCTTCGGATACTTGACAATGATCTCCTTGCTTGGATTTGGCCTCAAGGGAATGAATCAAGGCTCTTACAACATAAGGATCTTGGGAACTTGGAGATTAGCTTGCAAAGGAGATGAGCAAGCTTTTATAGATGGAGGAAGGGGAGTTGGGATCCCTATAATTATGGGATTGGCCCTATCATCAAGGAAGCTTCCATGAGAGGTGGCAAACCACCTCCTCTCTATGGAAATCCGTAGCCAAACCTCCCAACTCAAGATAGATATCATTTCCTGGATCAGTTAGGACGAAACTTCCGCCATTTATTTTAAAAAAACACTCCTTAAATTTGCTGGTGCGAGTGCGACTCTGCGACATAGCGCCAATTGGCGTGAACTCTTTGAAGGATTTTCCCCATTGGCACGGGTACTGAACTGGCTGCCCGCGCCAATGCAAAAACGAGTGTTTTTAGGGTTTTTCAGTAGGAGGTGTCTTCAGGGAAATGAAAGCTCATGTTCAGAGGGATATCATGAAAGTGTTTTCAAGTCTTGTCTCTGCTCACAAGTCACGGAATGAGCCCTCCAATGTGCGGGATGGGGAATGGCAGGGACGGTGACAAATTGCTGTGTAACACTTACTATACATGATTAGATATTACATAATGCAATGCTAGATACTAGAGCTTCCCATAATCTAATGCCCATAGAAATAATGGAAAACCATAATCTAGAAATAACCCAGCCATATAAATATTTATTCTCGTTTGATTCAAGTAAAGTCCAATGCATATGATTGATTAAAGAATTTTGTGTTAATTTGGTCCAATATCTTGGTAAAAGCATGATCATGGATGTTGTGGTAGCTGATATCCCGCCAAAATATGGTATGCTTATTTCTCGCTCATGGGGAGCAAAGTTGCAGGGATCTCTACAACTTGACATGAGTTATGCCACTATCTCGGTATTTGGACAGCCCAAAAAGCTTTATAGAGAAACCTTAATGAATTTTATGATCAACAATGACAAAAGACCTACCAATTACCCAATCTATTCAACTCCCATTGATCTTAATTCCTTTATTCTTTGCAACTCTGACCATAATAATATCCAAACTAAACTCACTGATATAAAACCTAAAATGATGGAGGATTACATTGGTCGTGAAGCTTTATGGAATTTATATTTTGATGGATCAATGAATAAATCAGGAGCTCGAGCTGGTGTATGGATCACCAACATTGAAACTAGCCATTCCCAAGGGCATTCCTTTAGATTGAATTTCAAATGCACCAATAACATGGTTGAATATGAGGCTTTAATGTTAGGTCTTCAAATCATTAGAAAATTGGGAGGTCAAAGGATATTAATTATGGGAGATTCAGAGTTAGTTATCAAACAAATAAATGCAAAATATGTTGTTCACAATCCCAGATTGGCTAGATACAGGAACACAACAAAAGATTTGGTTGACGATTTGTTAGAAAGCAAATTTTCCATTATTCCTAGAAAACATAATTTACAAGCCCATTGTTTAGCAACTTTTTCCAGCACCTGCAAACTTCCATTTTCACCAATAAAAAAATACATTGTTGAAATCAAACACAGACCTATTGTCCCAGATAATTTAAAATACTGGCAAATTTTCTCAGAAGATGAACAGATCTATCACTTTTTGAACAATGAAGGAGACTTTCAGAATTGCCAAATTGATAATGATTGTAATATAGGTTGACCTTGTAACATAGATTCAAAATTTTGTCAAATAGATGATTTAGATATATATATTTTGGATAGACCTACTAAATTTACTCAAAGTGACATAGATGACTTGGAAAAAGTAGATATAGAGGAAATAATGGAAGTTGAACCAGATTTGATAGATTTAAAACATAACATTTTACCTAGAGGTTTAAATCCCTTAGAAGACTTGTTTGATTCCAATGATGTGCCTAAAAGGCCAAAAATGGAACCATTCAGGTCTGATATTGAAGAAAGTAACATAGGAACAAATGGAAAACCAAAAATGATCAAATTATCAAAGTCCTTACCATTAGAAGAAAAGGTTAAAAATATAGAACTTTTAAAAGAGTATCAAGATGTCTTTGCATGGGGTTACGAAGATCTAAAAACTTACAACAAAGACATAATTCAACATAAGATTCCTTTGAAAGAAAATCAAAAACCTTTTCAACAAAAATTAAGAAGGATTAATCCAATTTTGTTACCTTTAATCGAGAAAGACGTCAAAAGAATTTTTAATGCACAAATAATTGCACCAGTCAGGTATTTTGATTGGGTATCTAACTTAGTGCCCACCAGAGAGAAAACAGGAGAAATTTGACTATGTATAGACTTTAGAAATCTCAATAAGGCTTCTTTGAAAGACAATTACCCCCTGCCTAAAATGGACCATATTTTGTAGAGCGTAGCAGGTTCTTCAAGAATTTCTTTACTAGATGGTTTCTCTGGTTATAATCAAATTTTAGTTCATGAAGATCATCAAACTAAAACTGCATTTACCACTCCTTGGGGCAATTTCATGTATGTGAAAATGCCTTTTGGATTGAAAAATGTAGGAGCTACATTTAAGAGGGCCATGGATATTGCCTTTGCTAAGGAGATCCATGAGTTTTTAGTTATCTATCTTGATGATATTACTGTCTTTTAAAAAAAAATGATGAACACTTGGATCACTTGAGACAAGTCTTTATCGAGTGTATAAAATATGGTATATCCTTAAATCCTAAAAAGACTCTTTTGGGACTAGAATAAGGAAAACTGTTAGGACACATAATCTCCAAGTAAGGCATTAGAATAGACCTTTCAAGAATTGAAGCTATTTTGAACATTCAACCACCAAGGAACATAAAATAAATTCAAGAATTCTTGGGTAAAATCAATTTTTTAAGAATATTATCTCTAATCTGGCTGAAATCATAAAATAACTCAACAATATGCTTAAAAAAGATTCTGCAATTAAATGGACTGTAAAAGCCAAACAATGTTTCGAATCCATAAAATAGGCCTTGACTAAAGCACCAGTCCTAATCAACCCATATTATACAAAATATTTCATAATCTTTTCATTTGCCTTAGAACATACTATAGCTGCAGTTCTACTATAGAAAAACAACCAAGGTTTTGAACAACCAATTGCATTTTTCAATAAATCCCTTAGAGGTGCACCTCTGAAGTATAATATAATGGAAAAACAAGCTTTAGCCTTGGTTAAAGCCATAAAGGATTTCAGATTTTACATACTCCATTCCCACATCATTGCGTATGTTCCCAATGCTATAATCAAAGATATTCTGACACAAGATGGACCTGATGGTAGGAGAGGAAAGTGGATTGCCACTATCCTTGAATACGATCTGGAAATCAAACCAACAAAGCTCATTAAAGGACAGGGTTTAGCCAGATTGATGGCTAAATCCAATTGTAATGCTTTAGATATAAATTTCATTGCACAGATAGATGACCAAGAGGAGATGGCGACTCCATTGATCATTGAGGCCTATCTAGATTCACCATGGTACTCTGATATTATCTTTGTACTAACACATTTACAAGCACCTCCTAGGTTAACTAAAACCAAAGCCAGATTCATAAAACAAAAAGAAATGAGGTTTTGTATACTAAATAATGCACTTTATTGGAAATAAAGTAGTGGGACTTTACTAAATTGTTTATTAAAATCAGAGGCTGACAAAATTCTTGAGTAATTTCATGCAAGTGACTGTGGAGGCCACTTATACTGGAAGAGTATAGCAGACAAAATACTGAGAGCTGGTTTCTACTGGCCAACTTTATTTTCTGATGTCAAAACATTTGTTACCTCCTATCACAAATTTCAAATTTTTGAAGGGAAAAAGAAACTATTTCCCTTGCCTCTTAAGCCTATATCTACTGAAAATCCATTTCAACAACGGGGGTTCAACTTCATTGGTGAAATCCACCCTCCATCCTCAGGCCAACATAAATGGATTTTAACTGCTACATATTATTTTATTAAGTGGATAGAATTTGTTCCCACTATGCAAGCCACTGATTCAGTTATACTCTCATTTATAGAAAGTAATATTTTGTCAAGATTTGGATGTCCACATAAGATTATTACTGACAGTGCGGCTGCATTCAAATCTAAGAAAACAATTTCTTTCTGTCACAAATACCATATTACCTTAGGTCATTCCACTGCATATTATCCCCAGGGTAATGGTTTAGCCAAGTCATCAAACAAAAGCTTAATCAATATCATCAAAAAATTACTTCAAGAAAACAAAAAGACCTTAAACAAAAAGCTAGTCTATGCCTTCTGGGCTGATAGAATTACCACAAAGAAGTCTATTGGAACTTCACCTTATCAGATTGTTTATGGAATGGATGCAGTTTTCCCCTCTTCCTTGGGTGTTCCAGTCATGAAGATCATTCAGGAATCACAGGTAGAAACAAATGATATTCAACGAAGAATTAATGAAACCATACATCTCCAACAAACTAGGGAAGAAGTTTATGAAAAATCACAAATTTTACATGATAAAATTAAAAATATTTTTGACGAAAGGGTTAAAGAAGATGATTTTTTCATTGGAGATCAAGTTTTGAGATGGGATTCAAGAAGAGAGGACAAAGGAAAACATGGAAAGTTTGACTTTCTATGGCAATGACCTTATGTGATATATGGTTACAGAGGTAACAATTCTTCTTTCATCAGAAATTTGGATGGAACTGAACTTCAAGAAGGACCAGTGAATGGTAGGATTCTGAAACACTACTATTCTTTTGAGTCAGAAACCAGTTAGATTCATTTATTTTATCATTGTAAATAATCATTGCAAGTGTGTAGATTGGATTGGAGATTTTATCTACAATGTTGAAGCCCGAAGAGAAGGCCCTAAGCTTTGTAGTATAAAATATCATAATATGAATTGTTAAAGGAAATTACAGGATCACCAAGATTAAAGTTGAAGGCTACTGATCTCAGAGTTCTTGACATTCCACCAGGAAATTCCATCGCCAAGTGAAGCCGATGTTAGTAACCTATAAATATAGGATTCATAATTTTGACTTGACCAATGGTAGTCTTGTAAATATTTACAAATTTTTCTTTCTGCAAGTTATTTTCCCATATTTTGTAAAAAAAATAAAAAAATAAAAAATAAAAAAGAGGGTAATAAGTCCTAAAAGAAAAATCAAAGGACTTAGAAAAAATAATATACCCCAAAAGAAAAAAGATGACTAAAACATGAAAGTGTGCAAGTCTAAATGCCACTACTATCACCTTTTCTAGTTGATTATGGTAGAGTATCAATAAATGCCATAATCTGTGATGACTTGAACAATTTAATCTTGACTTGCCATCTTTTAATTTCAAATGTTGTAGATAGTGAATAAATAATTGTCATACAGTTTAATCATGACAATTCAGTAGTTAGGTAGAGAATAAAAGAATCCAACAATTTAATCTGGATTCTTGGATGAAAGAAGTGTAGAATTAGATAATTTACTGCTTTCAAAACGAATGAAAGGTTGTAAGGTTTCTATTTCGAATGCACTTGATTAAAATAGAAGGAAAAAATGTTAGAAGATATGACTGGGTAGGTAGAAGAAGGTGGGAAACATCATTTTAAATATCTTTCACCAGGTTATAAATAACTAATTTCACCTCCCCATAGCAATTTGATATTATAGACTATTATTCAAAGAGGCTCAAGGCATTTCCTTGACTTCTCTTGGGACCGGACACAAGGCTCAATGACTGATTAGTTGAAAATGTTAAATTTCTATATTAATCCTGGAAATTTTCATCATTTACCCTTGATGCACTCATCACCATTTGATCTCATAAGTGAGAACTCTTTTCTTACTTAAATGTTACATAAAGGCCCATTTAATTAACTTCCTCCATTTTACAAAGCATAAAACCCTAAAAAAACATGATATACCAAGTAAAAGTGAATGCGTTATGAAAATAAAGATTTACTCTTATTTTCACTTTCCTTAGTTTTATTTATGAAATTTTGAGTATTCATTATCCCTTTTCATATTAACACTTAACCTATTTTATTAACTCCCTATCAAATCTCCTAGCCCTATTAATATAACTTATTTTTATTTAATATCCCAAAAACCCCTATCTTATATGCTTTTTATATCAAAGATATTACTCACATATTGAAAAAACATCCCAAAATTATCCCTTTGATATAAAAATACCCATAAAAAATATTCCTGTTCCCTTATAGTTTTAGAACTTGAAATAAAATCTAAAACTATATAATAAAGTTAAAATAAAACAAAAATCACATTCTGTATATTTAAAAAGGGGAAGAAAAGAAATATTGTTACTCTCGTTCCTGCATTACCTTTACCCAAGGTTAACACTTTAAACTTACCCCTTTCCCCCGGTATATATCCCTTTACCAAAGTTTGAACCTTGGTTGAATTTTATTAAACCCGCCCCATTCTATGTATAAACTCCATTTATACATAAACTTCATCAAATAACTATGTGCCCTTGCATTCATTCCCATCCCTTCGATCATCCTCATCTCATTAATCTGATGGTCCAAATCTAATGCGGTAAACCATTCCCTTGCCTCGCCACTCCTGATCACATTAAAACTCAACCGTTGATCTCCCCATCGAATCAACGACTGACATTAAACCTGGGTCCCACCTTTCCTTACCCCACAGCTTCCCAAGAGATCTCGACCATTCGCATCGTTCAATCAAATTTAACGACGTATATTCAATATCGCATAACAAAAGTGATTGTGCAAAGTTTATGAAAAATAATGCGATAAAATTTGTTTCATGAAACCACCATCTGCTACGTGTCCAAATTCTACTGGATTGCATTCTAGAAGTGAAAAACCATTTACCGACTAGGAGAAACGCGATAACCACCAATGGTTTCGCCTTCAATGCCAAAACCACTTTCGCCATTGATTTTGACCTATAATAAATGTTATGTATATTGATAAAACCAAAGGTTTTAGCCTTAGTTTTTCATTACTTGCATACCTTTGCACCTTCGCTCTTTGGAAATCACTCAAAGACACCATTTTCTAGCCTCTACTGACCAATTTTCCCATCTGAAGCCAATTTCCCCTCTGAAATTCACCATTAAAGACTCTCTACGCCTTCTACCAAACAACTATTACCAGTTTGAAGACTAATACAACCTGAAAACCTCCTAGACTGCCATAATACTGTTAAAAAGGTATTTCTCTGAATTTCAAGCCTCCATTTCACAAATTTAAGAAAATTCAAACTGATTGCATTTTGAAATAAAACTTGCAAGTCTGAAAAAGCCCAAACCTTGAAGAAACAGAGTGAACCCTGTCAAAATTTTCCCATAATTTGCCATCTTCGCCAAATCTAGTTTTTTAGTATTTTTGACCATCTAAAGGCTATTTTCATGGTTGAAATCTATTTGAATTATAATAAAATCCATTGAAATCCCTTTTCCAGTCCTCTGCATATTGTAAATATGCGTTTCCATTCTAAAACCCTCGCCCAGATTCGCAATTTTTCCCAAAAATAGCTCAATTGGCCTTCTGTTTCCAAAAAGAGCTAAGAAAACAGTCTAATCTTACTCAGTTTTATTCAAAATGACAAAGAAACAAGTCACTCCTAAGACTGGAGGTCCGAAACCTCAGAAGCCGGCCTCCAGCAAGCTTCCAAACCCTAAACCTTCAAAAATCAATAAACCTACTCCTGCCCTAACTACAGATTGCACTGAAGTAGTTAGACCTTTGTAGCCACCTGTCACATTTGAAGAAAATAGTTCATTAATTGATTTTGACTACAAAATCTCTGATCCTTCATTAGAATTCAAGTTACTTGAAGTGCACAACTGGTGCTATGAAAAATTTGTGAAAAAGGTTGAAAATGATATACCTATCTAGGACTCAAACTTGACTAGATATGTAGTTCCCATCACCCATCAAGTTCAAGATTTCATTAAGTTATGTCAATTATACCATATCCCTGAAAAAACATGTATAGTAAACAAAGATAGGGAGTTCATGTGTTATATAACTACTGAAGCCATCAATGATATGCTCCAACTGGGCCATGATCCAAGAGCAGTATCATTGCCCATTGAAGATTTAACACAGCTCTATCTAGATCTGGACTTTCCTTAAAGATTCATGATCTTTCAAAACTTCTGGCCCACCAATGTTGATATTCCTAAGGTAAATTCAACTTATGACACTTTTGAATTTCCCAAGGGCTCTAGAAAAATAATTTCCATGCTTTCATTCATTCTAGGCTATGCTAATGATGAGTTTATAGATGCCTCCATTCTAGGTTTCCTCTCTACCTTGTCTCCAGGAAAACATCCAAAACTAATCTTCAATTTTGCCAAACTCATTGTTGATAATATGCATTATCAGTTGACTAAATTCCCTGAGGAAGGAGTATTCAGATATTCATCCTATCTGTTACATCTCTTCATATTTTTTCAAGCAGAAAAGTTCCCAATTACATTACAGAAAATGAATGTGGATGGTAAGCCTCTTTCAATGGTATTATCGACTTATTTACTCAGAAAAGATAGAAGTGATTACAACTATAAAGACTTCAATGAATTGTTTATTAAACCTGCCATGAATTTGTTGAACAAAGCAGTGCCACCAAGGATTAATGAAGACATCAAAAAAAATTTACAGTTGTTCGAAAACTGTAAGGTAGGAGACTGCTATTTGTACGAAAATAACACAGAAATCAGAGTATATGGTGCACTCCTGGCTCCTTACAAATTACCCAAGTTTCTAACTATCAAGATTTTTGCTTTAGAGTACTTAAGACAGATCTTGAATGTAGATGCAGTGAATGTCATAGCTTCCAAAAAGAAAACACAGTTCAAGCTAAAAAATCAAATTGGCCCCTTCATAGTCAATAACATAGATGCTTTGAAAGAGATAGTCAGCAAATTATCAGAATTTAAGTTCCAAGAAAGCTTTCATTGGAACTATGACCCTCATAGAATTTTGAGTAATATTAGGGTCAAGTGTAAGTTAACGCCATTACTCCATGACTCAAAGCCACAAATTGAAAAGTATGCTAATGAAATTGAATGGGTTGCAAACACATTGATTGATGATATTCATGGAATGAAAATAGATAAAATTTAGGGAAAACAGATGGATAGTACACAGGTGATTACAGTTCGAAAACAAGCAGAAGTGTCCAATAAGAGACCCAGAAAAGAAGAAGGCTACACAACAGAGACAATTACAGATAATAAATTTAAAATCCTTTACAGCAAGAAAGCCAAAATGACAACTGCAGAGAAAGAAAAAGCTATAGAGATAGATGAAAATGAAGATAAAATAAACAATAATGTTCAACAAACAGATGATGAAGCAACATTGATTTTCAATAAAACACTTAAAGATATTCAGCAGGATCAGGAATCAACACAAAAACATGATATAATAATGATAGAAAAACAAACAGGTGTATAATTTCCTTCCTCTTCTAAATTTGCAGAAGAAAGAGATTCAAACATCCAGAAAAAGTTCAAGCAGATCAGAGAAAGGAATGAGGAAATTAAGAATGAAGTCTATTCTAAATTCCTTAAAGAAAAGCCAAGAAACAAAGATAGTTTTCTTAATGCATCTGATTACTCCACCAACAAAATGCTCATGTCATTTCTGAAAACCACAGTTGATGATCCTAAGTCAAGTGCGGATTATACAAAGACAGATGTAGAAGTGGACACTGATACAATTCATGAATTAGATCAGATTGAGTTCCACAGAAGCACAACTGAAATGCTATATTCAAAGGTAGTCCACAAAACCATGAGTGCTACCATGCTTCAAAAGACTTTATCTAATTTACAAACTCAAATGAAATTAGATAAAGCATCTCTACATGTTAAGGATTTGAGGATCAAGTCCTTAGAATATTTCATGATAGAAACTGGAGTGGATCCCTCCAATATTGAAGTTGCTAAAACACTCATAAGGCAAAAGAATGAAGATATTGCTGCATTGAGAAAGAAACTTAAACTTCCACAGAGTGAGCATCCACAGGCAAAGGAGATCCTTCAACAACAAAAAGAAAAGGATGAGACTATGCAGCTAGTACTGAAAATGACAGCCCAAATCAAAGAAATGGAGAATTAGACAGAAATTCTCATGAAAGAAAATGAAACATTGAAAAGAGCAAATGAGATCTCCATTCCTATAGTCATTCCAACTGTCAGTACTATTGTTCCTTCTACATTGGTAGAACATTTAGCACCAGAAGGAGTATTGGCAACTGCAGTATCAATAACATATGTAGTTACCTCTGCCACTGTAACATCTACATCACAGGTATAGCAAGCAACAGGTGAAAAAAATGACATAGTAAAGGCCATGGAAGAGATGTCCCTAAAGAATAATGAGATTATCAATTTGAAAAGCACCATTCAAATTCTTGAAACATCAAATAAAAATTCTTTAATCACATATAAGGGACATGAGTAGAGAGAAAACAAACTTCAAGAGCAGGTAAAGATTCTACAGCAACAGGTCAATCTCAGTGAACAGGTAAAATATATCAAAAGCTATCTTTGGAATAACATAATTCAAGGCATACATTTACAGTGGCATTCCATTCAAATCATCTATGAATAGAGAGATCTATTCAAAGTAGCACAAGTAGAAATTCAACAAACAAAAGAGGAGCTTGCCGATATGCCATCTCAAGATTTAAAGCTGATTACATTTCTAAATAGTAAAAATAGAGACGACCTTGAAGAGCTGAAAATTTAGGATAGGATTGAAACTATATTACAAATCAAAAAGGTCCTAAGCAAAAGGAATATAATGAACAACTTGGAGGAAAAATGCAAAGACATGAACTTGTCAATAACAAAGTTCTTGGCCAAATACACTATATTAACACAAGCAGGCCTTCCAGACATTCATGGCTTCAATGAAAAATTAATGGTTTAGATAGATTAGGATAAAAAGATCTGAGCATATGCTAAAGAACAAGTGAACAAGCCTCTACCACAAGGTTCCCCAACTAGAAAATTTATCTTAGAGTACTTTGAGAACTCGTTTTTCCTACAAAATGAAATTAAGCACATTTTCATTGTCAAGCCCAACTTTTCAAAGTACACAGAGGCTGATGAAAGCTACAGAAAACTAAAAAGCCTGAAGGTACCAAGTGATTAACAATGGAATGAATTCATTGATTTGATATAACAACATGCAAACAGAGCAGAGAAGATGTAGTCATATTTTTTATTTTTACAGTTATCAAAGGGTAAAATTTTGCAGTAAAAGTGTATCAGGTCAAAGAGCAGAGTCAAAGAGTATCCAGGAATGAAATAGTTAAAAAAATATTTACTGTTGTAATTCTTCATTTTACAGCAATAAAATAAAAAAGTGGCAACGTGAAAGAGTATCAGAGGTGAATCACATGTTAAAGAATGTGAATTAGAAAGATTGTATTCCAAACTATCTTCTAACAAGATATTGTTTCCAAGCGCCAGCAAGCATCTACAACAAAGCGACAGATTAAATTTGATAAGATAAATCAGTTCTATTTTCCTTGACAAGAGGACAACTTTCCAGTTTCTTTTGCAGCTGTCCCTCTTTTTTATGTAATAATATTTATTTTTTCCTAGAGATATTCCTATATGTCTCTAAGATATTTTGTAATAATTTTGTATAAATACTTCACTCTTCGAAGTATTTAGGGTGGAATAAAATTTTTCAAGACTACTATAGACATTTTTGCTAAATACATTGGAGTTTGTGTGAGTCGATTTGTAAAGCAACAGACTGGAACTAAATCAAACAAACATCATAACTCAGGATTCTTGTGCTGATCAGATAAGTCAAGTATTTTCCTGTTTTCACTGTTTATATTTCTAAGTTCCATACATACATTTGCATATTTTCTATCTTGAATGATTGAATAGGAGGATTTATATAGGATTAGTGTCAAAAGCTTCCTATTTTTTACTAGTTAATTATTGATATGTTTTCTACTGATAACCAGACTTAAGAATTTTTAAATGCTTTTAGTCCCTGTTTGACCCCTTTCTTTCATATTCTTTTCTGTAACATAAGGATCCTTCATTGCCCTTTTTTTCAGATCTTGCCATTTCATCAAAAAGCATATTTCCAAACCCTTTAAAGGTCATCTACCCTGCACTTAGTAAATTTGATCTTTTGACCTTATTTCCTAGCTCTTATTGCCAAGAAGTTGACTCCATAGCCCAATGGTCTACTAGATCCCTCTATGGCTTCCCTTGAAGTACCTTTTATTCCCACCAAACATTCAAAACAAACCAATTGTCCAATCATACCTAGCCTAAAATCTTATAACAAAAATCAAGCAAAATCATGAGGAGAGATCCCTCTTCAGAATTTAGGAAGGCTAGATCCTAGATTTCAAAAGAGGTTCTTGGTTACCCCTAGTTTTCTTTAACTATAAAAAAAAATCCCACGACCTAAGAAATTACTAGGGTGATAAAAAGTTACTCACAGAACCACCAATGATGATGAAAGGAGGGAAACTACGTCATATTGTCATGAGCATCACCTCGCAGCCACCATCATTAATGACCTCTATGATTAAATTGAAATGAGACATATCCCTCCCCTCGAGCTTTCTCAGGTTCTGAATCATCGTATGCAGATGCATGTGAAGCCTAATCATTGTTATCCTCATCGTACTCATCCCCGCCCCTATAAAGAGATAAGCTCTTAGGCCCCTTCCATACTTGGTCTGTCATCTTGGTTTTTCGCCCCTCTTTCTCTTCTCGGTCTTCTCCTTGAATTCTGTAGGCTGCAAAGCTCTACTCTCTATGTAGCTCTATGCAGTTCCTGTTGGGCTGTCACACCCCTTCGTGTGCATTCACCCCCCAACAACTCCTTTCTCCTGAGCCCCTGCGCATCTCGCCTTTTGTGGCTCCTTTTTTTTTTGAAGTGCTCCCCCCTACCTCAGTGTACAATGGCTCCCAAACTTCACCAGCAAACTATCCGTGGAGGACAGAGAGGGGCTCTCCCAGGGTATTATCACCGTGGTGAGGATAATCATCTCGAGTCGATAAATGGATCCTCTTCCAGCACGTCTGTGCATCATAGTCCTAAACTCGAGCAACACGGAGAAGCCTCTAGGCACTCTGCGCAAAGAGGCAGACGTGGTTAGAATAAGTCCACCACTCCTTCACATATGCATCCCCAGCACAGTAAAACCGACCCGACATCGGTCCCGGAGAAGGATGATGAGGATATGGACATCTGGGTAATGGACTTAGAGGGCATTTTGATGCGGTTCCTCAATGACATGGATCCAGACTCCCCCATTCTTTGCGCACCAGTTAGCACTCCCAAGCAGACAGTGGCTAATGCGCGGGCAGTTTGCGCAATCCCCTGCTTACCCCATTGTGGAAGAGGACCCCTACAATGATGATGAAGATGTAAAGTGATGTCTGTGCGGCCGCACATTTCGCCTACATTTTTTGTTATGGTCGCCATTAGTGACTATCTACTACCATTTACTTTATGTTACTTAGATATGTCAGGGGTTCTGAGCATAATGTTTTTTCTATTATAATTTTTGTTTGGGCAGGTTTCCTCCCCCGAGGAAACCTAGAAACCATGTAACAAAGGCTGGAATAGGCTAAGCGCAACTTTCCTACCCTGCTTGTAGCGTATATAACTTTATGTTTTTGAATTAATAGAATAGTCCAACTTACCCAAAAAATAATGTCTTGCACTCCAAAATTAATTTATCTAACATAATTTAATTAAGAACAACTTTGTTGAAATCCATGCAAATACAAATTTTAGCATAGCTTAAGAATGCCACCCTCTAAACTTTGAATCTAAGATAATGAAAAAATTAAATGTTTTACTAATAATTGTAAGAGATTTTATATCTTAGCTTCCCAAAGTGGTCCCACTGTTATTTTTATTATGATCACTTTAACAAACAAAAAAAAAAAAACAAATGGTATAAGAAAACCATAAATTTATATACATGCTAACATTGTCCACGGAGCTAATAAAACATTATTGGCAACCTACACACAATCTAAACCCGATAAAAAAGATTTCGTATATAAAGGCTATACCGTAGTGACCATAACATATTTAATCTACGTATAATGTCTTGATTTGTAAAATAATATATTGCGTTGTTAACCCATATATAATCAAGTTACAACCCAAACAACCCATATTACATATAATGTCTTGATTTGTAAAATAATATATTGCGTTGTTAACCCATATATAATCAAGTTACAACCCATATATGATCGAGGTTCATAGTTGGAAGTAAAGTTTCATTCTTCACATAAAAATGATATATAAATTTTCATAGAAAGAAAATGACAATGGTTTTAAAAATTACTGTATCATTCAAAATATGAATTTAAAATAATATATTAAAATATGGTATATTAGCTTGAGACACCTCATTAAAAAGGAAATGTTTCTAAGCTTTATAGGAGGATTCCATCTCTCCATTTTGGCATTCATTATTGTGTCTTACATGGTTGAAATTAGAATATAAATGGTTTAGTTATACAATGTTGTGGAATTTATTAGTGGGTATTTCATTGTCCGTTTAAATTTTTTTATCCATATTATTGGTCTCCGTTGTATGACTATAGTGATTAATAGACGTTGACTGCATATTAGTTCAGAGCTTCATTGTAAACTTTTTAGTTTTTCTTAATGTTTAACATAACATAATTATGTCGTAAGGTGTTATTATTTGAAAACAACTTTCCAAACTATCACCGTGTCAATTTGTGTGCCATTGATCTTATATGTTAGACGATTAGAAAATTTTCAGCCACTAGATAATTATAACTAACTAACTAACTGATCTGGAAAAGGTTCATATGTAACTGTTGTTGTGTTTGACACGGCATCCTCTTCTTTCGCCCATTTTCTTTTTGCCGAAGAGCACGTAGATCTAGAGAGCAAGCCAAAACATTCTTATCAGAGAAAATACTTGGTAGCGCGCAAACCGTTACCAGGCGGGCCTGCCAGAGTTACTCAAAGCATAATGTTGTCGCTGCTTGCCACACTTCGGTATAAGGTCGAGATCTAGAAATTAAAGGGTACAGGGCATTTACCACACAACATTAGGTAGTATAATACGTATATGTTGGAAAAATCAAAGAACATGGTCTTGGACAAGTCCTATTTTATCTTATGTTGCTGGATGATAATCTAAGGTTGCTTGTTTATTTTATACTCTATTTTTTAAATGTATAAATCTGTGCATCGTTGTTATGGAATTTCGCAATCAGCTTTTGACTTGCATACAGCTAGCAGCTAGGCACAGGATAAATATGAAATATACCTTTTGAATTTATGTGGTTACATTTTAAGTTTGAATGTCTATTTTGTTATTTGTATCTTGTAGCAAATATTTCAAGATGATAGTTCATTGAGTTGTACAATTTCCATCGACGATGCGATGTCTATGACGATCTTCTTGAATTTTGTACACAGTATTCTGTTTAGCACTTAGCGGGCTTGTGTTTGAAAAATTGATCAGCGATTTTGCTATTATTACTTTTTTTAACTCAGGCCATTCTTGAAAATCCGTGATTGCTTAAAGTATGTGTAAGTTGTAAACGGTCCATATTTTCAGAATTATTAAGCCAGCCTCATTTTCAGAACTTTTAAGCTAGCCTCATTTTTGAAATTCCAGCATTGACAGTGTGGTTATATAATTGAAAGATTATGAAGCCAATAGCGTATGGAATAATTTTTATCCATCTTGACAATTCAGCTAACATTGCCTTTATTAAAATGATTTATGTGTAAAAGAAAAAACATTGTTTATAGGTAAGAGAGGAATTATTACCTTAAAGGTAGGAGAGTGATTATTATCGGGATTTATGCATCACTGTTTTGTACAAAACTGTGTCATAATGGATGATGAGGACGTCATTCCATTTGGGATTGTTGTTCGTTTTTTTTTTAAATTTTGGCTCCCAAATTTTAGATAGTTTGTTTTTCTGATTATTAGGATTGTTGATGTAATGCTTTTCTTTCCTATTTAGGCTCTGAATTTTTAGTTAGTTAATTTTTATGTTTATTAGGATTGTTGATGTAACTTTTTTGATAAGAAAGGTTTTTTTTATTATCTTTACAGGTAACTATGCGTGTTTTACGTAGTCTTACTAGTTTTCATATTCATAATATGAATATCATATTTTTTATTTTCACAAAAAATATTAATTAAATATTAATGAAAAAAAATATTAATTATAAATCTACTTGAGAACAAACCACTCACTTATATGCACCTTTTACATCTACCTCAGAACAAACCACTCACTTATGTGCACCTTTTACACCTTTGACATTCCTAGCTATCACATGATATTGACTAGCTTGAGGAGAACTTTATAAATCATTTTGAATTTTCTAAATTTTATTATATTTTAACTAGATTTTAATTTTCTAATTATTTTTATTTTAATTAATTTATAAAATAAATATAAATTTTTTATTAGAATTTTAAAAATATAAATTCTAATATTCATATTAAAACATTTCTTCTCTTTTGCTTTAAGGAAAAACATACTTTACAAAATAATAATAATAAAACCCTTATATTACTTTATAAAATGTTAGAAAATTTAATAAAATATAATGAGTATTATTACATCATATTTTTTTAAATCTAGGTGAGAACAAACCACTCACTTATGTGCAGATATCACATGATATTTCTAAATTTTATTATATTTTAATTTTCTAATTATTTTTATTTTACATTTTGATTTTAATTAATTTATAAAATAAATATAAAGTTTTGATTAGAATTTTAAAAATCTAAATTCTAATATTTATATTAAATCATTTCTTCTCTTTTTTTTTAAGGAAAAACTTACTTTACAAAATCATAACAATAAAACCCTTATATTACTATATAAAATGTTATAAAAATTAATAAAATATAATGACTATTATTACATCATATTCTATCTTCCATCATTTTCTATATATTTAAGTAAAAATTATTTTATAAAATAATCCAATATTTATTCTATAATTTTCTACATAAAACTTCATAAAATAATCCTATAGTTAATCCAATGTGTTTCTTATTTCATAGTCTTCCATATTAGATATGATTTAATTTCTTTACTTTGAATACTTTTAAGATCGTAGCCAAGACAAATTCCAAATTGTTGTGTGTGAGACCCCTTGTTCGTGGGACAAGGGACCCACTTCCCCACTTCCCCGTAGAACAATTGATTTTTTTTTTTTTCTTTAACCTTGAATGGCATACAAAATCTATGTCTAATTTACTTTCTATACAAATTTGAATCATCATTAGGAGATTAATGTTTTTTTAAACAAAACATTGTTCTTCTTCTTCAAAGAGCTATCCAAATACTCAACATAGCTCTTATAGTACCGAATTGATTTCCTTGCATGATTTTCACTCTCATATTAGAATTTGCCTAATATGGTCTTGGATGGCATCTTTGAGGTGATCTTCCCTCCCATCAGTAAAGGTGCAACTTGTATGCCACATTTTTTTATAATGGGGAGGGTGCGGGGAGGGTTCTCAAATAGAGAAAGTGATAACTTTCCAACATCAAAATAGATGAATCTACCATTCAGAATGCCGACATGGATACCCATAATTGGAAATCGTAGAAAAATATCCTATGCAAAATGCTTGAAAGCCCACCAATATGACCATATTTGAGACTACCCTTTACAATTTTCTCATGGTGGACCCGATCTTAAAACTTAGCGTGGCAAGGATTATCTAAATTAACTTTGAATTTCTCCTGTACCTTCACAATAAAACTCTTATAGGCAGGAGGCATTTGGACAGTGTTTTTTTTTACCAAATAGACAATACTAATGTAAGTGATTTTCCAGCAATGAGATGACATAATGTCTTTTAGTTATGGATAAAATTATTGCAAATCGGATACTTGTTTTTGAAGTAGCTACTACCAAATGTAGTAATCATGGCACTTGTAACTCCACTTCAAACTGCCTAGCATACCTCTTTCTTCATACAAATTTTCTACATAAAACTTCATAAAATAATCTTATAGTTAATCCAACATGTTTCCTATTTACTACTCTTCCATATTAGAAAACTTTGTTCTTCTTCTTCAAAGAGCTATCCAAACACCTAACATAGTTCTTATAGTACTGACTGGATTTCCTTGCATTATTTTCACTCTCATATTATAATTTTCCTAATATGGTCTTGGATAGCATCTTTGTGGTGATCTTCCCTCCCATCACTTAAGGTGCACATCTTGTGTGCCACCTTTTTTTTTTTATATATATATAGCGGGGAGGGTTCTCAAAAAGGGAGTGATAACTTTCCAACATCAAAATATATGAATCTACTATTGAGAATTCTGACATGGATACCCATAATTGGAAACCGTAGAAAAATATCCTATACAAAATTGCTTGAAGCCCACCAATATGACCATATCTGAGACTACCCTTTACAATTTTCTCATGGTGGAACTGATCTTCAAACTTAGCATAGCAAGGATTATCTAAATGAACTTCGAATTTCTCTTGTTCCTTCATAATAAATCTATTCACAACATTGCACTTGTAACTCCACTTCAAACTGCCTAGCCTACCTCTTTCTTCATACTCATTTTTTACATAAAACTTCATAAAATAATATTATAGTTAATCCAACATGTTTCTTATTTACTACTCTTCCATATTAGATGTGATTTAATTTACTTTGAATAATTTTAAGATCATAGCCAAGCCAAATATCACATTGGTGTATGACACCCCCTCCTTTGTGGGACAAGGGACCCACTTCCCCGTATCGATGACTGCTCACATTTTAGTTTTTTTTTCCTTTTATTTAACCTTATGCATGTCCAATTTACTTTCTATAAAAATTTGTAGAGTGGAGCTACAAAATCATCATTAGGAGATCAATTTGTTTTTTTGTAAGACTTTTCTCTTCTTCTTCTAAGAGCTATCCAAAAACCCAACATAATTCTTATAGTACCGAATGGATTTCCTTGCATTATTGTCACTCTCATATTAGAATTTTCCTAATATCATCTTGGATAGAATCTTTGAGGTAATATTCCCTCCCATCAGTTAAGGTGCAGCTTGTATGCCACTTTTTTTTACATCGGGGAGGGAAATGAAATAGAGAAAGTGATAATAGAATCTTTGAGGTAATATTCCCTCCCATCAGTTTAGGTGCAGCTTGTATGCCACTTTTTTTTACAGCGGGGATGGAAATGAAATAGAGAAAGTGATAACTCTCCAACATCGATCAATTTTTCTTTTAAACAAAACATTGTTCTTATTCTTCAAAGAGCTATCTAAACACCCATGATTGTCACTCTCATATTAGAATTTTCCTAATATGGTCTTGGATAGCATCTTTGAGGTGATATTCCCTCCAATTAGTTAAGGTGCAGCTTGTATTCCATTTTTTTTTACAGCGGGAGGGTTCTCAAACAGAGAGTGATAACTTTCCAACATCAAAATAGATGAATCTACTATTGAGAATGTCGACATGGATACCCTTAATTGGAAACTATAAAAAAATTATCCTATGTAGGAACGCTTGAAAGCGCACCAATATGACCATATTATATACTACCCTTTACAATTTTCTCATGGTGGACCTGATCTTCAAACTTAGCATAACATGGATTATCTAAATGAACTTCTAATTTCTCATATTCCTTCAAAACAAATATCTTCACAACATTGGGTAGGAGGCCTTTGGGCAGTGTTCTACCAAATAACCAAGACTAATGTAAGTGATTTTCCAGCAATGAGATGACATAATGTCTTTTAGATATGGATTGTCACTCTCATATTAGAATTTTCCTAATATGGGCTTGGATAGCATCTTTGAGGTGATCTTCTCTCCCATTAGTTAAGGTGCAACTTGTATTCCATTTTTTTTTACAACATGGAGGATTCTCAAACAGAGAAAGTGATAAATTACCAACATCAAAATAGATGAATATACTATTGAGAATTCCAACATGGATACCCTTAATTGGAAACTGTACCCATAATTGGAAAATGTAGAAAAATATCCTATGCAAAAATGCTTGAAAACCCACTAATATGACCATATCTGAGACTACCATTTACAATTTTCTCATGGTGGACATGATCTTCAAACTTAGCATAACAAGGATTATCTAAATGACTTCGAATTTCTCCCATTCCTTCACAATAAATCTCTTCACAGCATTGGGCAGGATGCCTTTGGGCAGTGTTTTACCAAATAACCAAGACTAATGTAAGTGATTTTCCCGCAATGAGATGACACAATGTCTTTTAGATATGGATAAAATTATTGCAAATTGGATACTTGTTTTTTGAAGTAGCTACTACTAAATGTAGTCATAATGGCACTTGTAACTCCACTTCAAACTCCCTAGCCTACCTCTTTCTTCATACTTATTTTCTACATAAAACTTCATAAAATAATCCTATAGTTAATCCAACATGTTTCTTATTTACTACTCTTCCATATTAGATGTGATTTAATTCACTTTGAATACTTTTAAGATCATAGACAAGCTAAATATGAAATTGGTGTATGAGACCCCCCCCTTTATGGGACAAGGGACCCACTTCCCCGTATCGATTATTGCTCAACATTTGAGTTTTTTTTTCTTTAACCTTCAAGTGCATACAAAATCCATGTCCAGTGTACTTTCTATAAAAATTTGCAGAGTGGAGCTACAAAATCATCATTAGGAGATCCATTTTTTTTTTTAAACAAAACTTTGTTCTTCTTCTTCAAAGAGCTATCCAAACACCCAACATAGTTCTTATAGTACCGAATTGATTTCCTTGCATGGTTGTCACTCTCATATTAGAATTTGCCTAATATGGTCTTGGATAACATCTTTGAGGTGATATTCCCTCCCATCAGTTAAGGTGCAACTTGTTTCCTTGCATGGTTGTCACTCTGATATTAGAATTTGCCTAATATGGTCTTGGATAGCATCTTTGAGGTGATCTTTCCTCCCATCAATTAAGATGCAACTTGTATGCCACCTTTTTTTACAGCGGGGAGGGTTCTAAAATAGAGAAAGTGATAACTTTCCAACATCAAAATAGATGAATCTACTATTGAGAATGGCGACATGGATACCCTTAATTGGAAACCGTAGAAAAATATCCTATGCAAAAATGCTTGAAAGCCCACCAATATGACCATATCTGAGACTTCTCTTTACAATTTTCTCATGGTGGACCTCATCTTCAAACTTAGCATAACAAGGATTATCTAAATGAACTTCGATTTCTCCTCTTCCTTTACAATAAATCTCTTCACAACATTGGGCAGGAGGCCTTTGGGCAATGTTTTACCAAATAGCCAAGACTAATGTAAGTGATTTTCCAGCAATGATATGATACAATGTCTTTTAGATATGGATAAAATGATTCCAAATTGGATACTTATTTTTTGAAGTAGCTACTGCCAAATGTAGGCAACATGGAACTTGTAGCTCCACTTCAAACTGCCTAGCCTGCCTCTTTCTTCATACTCATCCTGTAAAATGTTGTATTTGAAGTCAATGCATGGAACCTAAAAATAATACTTTATATTTGAGTAGAAGATCTCTTTATTTTCAAGCACCCGAAAATCATCTCCTCACCTAAATATTTTCCTTAACATAATGAGCCAATTATTCTATATTAAATGATTCCTCATATGAAATGTTACCAATATTTAGGCACATAGCATTGTATTGATCATGTAGGTTCACTCTTTTTGAGAGCATAGTTTCTTCTACTGATTTCATTCTGTTCAATGCTTTGCAATGCTAATAACATCTATATCTCTTTGTATTTTGAATGTGTAAGAAGTAGCCAACCCTTCACAATTTTCTCATTGTCAAACTAATTGTCAGACTTAGCATAACAAGGATTATTGAAATGAACTTCAAAGTTTCGGTGTTCCTCCACAATAAATCTCTTCACAACATTGGGCAAGAGGCCTTTGGGCAGTGTCTTACCAAATAGTCAAGACTACTGCAAGTGAAATTCTAGCAATGAGATGACATGATGTCTTTTAAATATGGACATAATTATTGAAAATTGGAAACTTTTTTGTTGAAGTAGTTACTATCTAATTTACGCCTCACAGAACTTGTAACTCCACTTAAAACTGCATAACTTACCTCTTTCTATTGATGTTTAACCAAAAGCCAAATCAAGGTCTTCTGGTCAATAATTTCTAAGGATAGAGATATTTTCCATCTGTACTTTGCATTCTTTGGCAACTAGACTAGATAACCAAAAAGAAACCACTCACTTATGTGCACCTTTTACACCTTTGACCATCGTATTGACTAGCTTGAGCCGAACTTTATAAATCATTTTGAATTTTCTAAATTTTATTATATTTTAATTAGATACTATGGATACTCCTGTCATGTCAATGATGTAGTTACATGCAATGATATTGACTAGCTTGAGCAGAACTTTATAAATAGTTTTGAATTTTCTAAATTTTATTATTTTTAAGTAGATACTATGGATACTCTTGTCATGTCAATGATGCAATTACATAAAATTCGTGAGAACCCCCTCTTTAACTAAGATATAAAATTGTACTTACACCCTTTGGAAACATTTGCTAACACATTCAATGTCATCATGGAAGAGTAAAAATTTAATGTTGCTTTATCCTGCACTATTACCTTACAACGTTTCCTTTGCAACATCTGGTGCAATTGCTAGTATTATCTCATATTTATATATTAAAAAATACATGTATTAGGATAAATATGATTAGACAATGATATTGGAGGTCTTATTTGGAGCTTCGAGTTTTTCAATGCAAAATAACGCAAAATAACTTAACGTAATCTAAGTTTTAAGGTTTTGATTCAAGTGTGAGTTGGAGGTAATCTAAGTTTTTAACCTAAGCTTCAACAAAATTTCAAATTTATCGTAATTCAGTTTTATTGCAGGCTTGAGTTTTGAATTTCAAGTTTTTTTAAACCTAAGTTGGAACAACTTCAAATTTTAAGCTAAATTTGATTAGATTGCACATTTAACAGTTAGAAATAATTAATTCCTACTTGTCTATGGTTGTAATTCTCCATTTGAGGAGTTTGTTCCTACATAATAGGAATTAGCTAGAATATAGTTTCTCCTAGTTTAGTGTGTGGTTGAGAGAATATCTCAACCACACTACTGTACGTCTAAGATAGAATTCCTATCTTGAGACTATTGCTAGTATAAATATGTGTGTAATTTCCTTCATTCAGAATATCGAATATATTGAGTGTGTGTGTGCTATTTTATCTTGGTATCAGAGCTTCAGAGCCCGTAAGGGCCTGGGCCTCGGCCCCTCGTGGGATGAGGGAAATAGCAGATAGAGAGTTTTGTTTGCAGTTTATTTTGTTTTGGGTTTGTCCATCTGAGGAGCGCTGCCTACCTGATGAGTAAGGGCAGCATGAGAGTCATGGCATCGTGATAGCGTGAGGAATCCACCTGTGTCCACCAGAGCGTGCGTGAGATTCATGGATTGAGTTGTGTGAGACTATCGATCGAGTTTATATCGAAGCCTGCTCAAAGTGCTCAACATGCAGAGGCAGCAGTTGATCCAATCCGCATAAAAATAATTTTTTCTGCTCGGTAAAAAGAAAATGAATCAAGCAAATTGTGCATTGGATCTCAGTGTGTAGAGGCGGATCAGAGGGCTTCAGCATTATGGACAGCTGCTGCGAGGTTGAGGCAAATCGGATCAGATCTGCGTGGTGGATTAAATCATATAAGATTATTGTTGGAATGAAGAGTGGAGAATACCCAACAGACGAAGCTAAGTGGTTGGTGTCAACAACGTGGAATCGTTCTGGAATTCATGTGAGATTCAATCGTTTTCATGAAGCAGAGAAATGGATGAGAACTGGTTTGGATTTAGTAAAACTTGTTCCTTCCATGAATCGTCTTTACGGCTCGTCAATGGCTGACTGTCTTGCTCAAGTCGTAAATGTAAAATCTAGTTAACTGGCATAAGAACAGTAACAGGTACGTCTATTCTCTGTAAATAATCTGTGTACATTATATGGAAATTTTGCTACAGTTCACTAGAACAAGAGCGACAATTTCGGCAATTTTTTTTTTATCAGAAGAAAAATGAAAAAGGGCAGAGACTGGGGATCGATGGTCATACCAAATTAGCCATGGATCGATTTTTGTCCAAGTCAAATCAATTTGTGTCTTCTAGTTCTCCATCTTCATACCTGTTGGGTTATCACTGGTGGTGTTTTTACACAACTGGAGTAGAGGTCTCACCACTTCACTCTTATGCGGGAGAAAATTTGGAAGAAGTTTGTCGAGGGTAGACTTTCCACAGGTCATAATTGATTGGTTCCAGTGGTAGAGGTATTTAATTGAGGTGTTGAAGCATGCTATATTTTTATGTTGGTATAGTAGCATCGTCAAGCATTGATGCTCAATTTTGTTGTCGAAATTTGGCATGATGTCATAATATTTTTTTAAGAGTGGTCATGTTAGTAAGGTAAATCCGGTTGAAAGAATTAATTTACTTATTGTGACATTTAGTTTGGGCAACTACTGTCACGAGTGTTAGTCTTTGTTGGAATTGCCCATTCCAACAATAGACAAATTTATTTGTAGGAATGAGTTACTAGCATATATAATGAAGACATGACAATGGAAATGGCATCAAAAAGTAGCGGTTTCAGTTGTATAGATTGTGATGGAAAGTAGCAAACATGAGGCAGCATGCTTGGAAGCAGTTACCAAGACTTGATACTGTGAGCAGGGGTAGTGGCATTATGTTGCCAGGGGAATGGATACTGAAACGCAACGGAGGATTGGACCATGGAGTCCTGGATTATTGTTCTTGAAGGGAAAATTGTGTTCTCTTTGTGTCGTTGTGAGTGCCTATGTTCCGGTTTCTTTATCAGTGGACCCCCCACAGGTATCGTTGGAATGGTTACTAGTATGCTTGGAAAAATAATCATCTATGGGCAGAGATAGAGAAACTAAATTTGAAGAGTTTATGTTATATTTTCTTGGAATCATGTTTAAATATTATTGAGCCTTATTGAGCCTAGCTAACTCAATGTAGGCAAAGTTATTTTGTTAGAATTTGCAACTGTAATGAATGACAGGTGAAACGTGGATTTCCAAGAAGTTATTTGAACAGACAAGGATGTCCAAGATGTGACCAATGAACAGATGAGGTAAAGTAGCAGCAACACGTTTATGGTGGACAGCAAATAGATGTTTGTTTGAGTTAGTGTGGTTTGTGGAATAGACTCCCTAGTATGTTATAAGCAAGTCCAGTTGTTGTAATGGTCATTGTATGTACCCAGAAACTCCAAAATGTTGAATGAAATGTAAACCTTTTTTAAAGGTATCTGAAAGTTCTTGGTGATCTTAAAACCACTTTGTAATGGGTTGCCTTTGTGGCTGGTTGGTGGTGATCCAGAAACCATCTGTAGAGCCTTTGTGGCTGGTTGCCTTCGTGGCTAAAAGTGCCTTTGTGGCTACATGTACACGAGTGGCCGCGTGTGCATGAGAGCTGTGTGCTCAGCAGAGCTTTGTGCTCAATTTGAGAAGGTGGACAACAGTAACACCTGGCTCAGTCTTAGATGATTCATCGATCTCTGAGAAGAAGGGGGTTGGTGTGCTTTCTTAGCTAACAGTTGTGCTGAGAAGTACAATTGGCGTAACTGTTAAGTACATACTCATGCCAATGCGCCAAATCATGGGAATGGCGCAGAAGCGCACGATTTTTTATTTAGGAAGACGCCAACTCAACTTCATGGGGGTCCGCGGAAAGCCTCAACTTCGTTTGACGATTTGCGGAGAAGCAGATCTGAGAAGTTGCGGATCTGTCCGAGAGAGGCAGTTTGTTTTGGAGGTTCTGTACATATATGCAGTGATAACGGTCGATAGAATCATGTATGCGAAGGACATCCTACAGGACTAGCGGTTGCAGCGGTCGGTACCCATGCATTCCGGTGGATGGTTGCTCTTTTATATGGACGTCGACATATTCTTTATTTTGTTTGACCACAACCAGACTTTGTGAATCACTATCATGACAAGTAGTCATTAAGGGGGGGAGTTAGAAATAATTAATTCCTACTTATCTATGGTTGTAATTCTCCATTTGAGGAGTTTGTTCCTACATAATAGGAATTAGCTAGAATATAGTTTCTCCTAGTTTAGTGTGTGGTTGAGAGAATCTCTCAACCACACTACTGTATGTCTAAGATAGAATTCCTATCTTAAGACTATTGCTAGTATAAATATGTGTGTAATTTCCTTCATTTAGAATATAGAATATATTGAGTGTGTGTATGCTATTTTATCTTTAACATTTCATTACGTTGGCCTTTGAGCATGAACATTTTAAAATGTATTTCATTATTATTGTTACATCTCCAAAATTTTCGAAGTGTATTGCAGTGACAAATGTATTACATAACTGAGCAACCTGCTCATCACGAAGTTGCCTCATCTCACTTCATCCCACTCACTCATCCCATAGTACATTGCATAACCCACTTTAATTTATTTGGAACCACACTTTCCACGTGCATCAACATGCACACTAAAATAAAGACTTATCGAACAATTCTATTCGAGGGAAAATCACAATTGCCTTAGAGCATAAGAGGACAAATGAGAATGGAGTTGAAAGGGTTTGTGCAAGCTGGTAATTATGGTTATCAATCGTATTGTCTCTAATAATATCCATGTTTCTTTCAATCCTCTTGGAGTTGTCGATGCTTCAAACCTAAGTCGGGTAATTTTTTTTTCAGAGGAAAAAAAATGCTGATTTATATTAGAGTATAAAACAGTACATAAACAACTATGATCTCAACTGTGAAGAGATGACAGTGAGATTCCACCCATCATAACCTATTTACATCAGCTCATTAATAGATAAAATGAACCAGTGAAGTAGGCCACCATTCATATCAGGAAACAGAGTTCCTTTCCATAATTCTATGTATTTCCTATGAGCATAGGAAAACTATACATAATAATTCAAAAGAAGTCCAGGCGACCATCAGCAATTAATAGTTCAGAAATTAGAGTGTCCCAGCAAAATTACCATAAAGAAAAGATAGACTGCAGTATATTAAACCCGGGCCACCATTGCTTCCGCTATGCAATAAAATCCTATGCCGGTCTTTTCCTTCACCTGTAGAATGCATATATCCATGATGATAAACTTATAACTGATCAGATTCCCATACACGCTCGCCTGACTTTATCCGGCCACTGTATCTTGTATCTAAGTCGGTAATTATGTGCATCACTGGTATTGTCTCTAATAATATCCACGTTTCTTTTCATCCTCTTGCATTTGTGGATGCTTATCTCCTCTTGCAGCTGAGGATGTTTCTCTCAATCTTATTGCATCTCATGTATGAGGCTTTGTAATTTATATTTTTCAATATTCTTGCAGCCATGGATTGCAGTTGTGGATGTTTCTCTCAATCTTCTTGCAACTCAGGTATGAGGCTGTGTATTATGTATTCTTTTCAACTCAACGATCAGCTCTATAAGTACAATATCGTTATTTTAATAGAAAAATGTTTGATAAATTTAATTTCCAATTTTTTTTTTTCTATATTACAGATACACAGAAAAATTGTTATAATACAAATACTAAAAAAAATTGTTATATTAGAGACGTAGACCAGCAAACAAGAGAGAATCATTTCTCGTAGCACAAGCAAGCCAAAGTACTTCATTATTTTTGGTCGCATTCCCCACCCCACTGGATAGGCAAGAGTGAATGCATTATTTATTGGTTGGGAGGAAGGGGCTTCTTAGGGCAAGAATGACGGCTTTCAAATTACCTACGGGATCCATCATTTCTGCGAGACGGGTCGCCCAAAGAATGGTTTCACAGGCTCAAAATCAAATGCATGTTTCTTGAAAAAATCAATCCATCTCAAGTGGAAGCTTGATTGTTGTCGGAGGTGCAAATTCAGGATTGCCACCATTTTCTCCTGAATTATAGGATTTTGTAGTAAATAACAATTTTCTTTCGAATCATTTGGGTTTTGATTTTCAGGGGGTGAAGCTTAGGGCTCAAACATAATTATGTCCTTAAGCATCCACATTCTCGTTGTGCCTTGAGAGGTTTCCATTGGCTGCATACTATTTTTTTATTATCCTGCTGTATTTTTTTAAGGACGTGCTCATTGCCATCCCAGCGACCAGGTTCTATGTAACATGCTCGAATGTTTCATTTTTCTCATGACCAGGGAACTTAATACTGGGACCTTTCATTGAAATCTAGAAAATCTAATGAAGTTTGTGGATACTTTGCAACAGAGGAAAGAGTATTGGATGCGTCTAATTGATGCATCTGGGTTTTGTGTTTTCTCTTGTATTACCTAAAATTTCGGTTTCATCCAATAAACTGTGGTCTAGATTCTTGCATAGGAAAAGATTTTTATTAAATTTTATCATAAATATTTATATTTAATATCTTTCATTTACTATTTAAATATTTTTCCTCCACCTTTCCTTGCTTCAAATTGCAAATGATGGACATTGTTTACCATGCAATCCCAGAAAGTCAGTTCTGGGATGTGATTCTCCATTCCATTAGTATTTATTTTGCCCAAGAAAAACCTAGCTGGGAAACCACTGGGCATTTTCCAGCATTTTGCAGATGGTACCCAGTATCAGCGAATTGACACTAATTATTGCATTTGATTCAGTAGGGACATTAAGGCAGGCAGGAAACAGAGGCACCCAACTCGGATCAACCCTTAGACTGTCCATCCACCTCAAAGCACTCAACTTCTTGAGCTCACCCACTAGGTCGTTTCCATTTATATTTATCTAATAAGCTTCGTGATTGTAAAATTTCGAAGCCAGAAAATAAATGTAACTATTCTTTGATTTGAATAAGTAATCACTGCTTTTTCTCATTTTTATTTGATATTAAATATTTAAAATTGTTTTTATATATTTTTTTTCCGTAGAATATACATGATATGTGTTTTAACTCAGTGAAAACTTGGTGAGCTACATTTCTCTTCTAATAATATTTATAAAAAATAATTATAAGTCTCAATTTTATGTCTATGCTAATACAACAAAATTGCAGAGAATTGGCAGGTGCATTGATAGCACAAGAGGCAACAACAAAATTGCAGAGAATTGGCAGGTGCATTGATAGCACAAGAGGCAATAACAAAGTCCATATCTGAAACTCATAGTAGAAAATGCAGTTTTGAACCTAATTTGATACCGGAATTTAGCTATGCAATATATGGGCTAGAGAGATAAAACCAGTATGTCTCACCTCTTTAGATTGTTCCAACCTAACTGTGCATAGCTCTATAAATTAACACACTCGCTTGTGTCAAGTACATTAAAGAGATCGTAATAAATACATATCAGTTGTAGCTCTAGATTGTGAACACATTAGTAGCTCTCCTGGGCTAGCCCGAAGAGTATCCCTTTACCTTGAAACCCAAACTTTGAAATCCAAATCTAGTATCAACGCCTCAAGGAGCAACAAGGACACATAGATGTATCTAGAAATATAATGTCCATTCAAAGTGGGAAAAATCAACCACGATCGTCGACCATGGGCTATTTTAGCATGCAATAGATTGAAAGAAATGAAGTGGATGAAGGAATGCTAGCCAGGTGGCGGAGCGGACAATGGAACTTGGCATGCTAATTGTGAATCATTGTTTCCAATAAATTTCTTATTATTAAGCTAAGTGAGCCTTTATGGTCCAAGAACTTGTTTTTTCTTAATATGAAATTCAATGAATGGATTGAGTAGTTTCGAGCTAGGGCAGGCACTTGGTTGGCATGCAAGCCCAAAGTGCCTTTTTAGTGTTTATTCATTTAAAAAAATCAAATTTACTTATTTCTTTATATTTTAATTGTTTTATTTATTTAGTCTTTCCCAAAACATTAATTGTTTTATTTATTAAATAAATAAAATTATGTGAAAAACTAGAATCAGTATGTGTAATATTTAAAAGATTGTAATTAAAGTTGGTTCAAGTCACTTGTGCAAGTGAATAATTCAAAGCTTTGGTTTTTAAAATTGCAATGCCGACTGTGTCTACTCTATTAGTAGAGACATTAGTATTATCAACTCTATAATTATTACTTATTCTTTTATATTTTAATTGTTTTATTTATTTAATACTTCTCAAAATATTAATTATTTTATTTATTAAAAGTATGTCTAATATTTAAAAGTATTGTAATTAAAAGTTGGTTCCAGTCACTTGCGCAAATGAATAATTCAACGTTTTGGTTTTAAAAATTGCAATGCCGACTGCGTCTACTGAATTAGTACAGACACTAGTATTATCAAATCTATTTTCTATTTTCATGAGACCAGCAAAATTTGTAGATTAAAATACAAATATAAAACAACAAAATACAAGCATAGAATATATACACTTTATTCCTCCAATTTATTTTATTTTTTATATGGTTTTCTTTGAGCTTACCTGTTTATAATAACTTCCTTAGACTCTCCTCAGGATGAGTGGTATTTTATATGTAATTATGGATCCATTTCTCACCTGCAAAGATAAGCCTTGACAACTTTATGGACGTAGCTCCCTTTTCTTCATGCATCTGAAAACAGATACATTTAATACCTTCATGTGACATTATTCAAAGAGAGAAAAAATCATAAAATAATAAGAAATACACCGTGGTATCGTAGGCTCTCAAATTACAAAGCCAAGATGGCCACAATAGAAAAATTACAAAGTCAAAAAGGCTATAGCGAATTCTTAAGTGTATACTGCCTGTTTAGAGTGCTTAGAGACTTGGGCGATATTAAAACCGAATTTTATTGTCATATTAATGCCAGGGAGGTTGAACATTAATCATTTCGGCCGGATGATACTAAACATTAATGAAAGTAAAGATAAAGGAAACCAAACCTGCGCTGCTTAAAACCTCATGTGGTCGAGCAGTCGAGTAAAATTTTCAAATGCCTTGGAGTTCGAATTACCCATCTTCCAAACTCCAAATGAATATACCGAGTAATTATCATGATCCATTCGTCCTGCATCGAGCTGGTACATATTATAGCTGGAGCCACTCTTGAACAAGATGTTGTAGGTACGGAATGTATATGCAACAGACAGTGGAAGTGGATGGAAGGCGCCTACTGTCTTTAGTTAAGCTAATTAGGTCATGGAGCAGCAACAATTACAAAACAATGCATATTTGCAGGAACCAAGGGCTTCTTTAACATTACCAATAATGTGCTAGAACATTGCTAGAGTTATCGAGTGGATAAACCGTGATTTTGGTTTTTTGTGCTAAGCAACAACAAAAAATTCCGTTTGTCTTATATTTCAGAACATAAATCATTAGAAATTAATCAATTTCCGGGATCAATAGGAGCTCATGAACCCGTATAGTAGTTCCCGAATTTGGTTCGAATTAACTGCAAGTAATGTATTTCTCACTTTGAGAATCACTTCGTCTAAGTATTCCATGTTACGCCTTTAGCACTATGCGTTTGAACCATTCCCATAATGGTATAAAACAAGCAGTGTTGGAATTAATGGAGAAATCCATAGTTAGGTTGTTGTTATCATAGAGATAGGATTGAGATTCTAATCATAGATCTCATATCCTGATATTAAGGGAGTGGTTGAAACAATCCCATTAGTGTGAGAGCCTATATAATTAAGGCTCATCTCATTCAATGGAATCGAGATTGTGTGAGTGTGTTTGTACACTCTCCAGGTTCTCACCTGGAGAGCCATTTTTCATTAATTTAACATGGTATCAGAGCTCAGGAAAAGCTGAAAGAGACTATGCGTGAGGCAAGCTGTGAGGCTGTGCGTGGTGGCTCGTTGCACTAGAGCTGTGTTTCCTGTTGACTGCGTAAGGCAGATCCTGTGGCCGTGAAGGCATTTTATCAAGGCCGTGAAGGTGAATTGCGTGGTCCTGAAGCACTGAGCAGCCCGTGACTGAGATGTGCGTGGAGGCACACTGGAGGTAGCTACCACGAGCTTACGTTTTCTCGTGTGTTGTAATCCTGAATTCTGGATCCGTGAAGGACAGAACTGCATTCGGTGTCCATTGAGAGGAGGAGCGTAACCAGAGACCTGTGCGTTGGGCAGTACTGGCAACCTGAGAGGAGGCCGGTGCTGGGCTACTGGGACCGACCCTACCATTGAGGCTCCGAGATCATGTTGCGATGCAGGATTTGAGCTCAGAAGTGGAGGGCGCTCTCTGTGAAGTTTGGTCTATTGAAGTTTGGTCACGACTCCCGGAGTGGGCCGAACGACGTTTGCTGGAACGCTGCGTGGAGAGGAGCGATATGAGCCAACGCTGTTGACGTTTGCGTGCGTGGATACGCCAGCATGAATCTGCAAAGTTCGGATCTCAAAAGTGCAGCTGTTGTTGTCCTGCGTGAGAGCTTAAAGCGTCAGAAGGGAAAAGAACTGCTTGGAGAAATCACTCCGAAGAACGTGAGATTCTAGCTCTCGGCTCTGGCTGTGCTGCAAGAAGTGGCGGAAGAATGTTCGTGCCATTGTCCGTGGATCTTAGTCTGAGGTTTTTCATCATTTTCCTTCATAATCTCATCCAATTCGACATTATAATTTATTCATAGCACCGAATTCAATTGGTCTGTATTTTGAGAGCATAGCCAGATTGAATCTAATGCGATCGGTTATTTTGGGTGGCGTAAATCGCTTGGCATTTTGTCAAATAAGTTGCGTGCACAATCCGATCTGAATTTTTTTGTTTTTAGCACATTTCGTTAGCGTTGATCTGCTGCACAGATCGGATCTCCCCAGCAGATCAGGAGCGTGCATATTCAGGAATTTTCGAATTCCTCCAAAACAAGAAAGTCCAAAGGTTCAAACGCTTGAGTCGCTAGATTCATGTGCTGCAAATTGTCTAGCAGCTTGGACTCTCCCTTTCTCAAAGACCTGTTGGCGGCTGCAAAATGGTCGATGCTTGAGATCTGTGGCATCGCACGGTGTTTTGAAACCCATGACCGAGTTCTATGATGCTAACGGTGGTTGGAGCACCGTGACCAAACCTTCGCAACAAAGAGTTCGCCAACCAAGTGGCTCGGACGCGCTATTCCCTCAGTCTTTGACGTGAATAGGAGGGATTTCTGCAGGAGGGACTTGAAGTGGATCGCACAAAGACTGTTGCAAATTTGGAACTGCGTGGAGCCATCATTGCTGCAACCAACGCTAACGGTGTGAGTGGATAGCGTGCATACTCAGTTTTTTGTTTTGTTTTTTTTTCTTTCTTCGTGGATCGCTGTGGAGCGATTAAGGATCGAGCAGACTTTGGTGGCTGCGATCGAGCAGAAAATAGAAGGAGAATCGTGGCAGAGAAGGGAGGATATCGTTTTTTTGCAGGAGGAGGAGTTGTTGCCACTCGATTTCTGGATTTTCTTCTAGAAATTGAAAACCGCATTTGCAGACTCTCTTATTTGAAGAGTTTCAGTGTAACATGGATGCTTTAATTTGAATTGATTTGATTGCTATTTACTATTAGTATCGGTCCACCTACTGTGCTGCTCCCACTATTACGGCATGCAGGTTGCAGGGGTATTTGTTTTCCAGAAGTGAAATGACGCAAATGAGGGCAACAGGGTGACAAAAACCTAGGTAGCTACCCTTAACAAACTTCCATAAGTTTGACTCATTGTTTGAAAAGCCTAGTTGATCCGACGCTCGGATCTGAGCTCGGATTTTATTTAAATGTGAGCAAATTTGAGGCGTACGACTTTGCGCCTTCTTTATAACAAATATTTGGCGGAGTTTGAATAATCTCCAGCAATTGTGAAAGAGAATGCTGAAATTTGATAGAAATTCTTTGGTTTCATCGGTTATTTGAGGGCCACTAGCGGAGGAGAAGATTCGTTGCTGCAGATTTGTTGGAAAGCTTGAAGAGCATGAGCTCGAAGTGTTCTTGCAAGCGAGAAAATAGAAGGAGAAAATGGGTCGTCAAAGTAAATTGAAAGAGTCTCGAAGAAAATTCAGGAAAAAGCATCAACGGAGAAGTGCAAAATATTGTGTTGCAGAATTTTGTGATTTGTTTCAGGTTGACGGTGATGGACCAGCTGATGATCAAGGCGCTAATTTGGAATTTGGTGAGATTATTAAATTGTTAATGCCAGATTTGCCATTTTTTTCAGGTATGAATTATGAAAGCTGGACAAATAAAATGAAAACAGTACTATGGAAGTTAAATCTACTGGATTATGTTGAAGATGTTTTTAATGATAGTGGAGATACAGTAGCATTAAGTCTTATAACATCTGCAGTAGATGACAATATCATATTCAGCATAATATATGAATATGGAGAGATTCCTAGTACAAAGTTTTTATGGGATGTTTTAGAAATGAAGTACTGTTTGAATGAGAGCAATGATGCTGAAGATATTGCTCTTGATAATGATCCCATGTTTTATTGTGAAACGGAAGATGCAATGATGGGTGATGCATGTGTATCTGTAATTGAAACCTGTAATGATGAAAACACATCCATTATTGTAGAACCTGAAAGTTTTCATGATGTAGAACCTGAAAGTTTTCCTGATGCAGAAATCAAGTTTGATGAGACTTATATATCTCATGATGAGTGGATCAATTTGATGATTGAAAAACATCAAATTGATGAATTACTGTTTGGTGAGAAGGATCTCATATCTTCACATACAGATCAAATGCAGAACATGCTTGTAGCGACAGATCTGGATGAAGGCATAATTATGTCAACAGAAAATGATGAAGTAGGGAGAGATGGTGAAATGAAAGCTCTTCTGAAAGAACAGAAAGATGAAAATATTGGTAGGCAAGGATCAACAATAAATTTTGAAGAAGAATTGAAGTTTCTTGAAGCATGGCTTGAAACACCATGTCTTTATGAAATTAACACAGAAGTTGCTGTAATCAATGGTGAAGATGTCATCACTGATGTTCAGATGATTGACACCGAAAATAGTGAGCAGGAACAGTCTCCTATTGAGCCTGTCATAATTCTAAGAAGGATGCGAACAATAAATCAAGGTTTCCTTCACAGGGGAAGTAATGAAGCGAAGGTACATCACTATCTCATGGCAAAGAAAGTGAAGATGAAGCCTCATCCACGAATGAACAAATATGGTCTCAGAAGCATAAAAACTAAGATGAAAACTCTGTTACCAATTTTTTTTATGTCTTTTTTTTTACCATTGTAAGCCTAGCTGAGACTAGACCAGCAGGCGTATGTTATCATATGTTATTGTTCAGTACCCTTTCTCCATTAAGGGGGAGTGTTGGAATTAATGGAGAAATCCATAGTTAGGTTGTTGTTATCACAGAGATAGGATTGAGATTCTAATCATAGATCTCATATCCTGATATTAAGGGAGTGGTTGAAACCATCCCGTTAGTGTGAGAGCCTATATAATTAAGGCTCATCTCATTCAATGTAATCAGAGTGTGTGTGAGTGTGTTTGTACACTCTCCAGGTTCTCACCTGGAGAGCCATTTTCATTAATTTAACAAGCAGAGCAATGAATATGGAGCCCTTCATTACAGTGATATTGATATTGGAGGCTTTAAGTTATTATTTTACAACGATATATATGTATGTATATGTTGTACATTCAAAGAAAGTTTCCTGCTGGTTGTTTGGTAGCTATGGCCATGTTATTCCTTTAGCACTATGCGTTGCAACCATTCCCATAATGGTATAAAACAAGCAGAGCAATGATTATGGAGCTTCATTACAGTGATATTGATATTGGAGGCTTCAAGTAATTATTTTACAACGATATATATGTATGTATCTGTTGTTCATTCAAAGAAATTTTCCTGTTGGTTGTTTGGTAGCTATGGCCAATGTGAAAGTAGGTTATAACGATATATGTATGCACTAAACATTTTAAAGAAATATTTTCTTCTTGTTTAGACGCATGAAGTTTTTACTTTGAACCCTAGTATTATAAACTATATTTTGATTTTAAAAGTGTGACTCTTTTAATATTATATTTTGATTTTAAACTTCTGACTGTTTTAATACTATATTTTGATTTTAAAATTTTTGTTGTTTGCCTAATTAAAATCAATACCAAAGAGTTTTTCAGGCATAATTTTGTTTCGAAGAATATAGACAATTCGATCATAAATAGAAAGAAGAGAAATATTCTCGATAAACGGAACAAAGGAACGGATGAAAGGAACCAACATATAGGGTTGTATTAAAAGGTATATAGAAGTGAATGAGTAAGCTGTTAAAGTTTATAGAGAAGTGAATAAGTAACAAGTTAAAGTTTATAACTTATTCAAAGTTTATATGGAAATGAATAAGTAAGCAGTAAGTTTATAACTTATTCCAAGTTTATATGGAAGTGAATAAGTAAGCAGTTAAAGTTTATAATTCTTCCATACTTCTTAAATAGGTAGTATTTTGTATATATAGTTACATTATTATGATTCTGTCAAATTTTCTGAAAGGGGTAGTATTTTGTATAGATATTTATATCATTATGACTTAAGATTTATCTTTCTTTTGAAAAGAAGAAGAGGTATCGGAAAATTAAGCAAATAACTGATGATGATACATCATTATGATTCTGCCAAATCTTCTGAAAGGGGTAGTATTCTGTATAGATACGTACAATTCTACCAAATATTCTGGAAGGTGTAGTATTTTTTTTTATAGATACTTACAATTCTATGAAATCTTCTGAAAGTTATGCCAAATCTTCTGAAAGGGGTAGTATTCTGTATAGATACGTACAATTCTACCAAATATTATGGAAGGTGTAGTATTTTTTTATAGATACTTACAATTCTATGAAATCTTCTGAAAGGTGTAGTATTCTGTATAGATACTTAATAAGTATGACTCAAGAGTCATTTACTTTTGAGAAGAGGAAGAGGAGGTATTGGAAAATTAAGCAAAATAATTGATGGTGATAGAATCTCCATATACCCTAATTTTAATCAATGCTATAAGGGACCTACATGCTTTGTACTTTTGCGGTTTTTGAAAAAAGACGACAAATTGGTTCACTAAGTTCCCATACAAAATGACTATCCCAACATCAGAAATATTTTGTACTTTTTGAAAATAAATCAGAAATTAAAATTGTTTCTCTAACAAAATTTGGGAACTTTCGTTGCTTGCGGATGTTATTTGTATATAAAAAAGCACTTTTTCTCTTGAAATTAAAATATATAAATTTTAGATGTAACTATATGTTTAAAAAACTTCATGTAACTATATGCTTCAAAACATCCCAAATGACACAAATCTAATGGACATATAACCACTGAGTTGAGAGTTAGAGAAGAAAAAGAAAAAGAAAAAAAGAAAATGAAAAAAAAAATTCAAGTCCACTAAATTATAGATAAATAAATAATTACAAGTGAAAATTTAGACACTAAATATTAAAAAATAATCAAAACCCAAGCATATTGATAAAATACTAAATTCTAGCTGAAATTTTCAGGTTCCTCTCCTATGACAATCGAATTATTTTAGTGCACGTCGACCTTAAGATTGTGTGAACTATGTTACTAAGAAAGAGTTATAAAGATGTTGGTGATATAAACTATAATAGTAAATACCATTATCGAAGAAATAGGTAAATGGTCTGAAATAGTTGAAAGCTAAGGTGAATAAGGGAAAAAAAATGAAATTTATTCTATTTTTAAATAAATTTTTAATTTAAAATATAAAAATCTAATGGTAAATATGAACAATATTGTATTTAAATTCAAATTTATATGAATTAGAAAAAGGAATACCAATAAACTAAAATTTTCATTCTCTAACTTCATTCTCGAGTTTTCACTTTGTTAACTAATATCCTATGACATTCATTTATAAAGAGAACTAATATCCTATCACTTTCAGAACTTTAAAAGTATGAAAAATAAAATTGGTATAGGTGTAAGATAGTGAGGTTTCATATAAAAAGACATTTTAATAAAATAATTATTTTTAATTAAAAAATGTATTGGGAATGGTGATTTAACAAAAGTATCTTGAAATATATTTATAAAGTGAATTTTGAGGTTTTTTTTAAATATTCAATAAATATAAATGTTATGCCGTAATTTCATGAAACGAAGATTCCATATGATAACAACACATACTCCGTTTAAATATTTTTCCATTAGAAAAAAAAATGAGAAGAGAAAAACATTAATTAAGTATTTTCTCTTATAGAGGTTATATTTGAACATACACAAACATAAACACTTTTAATTATAAATATAATATAAAATAAACTAGTAAATGAAAATTTATCTCATTTTTTAATATAGTTATTATTAATATTTTTATATAATTTTTATTAATGTTTTTAGTTATTAAGAAGATAATTTTTTCATAACTAGCATAGGCATATGAACTAAACTACTTGTAAATATTTATACCTTTGAATTTGTAATAAACATAAATATTTCTAACACTTACTATATGATAAATCTAACGATGTTAAAATTAAAAAAGTTATTAAAGTTTACTATGTTTCTAATTTAAATTATTATTATTTCTAATAAATAATAATAATAATTTATATATAAGTCAAACTTGTTTACATTTTAAAAATAATCATAGAGATTTATTAACACTTTATTATGGATATTTCTAATGTGTGAATACACTTTGTTACAATATCATAATTTATTAATATCATATGTTTAAAAAAACATAACTCACTTCATATGACGCTTTTTCATATGATTAATTTTTTAATTGATTAATTTAAGAGAAAAAATCACATAATTACTCTCGAGATAAATCTCAACTTTTGATTTGTATATATTAATATGAATATTCTAGAATATTTCGTGAAAGTTAAATCTCTACCATCCACTTAAAAATGATTGATAATTATTGATAGTTAAATTAAAATGGTGGAAACCTTACACATACAACTATCAATTGAATTAAAATCCCAATCATGAAGTGGAAAAACAAAAAACATTCACATAAAACTTTCAAAGATTTGGAAATTGTGAGATAAAATTTTTGGATTCTGTGTTTGATTAATTGTTATTGCTTTTAAAGTTTTTATTTTTTTTATTTGATAACTGAATTTTGGATTTCATCTAATAAATTATTCGATTTTGAAAGAATTTTTTTATGGAATTGGTTCTATGATACTTTGTTTTCTACCCGGTATGAACGTCTTGATCCTTTAACCTAGTTTTCTACTCCTAATATTTTGCTTAGAGTTTTTATGGGACAAATTGATAGATCAATATTTTAGGCAAAGTTTAAGATACGAGAAGGGGTTTCATTCTCAAATATTACTGTAAATCTAGATTGTGACCATTCCTGAATATATTAACTACGATGATATAAATTGTGGACGTTGTTAGCAGTATGATTTGGCCATCGTTGTATGAATTAGTGGTCAAGTCAAATAGAGCCACATCAATAAACTACAATAAACTAACTAAAAGTAAATTATGTATTAAAGAATCATTTTGATGCATATAAGCTAAATCTGTAACTTAAACTTCATATTAGTAAGACTTTATATCATGTTTTACATGTATTTGACAAATTGAGTGTCAATTTTACATTAAACCCAGATGCATGATGGGTTGTGCTGATGCCATTTAAAAATCCAAATCTATGGGGACTAAGGACCCGTACGGAATCTCAAGACATTTACCATTATGATGTTCCATTTTATTACCAAATATTGCAGAGAGTTCCTTGCGTGCGATGATATATGCTACTTCAACATGATCATCTGTGATGATTATCTCATCACAAAAAATTCTAATTTTCTCTTTGAGCAATTTAGTATTGATTGAGCTTAATCTTACTAGAAACTCCAGTTTCTATAATTGTGCTCTTTGATTTATTTTTTATTGGATGTTTGATATGATATGATTGTTTAGATTATTGTTTAGTGAATCATATCATTGTTTAAATTATTGTTTAGTGATTTATCGATTCGTATTTATTCACATTTTCGTCGTAAGTAGTGTTCTGGTCTCGAGTATATATTAATGCTTCATGAGACTTCATGAATTGATTTCCATTAAGAGATCCGTTGAATGATTTTTTTTGTTAATAGTGTGTATATCATGATAGCAATTTTTTATTTGTATTTGTATTTCCATGATATTTTCCTAATTTGTGATTAAGAATGCTTGGGTGCATGTGTAAGGTTTTTATACATATGCTTCAAAATAATTTATAACTCAAAAAATTATAATCATATATCTTAGATATTAAAATCTTAATTAATATGGTGGTGTTAGGAATGAAAATTAGCCATTAAAATTAAATGCATTGTGTAATTTTTTTTTTTTTAAATTTTAATTCTGGTTAATGAATAGACATGAATATATAGCCTTAATTTATTAAGGTAATCAAATGTGTAGTAAGATTTTATAATTCCAAGAGGTCACATCTATTAAAAAATGGAGAAAACTATCATTAAAGTAGTAAAAAGTAGAGATAAATTTGGTATTGTAAAAAAAATCTCACAATTTATTTATTCAGTTATTCATGATTTAATGGTTTGTCTTAAGATTGTTCACCAAAAGTAATTAAAATCCCAAGTAAAAACTTAAATTGAAATAATAAATTGATTTTCTCTCTAGTTAATAAATTATGGAAACTTGGAAGGAGAGTGTTGTTGTAGCAAAACCACACACTTCCTAAGTATCTTATTGAGGGGAGAGGAAACTTTTTATCAACATAGGATTCATGGGAGCTACATCATAATTTTTTTTTCATATCCATTCTTACTTTTTGTTTGTCCCAACATAGTTGTGGGGGACATCAAATGGATTTATAGGGGTTCACTTTGTAAGGTGCCCAAGGTTCAAAACTTGTGATGGTTAGAAGGAGACACTCGAAAAAATATCTATCGATGTGAATGGTTTGTGATTTTAGTGGCTTAGATGCCCTGTGTGTCGTAATTTCTTATACCATAGGATAGTTCCACAAGTCATAAACATGCTATCAAACAAGGACAAATATAGTTTGGGGATGAAACAAGGTGGAATAGTGTAAGGCCCCAAGACTTCATGGGCGTGTTCGGTGGAACGGGCGCGCCGGTTGGGCGTTTGGGCGAGTTCGGGCGCCGTGCGACATAACGGGCGCGCATCACACCGTTGGAGAGTCACGGGCGCGCAGGTGTAGCGAGGCGAGTCACACGGGCGAGTTGGTGGAGAGGCGAGTCAACACGGCGTTGGCAAGACGTTTATACCACAACGGGCGCCCCTTGGGCGAGCTAGCCGACGGGCGAGTCGGTGGGTCGGCCAACGTGTTGGATGCGGCCGACGCCACACTTCGTGGGCGAACGACCAAACGTGGGGGTCGGCTCGGGTCGGCCGAGCGCCCCACACCCCACGACGCGACGTTTCGTGGGCGGATGACTAAACGGGTGGGTCGGCTAGTGGCAAACGAGTGACCCTCACTTCACCACGTGTTCATATATATTAGTGAGCGTGTTGAAAGGTGGAGGAATCGAACAACAACGAACTTCATAAACGAAGGACGGTCAAAGGGTGCAGCAACGAGTCCAATAGCTCGTTGGTCGAAGGCGTAACGACAGCAACGAGAGTCAGGACGAGTCGGGCCACAGCTAAATGAGCACACCGCAGACCACCGCAGCCACACCGCAGGTCGGGTCGGGTCGGGTCTGGGCGGGCGCCTCTGAACGGCGGGTCGATTCGGGTCGGTTCTGGGAGCCGAGTAACGGCAACGGCCCATCACTAAAATTGCGATTCTGGGAGCGTCGGGTGTTGGCTTGAGGTGCCGTAAAAACCAGAAGGTGTGTAATTCCGAGACGCATCCAACCATATGGGTGAGAGACAGATTGGACACACGGTCAGCTCAGAAAACGCTCTGCACTGATTTGGAGCAACGACTGGGTGACCCGAGTGACCAGCACTTGGGCAGTTTTGGGCAGCACTTCCGACGGTGAACTTTGATGTTTGTACATGACTGTTGTAAGCTAGTTTGAGGATTGGCAAGTCTTAGAACTTGTCCAAGAGGCAAATAGCCTTGTCAAGGAGTAGGACTGGCTCTTGCTGGATTGACTGTTGTACTTGTATTTTTATGAAACATAATATCCGGGCGGACTCATTTTAACAGGGAGTTGCCCCTCCCTTGTATGTATGGGCGTACATGTGGTTTGATATTGATGTTTATGTTTATTTCCGCATAATTGAAAGAACATTTGCTAATAACTAACGAATGTTGCTTAAGGCGTAGTCTGGGTACTTGAGTATTTAGAGAAAGAAAAAGTACGACAGTCCCGCACCTGCCTACAAGGCGTGGTTGGAAGACACCCGTGGTGTAGGGGCGTGACAAATAGGAAGCTTTTGTTTAAGAGGTTAAAGTGATCCAAAGATTGAAATATGGTTTTCCACCAATTTTCAATAAATTTTAGGTTTTTTCCTTTTTCTAAGATGATTCCCAATGAACCATTTTGAGCTATACAATATGAGAACTCAGATTTATTTAGAATTAAAATTTGTTCACAATGATAAGTTATAAAAACTCACCAGCGAGGGTTAAATTCAATGAAATTTATTTTTTGGATTGTAGACAGATTCTCCCTCAAATAAATTATCTCTTCCCATAGAATTCTCTTCACCCTTCCTTTATTATGAATTTTATATATCTTTGGAAGTTTTGGGTTAGCACTTAAAATCTACCTCCTTCTTATTGAGTGATTCAGATATTGATATTTTCACTCTCTCCTTTGTTAGAAAATGTAAAGCGACAACTATTATATCTTATTTTACTTAACCTTGATAGTGATTTTGAATATTTAGTTATGTGTTCTGGCTTCATTAGTTTTATATTTCATCAAAAAATATCAAGAACAATAATGGTAAAAAATGGAGGACACAAATATAGGCTTTCAGCTAGGGAAAATACCCCTCCAAAGGGAAAACCTAGGTCTCTCCTCTTCTTAGAAAATAATTTAGATACGATACAAAGACCAAATCCCTATACCAAGTCCTTCTTCCACTACTAATTTGATTATTTCTCAATTCCTACCTTTATTCTACACCAAACTGCTACACCTTGCAATTTCTACTTGTTAACTATAACAATGCTACTTGACCTACAAATTCAACCCAAAAACTTTGTCTTTGCAACTTATTCGAAACCATAATATAGCCTCCTCTAAAGACCCACTTAGAGAAGGAAAAATATTCCAAGGTTAGTGAGGTCAAGGTAAGGGTTTTCCCTCTTCCATCTACCAGATTCTGCACTCCGTCCTACTGCAACTTGGACTTGCTTTTGTAACCCATAAACCCTATAATTTCACACGTGTGAGAGAGATAAATCCCCAAAACAAGAGATTTTTTCCTCCCAACATCTTCTAGACCTCCGTTCTCCTTCTTTTGTGTTTCCCAACTACAAATCAAACTCTTTCTTGTAGATCGAACTTAGGATTGAGTGTGTCAAAAGAATTCAAACTACTCCTTATATGCCCTTCTCAAGGGGTCAAATTCCCTCCTTTAGTCCAAATTGATGAACCTAGGGCCCACTTGTACTCTTGGAGCTTTCAGGACTTTCTATACTAAAAAATAATTCTTATTACAATTAAAATTGCACACAGGGGTATTATAAACATGACATTGACTCCATTGACTCATGGAAATAAATCCTAAGAACTAAAAACCCTAGAAGCAAAAACAACATGATTTTACCTAGAAGACCATCAATAATTACCATGAAACCCATTCTTTAATAATAATAATTTTATTTATTTATTTCCTTTTTGATACATAGGATACATATTGAAATGAATACAACAATTATGAAGACCAAAACTAGTTACATTTCTCAACACTCTCTCTTAAATAAGAAGATATTAATAATTGTATAACTAGTAAAACATCATATCTCAAACTGAAGAGTTATCAGAAAAAGAGTCAGATTGATAAGGCATATTGTAAGCATCATCATCATGATGAGCACTGTCCCTAAGCCCTATCTAGACAAACTCTACTTTAATCAGTATAATTATGCAAGGAGGATTAATATGTGATACCAAATTACCTCTACAAGGTACATACCCCATCCATATGTCTACAAGGTATGTCCTTTTAGGAATATTATTATCTTGGATCTACAATCCTGAGTCCTCAAGGAATATCGGTCCTCTTCGACCATTCTTCTCTTGGATACCTGTCCCATCCTCAAAGAGTGTCGGTAAATTTACTTTCTTGGATGATATATCCTTAGGGAAAAGAACAATTATTATCAAATCCTTAGCCATTATCTCTTCATGACCTTCAAGTTCATGATACATGGAGACGAGAATGCTCATATGATGTCCAACATCACTCCCTCTCAACCATAGAGGACATCCATGTTCTCTTTTAATTTTGAGAATAAAACCTTGCTTTTATACAAGGATAATCCTTTAATCCCTCTAGTAAAAAAGGATATATACACTTCATTTCTATTTGGTAAGTCATCATCACAAGCCTTGAAACTTGTCTTCATAAGAGTATCAACTACAAGTTCTCCATAGCTTCCTGAATCCCTCTTTCCTCTTAGATTTCTTTATTTCAAGGTATCATGGAGCCACCTTATCTATTCGATCTTGTGACATGTCCCAAGAAAATATTATTTCTCACCACTTTCTTCTTTAATATGAAGGAATTACATTCATCCTTCTCAAACATCAAGTTGATCATAAATTCGTATAGAAAGTGATCTTCTTTTTACCTTTAGGTTACCTTCTCCCACTTCTACCTTTCAATATCAATATGTCCATATGCTTGAATTCACAATTTCAAGGTGCCATATATCGAGCTTCCCTAAGTATCCATACAGTTGAACTTGCCTCAATTTTCATCATATATTCCTACAACATTCTTCCAGGTAGAAAAATAACATGTTAACGTGATAACTAAACAATGAAAATAAGACTTACCTCATCATGATGAATTTATTTATCCATCAACATCCTCATCTCTACATTTCTTTTCCTTCATGCATCAGAGTGCCCAAGTATTGAACTTGATTACCAAGTTACAACTTTTTCTTTTGGAGATTACAGTGGATGTTAATCATTAACTTCATATTCTAGAGAAAGTCCTAAATTATTTTATACAACTTTAAGTAATTCAAATCCTATTCTTCCCAAGCATCATATATCCATATAAATAAGGATATTTTATGACCAACTTCCTTTCCACAAGTTCATACTCATATGAATATTATCCAAATTTTTATATCCAACATGAATATGATCATCTAGGTATCCATATATATCTGACAAAGAGACCACATCCTGAACCATTGCATTATTCCATCCCTTTACTAGTATTGATTGGATATTCGATGGGATGCATACTAACCTTGTCATGATTATTTTCCCAAATACCTTCCAAAATTATGGTCTTTCCTAAATCATGATGATTCAACAATGTACATTGACAACCTCTAACATAATGTTAGACAATATTTTTGATGAAAAATATGCAAGATGGTTTATCTATCCATATACCTAGATGATCTATACACAACAACTTAATTAGACATGCTAATATCATATGCTTATTTCTATGATGTTATGCAAAACATACTATTTTAAAATAAAGAATAATATTCTAAGAGAACTTGATAGTCAGAGAACCTTCTTTTGTAGAAAGTATCCTTCAGTTCTACCTTATTTTCATTCTTCTCAGGTTCTCGTATGGCTTCAGATACATGAACTTCACACAGTTCCTTTATCTTATTGTTCAACTTCTTTGGACAACCCCACTTAAATTTTACATATTCATTGTATCCAAAACATTGCACTTTGGACATGTATTTATTTTTTGACTTACCAAAATTTCGTTCCTTAACCTTCTTGACTCATGTGTGAAAGGATTGATATTTCTCATTGGATCCAATATCATCCTTGAACTTAATCCTTGATTATTCTAATATTCATTGCAACCACAAATCATTAAAGGGAGTTGAATCCTTCTTGGAGTAGATGCTTGTGACAAACCTTATCCATTATGGTGGCAATGTATTCAATGCAAAAATGATTACTTCAAAATATGTGATTGGTTCTCCAAGTCCTTGTAGATGGTATCTTACTTGAGAGACTCTCATGAGGAAGTATGACACATCCTCATCCCTTGATTTATTCATTCTATACAACTTGTTACTTAATGACATATTTTGACATGTTGTACTTAAAGAATGCATTTTCACTAACTTCTCATACATGGCCTTGGAAGTCTTCAAAATTGTAGAAAACAGAAAAAGATAATACTTAATTTATTCAACTATTATCCTTTGAGATCTTACTTCCCCTTTATTGTAATTTGATATTTCTTGTGTCTTATTTTTTTCCGGTTCAAAACTTACCCTAGTAACATATTCCATTACTTGTTTTACTGTCAGTATCAAGTGAATTATTTTCATCCATCCTAGATATTTTGATGTCCCAATGAGCTTATTTATCTCTTTATAGAAATAACCCATATGAATTGAATATTCATGCATGATGTAATAATATGTTACTTACTTGATGAATAAGATTCTCCTTGATGATGTCAAAAATCTTATTGATTATTTCAATACTTTTTGAGAGTTCTTCATGATGTACTTGAAATATGTTCCATAGTATTCCTCCACCAAAAACTTCCAAGATTGATGATTTACAAATGGAATTCCTCAGATAAACACCCTCCTTATGATATTTCTATAGTCTTGATATTCTTTAATGTAGAAAATATATATTAGAAGGGTCTTCTACCAATGAGTCTTTAATCAGATCCCTTCAAGAGACAATTTTCCTTCATGTTTTCTTATTTCATGCTTCGAAAGCTTCCTATCCTTTTAATCAACAATTCCTTTTAGTGTCCTCCTCGTTGGCTTCCTTATTCACCTTAGCTATGATACCATGTTAGAAAATGTAAAGCGACGACTATTATATATTATTTTCCTTAACCTTTATATTGCTTGTGAATATTTAGTTATATTATTTAGATTCTTTAGTTAGATATTTCACCAAAAAATATCAAGAAAAGTAATAAAAAAAAACGAGGAAAAAGATATATGCTCTCATCGAGGGAAAAAACCTCCAAGGGGGAAACCAAGAAACTATTCTCTTCGTAGAATCTGCTTCAGATAAGATACAAAGACACAATCCCTAGACCAAGTCCTTCGCCTAGTACCAAGTTGACCCTTACTCAATTCCATCCTTTATTCTGTACCAAATTGCTACACCTTGCAACTTTCACCTGCCAGCTACAACACTTTTACTCGACCTACAAATTCGACACATCAACTTCGTCCTTGCAGCTTCTTGGAAACCCTAATATAGCTTTCTATAGATACATAATTAGACCAAGAAAACTCTCCCAAGGTCAATGAGGTCAGGATAAGGGTTTTCCCTCTTCCAACTACCAGATTCTACACTTCCTCCTCCTATAATTCAGACCTGTTTCTACAACCCATAAACCTTATAATTTTGAACATGTGAGAGGGATAGATAATAAGAACAAGAAATTTTTTCCTCCCAACTTCTCTTAGACCTTCACATTCCTTCTTTTTCCTTTCACAGCTATATATCAAACTATTTCTTGTAGGTAAAAATTGTGAGTGGTCGAACTGCTCCTTTATATAGCATTCTCAAGGGGTCAAATTCCCTTCCTTAGGCCAACTTGATGAACCTAGGGATGAATTATACTCTTGGATATTCCAATATTTTCTAGACTAAAGAATAATTATTTTATAATTACAAATTTTCTGGATGGGTATTCTAAACATGATGTGGCTCCATTGACTCTTGAAAATAAATACTAAGACATAAAAAACCCTAGAAGCATGAAGAACATGATTTTACCTAGACGACCATTAATAATGAGCATGAAACACATGCTTTCATAATAATAAATTTCCTTATTATTCTCTTGTTTGTTACAAATGATACATATTGAAATGAGTACAATGATTATGAAGACTAAAAATGGTTACATTTTTAAACATCCTTAGCTTCTATTTCTAATGGTGTTCTCTCTTAAAGAAAGAAATTATTAGTATGTGTTATTTTTCTCTCTTTTCAGTAATTTTACATACCCTTTCTCGTAAATAAATTTGTATTATGTTAGTTAAGAATTTTTTGTTTCCTAAACATTCAATTTTGATAAGATTCTTCCTTAATGAAAAATCACTCGATTGCACTTGCATGATTCTCCCTTTCCATGATATTTTTATCGTTTGTGTTGTCCAAGAAAAATTATCTATTTGTGGAAACATAGTATTTCTTGAATTATTCTCTAATGTGAAGATTCATACACCCAATTTATCACTCAAAATTGTAAATTAATACTTTCGAAGTCATTTGTTTGAAGAATCCTTATAGAGTAATTATTTATTTTAATTTTTGGACACGTGATTGCTTAATTTAGTTTTATTTTTGAAAAATACATCATAGAGATGAATTACTTGCTTTAAAAGGTAAAAAGAAATTTTATATTTTGTTAGATTTTGGGGTGACTCTAAAGTTATAATGACATGTGATTCAGGGTGCATGGTGTATGGTTTAACCTTGGTTTTTCCATGATGGAATTGCACTTGTGGAGGTGGATTATCCTAAATGATTAGACATTCCATGGATGCTTATGTGGATGTATTATTTGAAGCACTATGAGCCCTTAGGAAACTTGGTGATACTCTTCATGTTGGAGATGTTGACATTGGCTGCTTACGTCTACGGATGCCTTTTATTTAACAAGGATTTGATAGAATTCTACATGAAATTTATCTGTAAGTGGCATGGGAACACTTCGATCACTTTCATGGAAGCTTGTGTTAGAAATAATCTAGCATAGATTGAGGGATAACTAATGTATATTGGACATACCCACAGAAGCATATGGTTTAGTATTCAACATTGAATACATGGAGTCTTGTGGAGGATGAGCATTGAACATTTCTTTTGGAGCATCCATACCTTGGAGCATTATTGGAAAATATCACCTTATATATTGGCACGTTTCCTTTAGAGTGGAGGACTTTGCATGTGAGGTCATGCTTTCTAGAGGTAGGTTTCTTGTAAGAATTTAGGCTCACTTTATATTGCTCAGTTCTCTTACCTCTAATATAAATAGGGGAAGGAAATATTTCATTCATAATAAAATTTTATAAGTATAATCTACTTGCATATACATATATATATCTCTCTCACTATGTATTGTTTCATATCTCTTTTTCATGTAGACTTATAGCTATTTGAGAGGACTAATATTTTTCTAGGGCTAAGGTTTAATGTGCTAGAGGTAAGGAAACTAAGGTTTATAATAAAACATAAATGATATTTATTGATGAGGGATAAAAAGGGAATACTCCTTGACACTTTTACAAAGATTATCTTTTGATTGTCGAGATATTTCCATTGATGTAAATTTGATTTAAGTCCAACATATAGGCACAAACTTATGCCCTTATAAAGGTTTGTCCCTTAAAGGTCACATCAGAATCAATATGCCCATGTGGAAACTCTTGGAAATGTGGAACCTATACACTGATCCATGTCTCCAACCTGCCATTGGATATTAGTCCTCAGCAAACGGGTGATTTCCATTAGTGGTAGGGTTAGAGCCCCCGGGATTTTGATAGTCAATAAAACCATTATGGTTCATCTCCAGTATAACCTGTATCATACCGTCGATATAGTACCCTAATATGTGAAGGTCCCTACATCCCATAGGCTCGATATTCCAATAATCGATGTTGCATAAGCCGTTCGAGTCTCTAGTATCGTCAGTGTGTCATGGGACCCCTAATAAGTCGATAATCACAATTGTTGATAGGGCTGATATGGTTTATGATCCCTAGATCTATGACATGTATATATGGCATGGTTTCAACATGGTTTAATGGTGCTTAGTGATAATATTATAACATGAAAGACCCCACAAAGTATCAATGGGCCGATAGGTTGATGGCCCACATAGATTTCCATCTCATCCCTTTACCGACCAATCACATCCTACCACATGGTACTAGATGACATGTATGACACGTGTCCACTTGGCACATGGCATGTGCTCATTTTTTTCATTCACGTGGAATTCTTGAGGTGTGTCGCATGACACTCAGTTTTGTAAAACTAGTATGTCCCATAAGGATATATTTTTGTGACCCATGTCATCTATGTGTCATTACCACGTCACCATTGTGATTTCATGCTAATGTCACTCTCTAAAATTTCTAAGTTTCCAATGCCCAAAATTCATAAATATCCAAGGGTGTTAGTTCATGGCCATAGTAAATGAGAATTTAGGGCCCTCATGTGATGGACCATCTCTTAGGTGTTTATTTATAAGAGTTTCTACAAACAACAGTTGTTGCATTACTCTAGGGGGTTGATATATTTATAATCCCCTTCTTATGGCTTTCTTCTAGTCCTGACTCTCCCCATCGTGTGAGACCAAGGGCTAAGGCTAGGGCCTCCACAAAATCCAATCTTCATAAATCTCATAGATGCTACCCAAATCCTTCTCAACTCCTCAAAATATCTCTGAGGTCAACACCAATTACTTCCTTTAATTAGGTCGATATCCCATGTCCATCCTATAGGGTTACTACACCCATATAGTCTGTGTAGCATATTGTTATGGCCACGTTCATGAATCTCTTAAAGAGAAAAACCATTAATAATAAGAACAATATTTCCACTTATAAAAAAAAATTATGTGACAATATCAACTGACATAGGATAAAGTGACCAATTTCATACAATATACATATTCATATAAGGAATAAAAATTTCATATAAGCATGTTGAATATTTCACTCATATTTTTTTTAATATACATTTATAAGACGATACAAGATATAAAAACCTTTTAAACCATGCATTCACAATAATTATAACATAGAAATTAAATATAAAGTATTGAACAACATTTAATAATAATTATCAAGGAGTGAAGGGAACTTATCTATCCCTCTTAAATATTATGGGAATTAAATAAGGGATTTCCACTCTCCACCTAATTGTATACATAACTACAATACAAATTTATTGTAGCTTTACAAACTCATTCAAATATGATGTTTGAAGCATGCTTCACTTAGGGTCTTACACCAAAGGTCAATTTTCTGTTGAGATTAAAGGCCAATCTCTTTCAAAGGTTTAGAAACAATGACGTCATCACTCAAGCTCTACGTTAGGGGTCATGACAAATTAAGTATGGCCACTTTTGGCTTGAGGGGTCTTGACCTAGGTTCGGAGGTTAAGGTTTTCCAACAAACCCCTATACTTTTGTCCCTTTCGTCAGTGACCTTCTTGCATAGGCCAAAGTCTCACGAAGTAGTATGGGTGGGTGCTGGAACTAGGTTTCCGCACCTTGGGAGAGGGTAGGTAAGTCAAGCAGAGCTATGTTCAACCTTATAGCAACTAGATCTTGTATCACAGAGCCTATATCTACAGATTCCCTTCACATCCACGTGCGCAACAATAATGACATTCACAATAATCCACAGATCATGAACTCATATAACGATAACACAGCTATATGAAACATAACAAATCATAGCATAAACAAGTAACACAAGTATGTTTGCAGCTTAAATCAATAACACAACAATATATATTAATTAACCAAACATCACAGATCCATATCACAGTAATTCTAATAGATTCAAATATTCAATGATACTTCTGCATTCATTAATCCTTCAGATCTACTTACAATAACCCAAGACCCAACCTGTGCACACATTAGCAGGGCCTGCACATAGCAGAATAGAGGCCCTCCATGCACACAGCAGCAGGAGTCCTTACCCAACAACCCTAACCAGATCTATCAGTTCGCACTTAGCATCAATCTCTTGTATTTCTTCATCTATCTTACAACTAAAAAAGGTTCAACTACTTATACTATTTTATCCTACACATCCAGTGGTCCATAAATCATGGTTTGCAAACTCTTGGTCTACCCTTTACCTATTTACAATGCTTTAGGGGCTTTGAGCTACCCCAAAAACCCTGCGCTAGACTAAATATTCATCGCAGAGCCTATATCCACAGATTCCCTTCGTATCCACGTGCGCAATATCAGTGATATTCACAGTAATACACAGATCATTAACTCATATAACGATAACACAGCTATCTGAAACAGAACAGATCGCAGCATAAACAAGTACGCCAAGTACATTCACAGCTTAAATCAATAATGCAGCAACATATATTAATTAACCAAACATCACAAATTCATATCACCGTAATTCCAATAGATTCAGATATTCAACGATACTTCCGCATTCATTAATCCTTCAGATCTACTTACAATACCCCAAAACCCAACCTCCGCACACAGCCGCAGGGTCCGCACACAGCAGGACAAAGGCCCTCCATGCACACAGCAGCAAGAGTCCTTACCCAACAACAATAATCAGATCTATCAGTTCTCACTTAGCATCGATCTCTTGTCTTTTTTGGTATGTCTTACACTCAAAAAGGTTCAACTACTTATACTATTTTAGCCTACGCATCCAATGGTCTGCAAACTGTGGTTTGCCGACTCTTGGTCTACCCTTGACCCATTACAATGCTTTAGGGGCGTTGACCCACCCCAAAACCCCTACGTTAAACTAAATATAATAAAAAATATACAAAATGGACCTGTTTCGCAGCTTGCAGGAGACCCTATTCCAACAGTCCTCCAACACAATATTGTGACTCATCCCGAATCACTGCAGTGGTGGGGTCTCCATGTGTGCGCATAGTGCATTGGAGATGGCGATCAGTGGGGGTAGCACTTCTTGACTCTGAGCAGTAGCGCTCTGTGCAATATCCACGAGCTTCTGGGATGTTGGTCCTTCGGTCGCCCCGGTGACACTCTCGAGTGTCTGATTCAGTCGCTTGACTGCAACATCAGTATCTTGTGATAGCTGGAGGGTTGCGTCGGCCCAAGGCTTCAATCGTTCCCTGAGGGCATGCTTCTTGCACCGGAGTTCCTAAATCTCATCTTGGAGCGCATTGCTAGACTTCAATCATGCTAGATGTTGTGCAGGGACTAAGGAGGGCAATGTAGCCTCGACCTTATCGAAAGCTTCTTCCTTCTGCCGCAAGTCCTAATTGATTTCTGGAGTACCAGATCGCGCTGGATCTTGGTCCAAAGCTGCATGGCATCCTCAAGTAACCGAGCGTCCTAAGAAATCTATCCTATAATGGTGTTGGTAGCCTCGGTCACTAGAGCAATGTGTTGGGTTTGTACCTCTGAAGGTGTTTTGGGCTACAATTTGGGCTGTAAGTCAGTGATTTGCTACTCCAACTACGTCTTCATGACCTACATCTCCATCCTGGATGCCTTCAATGTTGCGACCAACCCTTCAACATTAGCCCGGGGGGTGGCTGCGGCTAGGATCTCCTCTGTAACCTCCGTGCATAGATGGTGGATCAATGTTTCAAGCTCTACCTATTGTGTGACAACGCAGAGTACTTCGATGTTCTATTGTGCGATGGTCTACTCGACCACCCCGAGTTGTTGGTGCACCTGCTGGTATTGATGGCGAATCTCCTGAAATACAGTGGTGTGGAGGCCCTGCAATGCATCATGGGGCAGCATGGCCAGATTCAGCTGGACCCCTATTTCTGCATGGAGTTGGACTGCTTGATCAAGCGAACTAATCATGAGGGCATCGCTAGGTATGGCGCATAGACAAATTTCCTTCGTAACGAGCATTGTACGGCTAGTTACCAAGGGATTACGTACTTGAGTCATGCTGGCCTGTAGTGTGTTTGTATTTAACTATAGGGAGCGGATCTCAGCCTAGATGGTGTCAATTGCAGCCTTCTATTGTTCCTCCAGGGCTACCCACTTGTCTTCTGTGGCCATTGTGATGGTGTCTGCTATTTGTTTGAGGTCCCATTCAGTTAGTGTCACCATCGCATCATATTCTCCAAGTTGCGCGTGCTGCTTCTTTCGGGGCCCCTTGTCAAGCTCGCATGTTCGCTTTGCTCCTCCTCGGTTTATTTCTGGCAGTGAATCGACCTGGGTTTCGACCCTCGTGTTCTTTGGCGACGCGCTCTTCTTCATGGCTACGTTTGATCCCTGCTTTCTTGGTCCTGCAGTCTCCTTGGTGGGGGTTTTGAAGTCTATCTTCCAGGAAGGAGGCCACAGCTTGATCACACAGTCAATGTCCTCATCTGCTACCATATACGAGATGGACATCTAGGTTTTAACCTTGAGGCCGCGGATCTGAATGTGGTGCATCGTAACCTAAAATGTTGCAATACTTTTGCACCTGTTATACACCATCGGGGACAACCATGGTCGAGAGTTGACGGCCGTGGCCAAGCTGCTCTGGAAGAGGACCCAAAAAAATTGGTTATCATCCATGTGTTGTGCATCCTTGGAGTCCCATAGATGGGCGAATCGAGCCCCTTCACACATTTATGTAGTGAGCTTGGAGAGGACCAAATCCTCAGGGGCCTCCCATGCAACCACTGCTATAAGGAGTAGTAGGCAAGAATAGCACAAGGCCTTCCCTTGTTCCCGAGATTCATGGAAGTTGGTCAAGAATTCGTCACACAAATATTGGGCCCAATTGAGGCAGACCCTCTTCGCACACCGACCTGCTAATAAAATGACATAGGTAAGGACGGTTGTGACCTAGAACTTCTGCATTAGCTTGCATACTAATAACATGGTACCCATATGTGCAGCATGGTCACTGATGGATTTGATGATAAATCCTCGAGTATTCTGCTCCACCTTATACTTTTGGTGCACAAATTCAGCAATCTCGAGTTCATATTTCTTGCCCACCCACTCCAGAGGGTGTGGCCCCTTCATGGGAAGGCCCGTAATCCTATGAATGAATGGAGCATCAATGGGGACTCATTCCCGAATCCATAAGCAGCCCTCGTGAATTAAGGCGAGCAACTGTCGAGCCAGCCAATCCATGACGATGTAATGGCCAAAATGGGGCATCCGAAGCAGGTTCAAAAGCACGGATCCAGCAAATCCACATACCCAGTGCTGAGGATTGACTATGACCCCATCATTTGCATAAACTGTGTCGAAGTATAACATGGGGGCCAGCTCAGGGAATTCTTCATAATTCGCCAAGTCCTGATCATTGAATTTAACTTCGTGGAGCATTCCGCAAGGATCATTGATGACAGGGACTTCTCCCGGGGTTAGTGGCATTCACAGATAGGTGATCAAGCCATCCAAGTTTTTGGATGTGAGCATTGAATTTCAACATGGTCAGATGAAGGGAGGTAACCAATTGATATGATTGGCGGGCTAGACTTCCTCCTGTGCAGCCTGATCCTGAGGTGATCCTCGTGGAGACTTGGCATGCCTCGAGGAATTCCTAGGCTTCCCTGAAGCCCATTTTGCAGCTTTCAGGGGCTTCCCCAAGCCCTGTGCTTTCTCTTTTCCCTTCCCTGTGACTGGTGTAGAGAGCACTTCTTCATCCTCTGCCCCAATCTTCATTATGTCCTCACTTTCTAGTTCTATTGGTGTCAAGGGTTCAACAGTGTTCGTGATTGTCATCATAGCATGAAAAAGTAATCCCAGCTCAGGGTGGCTACTGTCAGAAGGAGTAGGTTGATCAAACATGAAAGGGACAGTGTAGACCCAAAAAATCCTATAGCTTAAGTTCGCTCGAGACAAAGGTGAGAAGTACAAGCTTTGCAAGTGAGGCAGATCCCTTATCTGAGCTATCCTGCCATTTTAATAGTGCATGTGGTCATCCAATGGTAGGGTAAACTTCACCTAGAACTTACCATCATATAAAAAGTAAAAATTCCCCAAAATCCGCCTCATTAAATTCCAGGCGGCGTGCCTTCCAGCCGTAACTTTTTCTTCTTACCAAATGTTAGTGTGCCAACGACTAGTTTTCGCATCTCCTATGCTCTAAACGTTCCTGCTATGCTTGGGTCAAACACTTGTGCCTCCTGTGCATCCTCCCCCACACAGGCTTGTTCCTTAGGTACCTCAAAACCCAAGATATATTTTCCCGAAAAGTGTCATCCTAACCAAACCGGACCCCCTGTGTAAGCAAGTCTCTAAGAGGTGTTGTAAGTAGCACATATTCCCAAGAAAACTTTGTGTAATACCCTCCATGGCCGAGGAGTGAATGCATCTGTTTCCTTGTTGTCGAATATATGATAACTCTACCTTCTATATCTGCATCCCCATTCTTAGACAACATAGGGTGCGTCCCATTACTACCCATTCGTAGCCTGAGCGGCCCAGTAGCCATGCCCACCCCTTCCAATTCTAAGTTAGAAGCAGCTCGCGGATCATCCTTACCCTCTATTGGGGCTAGGCTATGGTAGTTAACCATGCTTGGTATCCACGTTTCCCATGTGGGTATTTTCGGCGTGATAAACAGGTGCAATTCACCCCATACCCCATTGTCAATTCCTGCAAGACTGTGTCAAGCGCCTATGTCCCTCATACTAACCCAAATGTTCCCAGGAAATCTTCCTTCAATGTCCCCCAGTGGCAAGTGCGCCGATGTAGCTCCGCATCTGAGTACCATGCAAAAGGAAGTGACCCTAGGGCATGAATCAACAGGTAAACCCATTCTTTAGTTGTCCTGTCACACCACTATTCTTCCCATGCGAATAGATATTTGCGTGGATCTTCCGATCTAGGGAATGTCTTGACCCACACACCAGTTGGGGCCTCAAATCGTAGAATCATAATATCCCAACATTCCTCCCAATCCTGGAATGCCTCCTCATGCATCTCCCACCAGTGTGCAGGTGTTCCATGCATGGCTAGCTTAAGGGCTGATAGCCTTCGTCCTTTGGGAACCTCTGCTTCGAATGCTCACAAAAATTCCTTAATGCTACCAGAACCATCAAAGTAGGGTAGGTCTCTTACCTCTGAAGAAATGTAGTGGAATTCCCTTACGAGTCAAAGACATCGCAGCGCCGAGACATCATGCAACCGGTTTCGCCAATTCTCCATCTCCCCATCAAAGTCGAAGAAGCATTCACTGTCCTTTTCCCAGCAGAATACTCCACCCACCGTGGGGTTGATCCAATCTTCGTCTCGCGTAGTCAACTTGTAAATGTGATCAACCTCCTCTTCATCATGCACTAGCTCTGTGTATCGTTCACCTTTCTAATGGTACTATCACCCTTGTACCATTATTATCAAACACCATGCTTCTCTTTTTGAGGTTGATGATATCACCCATATCTATGGCCCAGTCCAACCCTAAGAGCACAGGGTAGGGGTCCGCATGTTGTACAATTTCAATTACCTCAAAGTTAGCTCGGGCCTTGACTGCTACGACATCCATCGTAATTTTAGGCAACCTTCGTAGTGGGATGATTTTCTGTTGATTTTCAATGCACAGCTGAATAGTGAAACATTCGAACTTAGGCTCTCCCATTCATTGCCAAGTATGTTTAGGCAACACATTTGCATCTGATCCTAGGTCCAAAATAACCTAATCATAGTCACCAATCTTCGCAGTTAACCGCATTTCTCTCCCAGTGCGTTTCTTATACGTGTATAGCTTGTTCACATCCTTGACCTCCGAGGGTAGATTGGGTCGCACTGCGCAACTATCTATTAATGCCTGAAGATTCTCCACAGCCTTTGGGTTGCGCAGTAGCTTCATACATGCTCGAAAAAAGGGCTTGAACTCCTCATCTTCCTTGAGGTTCTTAGGTGCCTAAGCAGTAGTTGTCTCCACCTCAGCAAATTCCTTGCAAGCTGCGACAAATGTTTCTTTTCCATTTTTTAGGTCCAAACCTTTTTATTTGATAACTGCTTGTCGGATCAGAGGCTCCATCGCAGCCTCCTCCTCAGGTCCCCTAGTGGCCATCTCACTGCATGTCACAACATTCACACTTGGATATTTGTCTCGCAGCTCAGCCTTAACTCTCTGAACATTCTGCGTAGGTGTCGGCTAATTTTCCTGCATTCTTGCTATCAGGATTGGAAAATCTTCAATCACATGGTCCAGTTGTCTGCAATATTGACAATATTTCCTTGTAGGGTTCGGACAGTCCCTTGCAAAGTGTCCTTCTTCTCCACAGTTATAACAGATTAGCTGACCTCGTCCCCGATCTGCACTTCCACCTCGCCCCCTCCCATGCCCCTTGAGGGAGAGCCACCTATGCCTGTGGGGTTTCTTGGTGACGCAGGGTCTGATTGTACTCTAAATAATTTTCCTGGATCAATCATCAAATCATATGTTTGACAGTTTTGTTCATCACGTCCCACCAATTTGTAGAACCTACACCATTGCTGCTTCACCTCTGGAGCATACGAGGCGAGGCGCGGACAGTGGTTGGTATCGTGCAGCCCCGCAACGAGACAATCATCGCACCACAGCGCTGACCCATTGGGTCTCGTAGCTTCCCTAGGACGAAATGGGCTAGGTCCCCCGACCTGCATATAGTCTACTAACAGAGGGCAGTTATCCTTGGTATGACCATTCACTCATCATCATATGCACCATCTCTCGGGGCTAGCCTCTACCCCTCGTTCCTTCTGCAGATTCTAGATCTCTATGTGCATCGCTTCCAGCTATCCCTAGATCTGTTGGATGCCTAGCTGAGTCTCGTCGCGGGGCGCAGCTTTTAACTTCATGGTACCCTTGAAGGCTTTCTCCTACGATTTGAAAGTTTGGTGCCCCATCGGTACTACAGGTGAGGTAGCAACATAGAGATGAACCATTCTATGTTATTCCTGTCATCATATTGGAATCCCCCTTCTCTAATCACCTTCTTCAGTCGTTCCTTAGCCTCCCACATAAATTGAGAATGCCCTTGCTTGAAATCCCTTAGATCAACCATGATTTGAGAGTAGGACTTTGGTTTCTTGAACTATTGTTTCAGGGTGGTCTTAATATCTTCAATGGTTGCATTTTCATTTTGGCCGACATATCCCATGTACCGGTCCAAAGCTCTTCCTTCGAAGGAAAGGAACAACTGTGCCCTTTTAGCTACATCATTAGCTATGTTCTGCGTAGTACATACTGATCCCACGACAAACCAGAACTGATCAATGTATTCATCTCCCACACCCTTAAAGTTCGGCAACTTCATGTGCGCAGCCATGTCGTCTTCTGGTAGTGGCAGAGGTGTAGGTGAATTCTTACCCCTAGACCGGTTTGAAAGCGGTGTGGCTGGAGGACTCTACAAAGTTGCTTCTCTTACGAGACTATAGACCAATCTGAATCCTTCTAGGTTGGTTCTGTAGTATTTTCCACTTCGCTTTGTGCTCCCATCCAAATCAGAGGTCATTCACTCAGTATGGCTACAGAAAATACTCTTTTCGCACAATAATATCTTGATCAGAAATGGTAAGGTCTTCAGAAACTTACCTCAGAACCCCTTGAAGAATCTTCGCTCTGCTTCAGAGTAGGAGACAAAATTATCGATGGAAAATTCTGTCACAAATCCTCCTAACACACTGTTTACCCAATGGTCGATTGTGCGAGTGATGGTGTTATCAGCCTTTTCTAATTGTTGTATTAGTTCGGGGTTCCACTCCATGATTCGCTCGTCCTTCCAACACTTCTGAAATTCTACAAACCTTGCGAGCCACTCCTGGAGCTCGATCACAATCATTACAAAGAAGATCTCGTAGATCTCTGTGAAAATGTACTTGTTCTTCCACTCTTCAGTGGTCAACCTCTTACTGCAGTTTTCTTTTTCGGCAAATTCCTGAAATTGCTGTTCAAACCATTTATCAATTTCCTTACTTTCAGGCTTCTAGTACGGCCTTGGAATTACCTGATCCCTCTCTCAAAATTCTCCCGATCCCGGAAAAGGAACCATTTGTTGGCTTGAGGGGTCCTGACCCAGGTTCAGAGGTTAAGGTTTGCCAACAAACCCCTATACTACTAGCCCTTTCGGCAGTAACCTGCTTGTGCAAGCTAGAGTCTCACATGAAGTAGTATGGGTGGGTGCTAGAACCAGATTTCCACACCCTAGGAGAGGGTAGGTAAGTCAATAAGAGCTGCATTCAACCTTATAGTGACCAAATATTGTATCACAAAGCCTATATCTACAGATTCCCTTCGCATCCACATGCACAACAACAATGATATTCACAGTAATCCACAGATCATGAACTCATATAATGATAACACAGCTATATAAAACAGAATAGATTGTAGCATAAACAGGTAACACAAGTACGTTCGCAGCTTAAATCAATAACACATCACCATATATTAATTAACCAAACATCACAGATTCATATCACAGTAATTCCAATAGATTCATATATTCAATGATACTTCCGCATTCGTTAATCCTTTAGATCTACTTACAATACCCCAAAACCCAACCTGCGTGCACAGCAGTAGGACAAAGGCCCTCCACGCACACAGTAGTAGGAGTCCTTACCCAACAAAACTAAACAGATCTATCAGTTCGCACTTAGCATCAATCTCTTGTCTTTCTTCGTCTATCTTACAACTCAAAAAGGTTCAACTACTTATACTATTTTAGCCTACGCATCAAATGTTTCGCAAACCGTGGTTTGCAGACTCTTGGTCTACCCTTGACCCATTTAAATGATTTAGGGACTTTAACCCACCCCAAAACCCCTGCGCTAGACTAAATATAATAAAAAATACACAAAATGGACTAGTTTCGTAGCTTGCAGGAGACCTTATTCCAACAGTCCCCTAGCACAATCTTGTGACTTGTCCTGAGTCATTGCGATGGTAGGTTCTCCACCTGCGTGCATAGTGCATTGATGGCCATGATTAGTGGAGGAAACACCTCTACACTAGGTCCACAAGCTTTTGGGATGTTGGTCCTTTGGTTGCCGCAGTGATGCTTTCGAATGTCTGGTTTAGTCGCCTGACCGCGCCATCTGCATCTTGTGAGAGCTGGAGGGCCGTGGTAGCCCATGGCTTCAATCGTTCCTCGATGATGTGCTTATTGCACCGGAGTTTCTCAATCTCATCTTGGAGAGTGTTGTTGGTCCTCAAATGTGCTAACCGTTGTGTAGGAAGCAAGGTGGGAAATGTAGCCTCGACCTGTGCGAAAGCTTCTTCCTGTTGTCGTAAGTTCTGATTGATCATTCGGAGAACTGGATTGAACTGGACCGTGGTCCAGAGCTGCATGGATGACTCTAGCAACTGGGTGCCTTGAGAAATTTTCCCTATGATAGTGTTTGTAGCTTTGGTCACCAGTGCAGCGTGCTAGGCTCGTACCTCCGGCAGCGTGGTAGGCTGCAATGTGCCCCGTAAGTTGGAGATTTTATTCTCCAGTTGTGCCTTGATGACCTGCAATTCTGTCCGAGATTCTTTTACTGTTGCAAACCTTCTTTCTGCCTTGGCCTGAGGCATAACTGCAGTTGGGATCTCATCTAGAACCTCCGTGCAGAGCTGGTGGATCAGTGTTTCAAGCTCCACCTGCTGTAAGATAGCGAGGGACCTTTCTGCTTTTTTCTGCGCGATTTTCCGCCTGGACACACCAAGCTATTGATGTACCTCCCGATCTCGATGGTGGATCTCCCGCATCATGGTAGTGTCGAGACCCTGTAATGCCTCGTTGGGCAACTTAGCCAGATCCAAGTGTATCCTTATATCTACTTGGAGTTGGGTTCCTACAAGGGCAGTGCTAGAGAAAGAGAAGAGATGGATTTCTTTCGGAGCTAGCATTGTACTGTTGGTTGCCAAGGGAGCCTGTCTCTGAATTAAACTGGTCTGCAGTGTATCTTCCTTCCACTAGAGGTCATGTAGCTTCGTCTAAAAGGTGTTAACATCAGCCTTTTGTTGTTCCTCTATGGCTGTCCATCTATCCTCTCTAGCTAGTGTAATTGTGTCCATAATTTTCTCGAGGTCACCGTCAGTTAGCGTGACTGTCGCATCATATTCCTGGTGTTGGGCGTGCTGCTTTTTTCGGGGCCCTTTTTTAGGCTCACCAGGCCGCTTTGTATCCTAGAGGGATGTGGTATATTTGTTAATCGTCCCTTGCATGCTCAGTTATAGTTGCGGACCGCACCCGGCGTCCTTGTTGGCGATTTGTGGCAGTTGTAAGGCCCTTTCCATAGCTGCGTCCGAGGCCCTCTCACAGGGTCCTGTGGTTTCCTTGGGTTCGATAGGGGGGGTCACTCCTATTGTGCAGGTCCCTTCAGTGCTCTTTTCACCAGGTATGAAGCCACTCCTCCACGTAGGGAGCGATAGCGCAATTATCCTATCAATTTCTTCATCCCCTGACCCAATCATGACTTCCTCAAGTTCGGGCTCTGTAAGTACCGAAGCTTCTACGGGCCTAGGCGCTGTTATTCTAGTGGGAAAAGGGAATTTTGATTCCAGGGGCCTATCAGTAGTGGGAGTATGTTTCTTTGCCATGAATAGGACGCTATAGGCCTAGAGAACTGTGCAACATAGAGAAAATACATACGGGTTACGGAAGTGATACGGAACTTTTGACTAAGCTAGCCTTCCTACTTTATAGTGCCTATGGTCATCCAACGGTAGGGTAAATGTCACTTAGAACATAACATCAAGTAAACGGTAAAAAATATCGAGGAATCGCCCCATTAATTTCTAGCCGCACGCTCCACTCAACGGTAACTTTTCCTCTTTACTAGATTTTACTGTTCCAATTGTCACTTTTCGCTCCATATGTGCACTTAGCGTACTTGTTGAGCTTGGACTGAACACCCATGCCTCTTTCGCATCCTCCCCCAACACAGGCTTATTCCTTAGGTACCTCAAAACCAAAGACATATTTTCCTGACAAGTGTCATCTCAATCAAAACGGACCCCCTGCGTAAACAAGTCTCTTAGAGGCACTGTAAGTAGCGCATATTCCCAAAAAAACTTTCTGTAATACCCTGCATGGCCGAGGAGTGAACGCAGCTGTTTCCTTGTTGTGAGATTCGCTGAATATATGGTAACTCTACCTTCTGTATTCACATCCCCATTCTTAGCCAACATAGGGTGCGTCCCATTGCTACCCATTCACACCCTGAGTGGCCCGGTAGCTGTGTGCACCCCTTCCAATTCTGAGTCAAAAGTAGCTCGCGAATCATCCTTACACTCTGTTGGGGCTAGGCTATGGTAGTTGAAAATGCTTGGTATTCGTGTTTCCCATGTGGGTACTTCCGGTGCGATAGACAGGTGCGATTCACCCCATACCCCAGTGTCAATGTTCCAGAGGACTGCGTCAAGCGCCTCTGTCCCGCCTACTAACCCAAATGTTCCTAGGAACTCTTCTTTCAACATCCCCCAGTGGCGAGTGCGCCGATGTAGCTCCACATCTATGTACCATGCAGAAGGAAGTGGCCCTAGGGCATGAATCAACAGGTGAACCCACTCTTTAGTCATCCTGTCACATCACTGTTCTTCCCATGCAAACATATATTCACATGGATCTTCTAATCCAAGGAATGTATTGACACGTACACTATTTGGGGCCTCAAATCACAGTATCATCATATCCTGACATTCCTCCCAATCCTGGAATGCCTCCTCATGTGTCTCCCACCAGCGCACAGGTGTTCAATGCATGGCTACCTTAAGGGCCCATAACCCTTATCCTTTGAGAATCTCTACTTCGAATTCTCGCAAAAACTCCCCAATGCTACTAGAACCATCAAATTAGGGTAGGTCTCTTACCTCTGAAGAAATTCAACGGAAGTCCCTTGTGACTCGAAGACATCGTAGAACCGAGACATCGTGCAACAAGTTTTGCCAATTCTCCATCTCCCCATCAGAGTTGGAGAAGCACTCACTATCCTTTTCCCAGCAGATTATTCCACCTGTCGTGGGGTTGATCCAATATTCATCTCATGCAGTCAACTTGTAAATGTGATCCACCTCCTCTTCATTGTGCACTAGCTCTGTGTATCGTTCACCTTCGTAGGATCTAATGGTACTATCACCCTTGTACCATTATTCTAAAACACCATGCTTCTCTTTTTGAGGTTGATGATACCACCCACATTCATGGCCCCATCCAACCCTAAGAGCGTAGGGTAGGGGCCCACATCTTCTACAATTTCAATTACCTCAAAGTCAGCTCGGGCCTTTACTCCAGTGATATCCACTGTAATTTTAGAAAACCTTCCTAGTGGGAAGATTTTCTGCTAATTTGCCATGCACAGCTGAATAGTGGACCATTCAAACTTAGGCTCTCCCATTCGTTGCCAAGTCTATTTAGGCAACACGTTTGCATCTGATCCTAGGTCCAAAATGACCTGATCCATTTTGTAGTCACCAATCCGTGCACTTAATTGCATTTCTCTCCCGGTGCATTTCTTATACCTGTATAGCTTGTGCACATCCTTCACTTCCGGGGGTAGATTGGGTCATGCTGTGCAACTATCTATTAATGCCTGAGGATTCTCCACAGCCCTTGGGTTGCGCAACAACTTCATACATGCCTGCAAAAAGGGCTTGACCTACTCATCTGCCTTGAGGTTCGTAGGTGCCTGAGCAATAGTTGCCTCTACCTCAGAAAAGTCCTTGCAAGCTGCAACAAATGTTTCTTTTCCATTTTTTACGTCCAAACCTTATTTTTTGATAATTTCTTTTTGAATCAGACGTTCCATCGCAGCCTCCTCCTCAATTCCCTTGGTGGCCATCCCACTGCATGTCACAACATTCACACTTGTATCTTTTTCTCGTAGCTCAGCCTTAACTCTCTACACATTCTACGTCGGTGTTGGCTGCTCTTCCTGCATTTTTGCTATCAAGATTGGACAATCTTCAATCGCATGGTCCAGCTGTCTGCAATATCGGCAATATTGCCTTGTAGGGTTAGGATAGTCCCTTGCAAAGTGACCTACTTCTCCACATTTATAACATATTATCTGACCTCGTCCCTGACCTGCACTTCCACCTCGCCCCCCTCCCCTGCCCCTTGAGGGAGAGCCACCTATGCCTACGGGGGTTCTTGGCAATGCAGGGTCTGATTGTACTCTATATAAGTTTCCTCGATCAATCATGAAATCATATGTCTAGTAGTTCTGTTCATGACATCCCACTGATCTGTAGAACCTGCACCATTTCTACTTCACCTCTAGAACATATGTAGCGAGGTGAGGACAGTGGTTTGTATCGTGCAGCACTGCAATGCAACAATCATCGCACCATAGTGCCGGCCCATTGGGTCCCACAACTTCCCTATGGCACAATAGGTTAGGTCCCTCGTCCTACATATGGTATGCTAACAAAGGGAAGTTATCCTTGGTATGACCATTCACCAGGAATCGTATGCAACATCTCTTGGGGCTAGCCTCTACCCCTCGTTCCTTCCATAGATTTTGGATCTCTATGTGCATCGCTTCCGGCTATCCCTGGATATGTTGGACACCCATATGAGTCTCATCCCCAGGTGCGACTTCTAACCTCATGGCACCCTCCAAGGCTTTCTCCTGCGATTCGAAAGTTTGGTGCCCCATAGGTATGTGCAGGTGAGGTAGCAACATAGTGATGAACCATTTTGTGTGCTATCTATCATCATATTGGTATCCCCCTTCTCTGATCACCTTCTTGAGTCATTGATCGACCTCCCACATAGATTCAGAAGGCCCTTGTTTGAAACACTTTAGATCAACCACGATTTGAGAGTAGGACTTAGGTTTCTTGAACTGTTGTTTCAGGGCGTTCTTAATATCTTCAATGGTTGCATTTTCATTTTGGCCAATGTATCCCATGTACTAGTCCAAATCTCTTCCTTCGAAGGCAAGAGACAGTTGTGCCCTTTTCACTGCATCACTAGCTACATTCTGCGCAGTCCATACTAATCCCGCGACAAAATAGAACTGATCCATGTCTTTATTTCCCACACCCTTAAAGGTCGGAGACTTCATGTGTGCAGCCATGTCGCCTTCCAGTGGAAGAGGTGTAAGTGAATTCTTACACCTAGGCTGGTTTGAAAGCGGAGTGGCTAGAGGACTTTGCGAAGCTGCTTCTCTTACCAGACTGCAGACCAATCTATCTCCTTCTAGGTGGGTTCTGTAGTATTTTCCACTTCGCTTTGTGCTCCCGTCTAGATTAGAGGTCATTCACTCGGTATGGCTACACAAAATACTCTTTTCGCACAATAATATCTTGATCTGCAATGGTAAGGTCTTCAGAAACTTACCTCGGAACCCCTTGAATAATCTTCACTCTGCCTCAGAGTAGGAGACAAACTGATCGATGGAAAATTCTGTCACAAATCATCCTAACACACTGTCTACCCAATGGTCCATCGTACGCGTGATGGTGTTATCAGCCTTTTCTAACTGCTGGATTAGTTTGGGGGTCCACTCCGTGACCCACTCGTCCTTCCAACACTTCTGAAATTCTACCAACCTTGCGAGCCACTCTTAGAGCTCAACTGCAGTCGTTACAAAGAAGATCTCATAGATCTTTGTGAAAATGTACTTATTCTTCCACTCTTCGGTGTTCAACGTCTCACTGCAGTTCTCTTTTACGGCAAATTCCTGAGCTTGCTGTTCAAACCATTCATCAATTTCCTTTATTTTAGGCTTCTAGTATGGCCTTGGCATTACCCAATCCCTCTCTCAAAATGCTCCCAGTCCCAGCAACAGAACCATTTGTTGGCTCGAGGGGTCCTGACTGAGGTTCGGAGGTTATGGTTTGCCAACAAACCCCTATACCACTAGCCCTTTCAGCAGTGACCTGCTTGTGCATGCCAAAGTCTCACCCGAAGTAGTATGGGTGGGTGCTGGAGCCAGGTTTCCGCACCTTGGGAGAGGGTAGGTAAGTCAAGAAGAGTTGTGTTCAACCTTATAGTGACGAGATATTGTATGACAAAGCCTATATCTATAGATTCCCTTTGCATTCACGTGCACAACAACAATGATATTCACACTAATCCATAGATCATGAACTCATATAATGATAACGTAGCTATATGAAACATAACATATCGCAGCATAAACAAGTAACAAAGGTATGTTCGCAGCTTATATCAATAGCACAACAGCATATATTAATTAACCAAACATCACAGATTCATATCACAGTAGTTCCAATAGATTCAGATATTCAATGATACTTCCACATTCGTTAATCCTTCAGATATACTTACAATACCCCAAAACCCAACCTACGCACATAGCATTGTTAGGACCCTGTAATGTACCTTTTTGCTCATACATTTTGCTATCATTCCATCTTTTTCCAGTCCATATTTGAAGCCTATATCATCACTTTAATCTATTGTTCCAAAGGTATATAACATTTCTTATCTTTACTATATGTTTAACCTGTTTTACATGTAATTTTACATTACTCTCATACTTAGCCATTAATCGGAAATATATAGTTGCTAAAACAGTTTGAAGACCGCAGTTAATTCATCGTTGCTATCTGAAGACCACGTTGCTGAAATAGTCAAAACAATAAAAAATCCCGTTGCTGAAACAATCCATCATTTGCGATGCTGAAACAGTATTTTAGGTACGGAAGCAACAACAAAAGATAATTAAGGGAGCTGTTACACTGGCCACAACAACTGCACCTCGAAGCCAACACTATCATAACCATTGTAACAACATTTTTGCTACGGAAGAACAAAATATCCTATTCCAACATAGACTATCAGATCTGGTTAAGAATAGGATTTGTATGATGTAATCAAATGTGTAATAGATGTATCCTATTTAAATAGAGGAGACATCAGCATTAAAAGGGGATTACGGAAGGTATAGCTGAAAGGGAATTACAGAGAAGGAATGTGGATCGTTTTGTAATATGTTACATTTGACAGATGAATAAAAGATTGTTCTGAGCATTTATTCTTAATTCCTTTTTCTGGGGAATCTTGTGAGAAGGAAAGGGCCCACCTTCCTTACAAGATTCACCCATTAATTTCCGTAGTGTGTTAATCATTATTTTTATTCATGCCTTGTTAAAACTTTGTTTTGATGAAATTATCTATGCAGTATTGGAACTCTATTATCTATTGCTGAAACTCTGTTTCCATTGATTGCTGCATTGTCTTCATATAATTCATTCCTAGGTAATCGTTGATTATTTCAATTGGTAATCTTGTTTACAGGATGATTTTTTGAAAGCGTGGTAGTCAGAAACAGGTGTTGAAGATTACTACTTGGGGAATAGGGTCCTGTTATCTGTTATAGCATAATTGGTCTTTTCTTCTGCAGATTGGTTTCTTTTCCTAGATTGTTGTTTTCTTAATGTAATCCAGGATTCTTCTGATAATTGTCTGCAATAGAAAGATTTCTTTTGCTGTAATTCAAAGTAGAACTTCATTCTGTTTGAAGCAGGGTGTGATTAGTGTAATTTTTACTACAACTTTTCATTGCTTTTGAGATTGAGCATACACAGTGTGTGATTTCCTTTGAAATAAACAGACTTCCTTGGGTTGACAGTTTATGTAGCACTTGATTGTTTAAATTAATAAGCAATTAAATTGACCAACATTTTGGCGTCGTTGCCGAGGAAGGCAATTATAAGTTTCAAAAGAATTGATGTTTTTCTTTCAGATGTGCAGATTGCATGAGAAGACACAAAGCCCACAAGAAAACTAACCCTACAAGTGGCAAGGGCAAAGGAAGGGGAGGAAGAAAGACCTTTGTTAATGAGATCATATTAAATTTTGAATCTTCTTATAGGCTAAGCTCTCGAAAGCCAAAGCCTCAACACTCCCCTCAACCGAAATGAGAAATAGAAGAAATTGTGAGCCCTGAAACAGTTGAGCAGCCAGCAGAAAACATTGAGGAGCCAACAGAAAATATTGAGGAGCCAGCAGAAAACATTGACGATCGAGCAAGTGCAATAGGAGAACAAGCAATGGAGGGGAATAATGAGGAATTCTTTGGCGGAGGAAAAGTAGATCCTGAAGGAGAGGGAAGAGATGAGAATTCTCTCTCTACCTTGGGGTTTCCTATTGGTGATCTTCTTAGAGGAGCAACTCCCATGAAGAATATCCCACTTTCAACTTTACCTAACTTTCATGGTTTATCTTCCGAAGATCCTGATGAATTCCTTTTTGATTTTGATATATTATGTAGAAGTTATGATTACATTAGTAATGCCCAAAAATTGAATCTATTTCCAGCAACATTAAAAGGAAATGCATTAAGTTGGTTCATGAGTCTTGGAGGCCATGTAATCACAACATGGGATCAGGTGAAACATAAATTTCTGCTCAAATATCAAGACTACTTCCAGACGTGAGAAAAAATAGAGGAACCATTTAAGATGGTATAGAAGGAGGACGAAAATCTAGAGGACTTTGTGGAAAGACTACAATATAACTTGCAGAGATCTAATCATCCCGATGTAAGTAAGGATATTCTTAAAACAATAATATTGAAAGGAGTGAGGGATGATTGTCTAGATATGCTAAATATGCTTGGTAAAGGGGACATATCTAAAGAATCATACGATGAAATTTTTAACCTTTGTAAAGATGTTCAAGAGGAGCCGCAAGGAATAGATCAAACAACAGGGATACCACATATTCAAGAGTTCCAAAATCAGCTAGTGGAGGAGCAACAAGAGCTGAAATAGGTAATTTACTTGAGGAATTTAAAACTGAAATGTCAAGTTCTTTTGCTTCACATATTGACACCTTGCAGGTTAATAAGAAACAAGCCGAAGCAGAAGTGACTTTTTCTGTATTTTTCCCTAAATGCAGAGATAAACACCCACTAAGGGAATGCCCATTGGACAAGGTGCCAATTTGTACCCTTTGTGAGAAGGATCATGAAACGCAACAATGCCCTTCTTTACCAGGAATAAAAACAACATTGCAACCAACCGAAGAAGAAGCTGAACCGGTCTATCTGTTGACATAGAGAAGGCAATGGCAACCGTGAGGACAAGGTATAAACTCTAATATGCCATTTGCATCTTCTAATCGTTGGAACAATTATCCTTCTTTTAGTCAAGAAAATTACCCTCCCTTTAATCAAATGCAATACCTTCCCTTCAATCAAATGAATTACCCACCCATGCAACAAAAAAACCCTCCCTTTGTAGACCCAGTAATGTGAAATCCTTGGCCTCCACAACAAAAATCTTACTTTAACCAATGGTAGGGGTCTAACAAATCTCATTTCCAAATAATTTTCCTCAATTTCAGCAACCACTCCCTCTACCATCAGGTGCTCCACCGAATAATCAAATGATGAGACCTCAGCTACCTATACAACCAAACCCTAACCCCAATAATAAAGCTCTGTAGGTTATTGATATTCAGAACCAACATATACTTCCTTTTTTCCTTGCACAATGCAATGATATTCATTTACGATCTGGGAAAAGAGTTGAACCCATTATTGATGACGTTACCTCTTCTGATTCTGATAAAGAAGAGATAGAAAAACGTGACTCACGTGAAGAGGTACAACCACCCTCTAATAAGGGTACTGGAACAACAGAACCACCATTTCCTGAGCGTTTAGCTTTAACTAAAACTCCTAAGCCACCTACTTTTAATCTTCTAGGGGAATTACAGAATCTTTATGTTCAAATTCCACTCTTACAAGCACTAAGAGATGTACCAATTTATGCCAGAACTATGAGAAATATTTGTGCTAAGAAACCCATTAGGAAAGCTAAAGATCCCCTTACAGTTCATGTTATGGGTGATCTATCTGCATTAATGTCCGATAAAGCTCCTCCAGTTAAATATGTTGATCCCGGCCATCCTACTGTTACAGTGCAAATTGGAAAAACAATAAATCGTCTAGTTTTGGTAGATTTAGGTTCTACTATAAATATTATGACTCTTGAAACTTCACAACTATTACAACTGAAGAACGTAATAAAAGATACACCAACCATTCTAGAGTTAGTTGACCATTCTACAATCAAACCGAAAGGAGTTATTGAAGACCTAATCATCTCAATTGAATCCTGGAATTACCCAACTGAATTTGTGGTGTTACAGACTAAAACAAAGTTGGGGGGACATCCTCTAATTTTTGGAAGGCCCTGGTTAGCCACAGCCGATGCCTTTATCAGCGGTAGATCTGGTTCAATGACAATCTCCAATGGATATGAAACTAAGCAGCTTAATCTCTACCCTCATGCTACACCCATGATTAATAATGATAATTCTGTATGGATGGACTATGATGATCATGCTACTCAACCTATTTTGACTATCAGACAAGATTTAAGCCTTAAAGATACCACTGAGGATGAGGTAATTAATAATTTTATTTGTGAACCCTCTTTTCTGACTCTAGAAACACATAATCAGGTGGCTGCACTTTTGAAATAAGATACCCAGGAAAAGCTTAAATCTGAAGATCTACCTCAAACATCAACCACCATCTCTTCTAAAAGTATACCAGTAAAAATCGAACCTGGCAAAACACTGAACATAAACCCCAACTTGATAGTTGTTGAAACACAGTAATTAATGAAGTTACTTCTTGAAAAATAGGAAGCATTCACATGGGACTATATAGATATGAAGGGAATATCTCCTAAATTATGTACTCATCATATCTATATCAAGGAAGGATGTCGACCAATATGTCAACCTCAACGGTGAATGAACCGTAGTTTAAGGGAAAGTGTAAAAGAAGAACTTCAAAATTTTCTTAATGCAGGGTTTATATATCCTGTATCCGACAGTGAATGGGTTTCCACATTGGTAATAGTTCCTAAGAAAAATGGGAAATGGAGAGTGTGTGTAGATTATAGAGCCTTAAATAAAGCCACTCAAAAAGATCACTTTCCTCTACCCTTCATTGATCAGGTATTATATAGCTTCTCAGGAAAGAAATTCTTCTCCTTTTTAGATGGGTTTAGTGGGTATAATCAAATCAAAATTGCACCCCAAGACCAAGATAAGACCACTTTTACTAGTCATTAGGGAAATTTTGCTTATAGAGTTCTCCCATCTGGACTATGTAATGCACCAAGAACCTTTCAAAGAGCAGTTATAGGAATCTTTTCTGATATGCTTAATGACTCTATGGAAATATTTATGGATGAATCTACCCCTTATGGTGTGCCTTTTGAGGATGCATTACAGAATGTTGAGAAAGTACTTAAACGATGTGTACAAGCTCACCTCTCCTTAAGTACTGAAAAATTTCATATGATGATGAGTGAAGGAGTAGTACTTGGAAATTTTATTTCATCTCAAGGAATTCAGGTAGATCCATCCAAAATAAAAGTCATTCAGAACCTTCCTATTCCTAGAACACAAATAGATGTGAGAAGTTTCTTATGCAGGATATTACAGGAGATTTAAAAAAAAAATCCAAAATAGCTTCTCCTTTGTTTGTGTTACTTATGAAAAATGTTGAATTCAAGTGGACTAATCTTTGCCAGGAAGCATTTGTTGAACTCAAGCATCAGTTATTTACATCTCCTATTTTAAGGGGACCTGATTGGGCACTTCCCTTTCATATATCCTTTGATGCTTTAGATACTGCAATTAGAGCTGTCTTAGGACAAGATGAAAATCATATTCCTTATGCTATCTACTTCATTAGTAAGAATATGACTCTTGCTGGGCTTAATTACATAGTTACCGAAAAGGAATTTTTAGCAGTCATTTATGCTATTAACAAATTTCGACATTACATTACTGATTACTATACTTTTGTCCATACTAACCACTCGACTATTAAGTATTTAATGAACAAATCTATCACAAATGCTCGAGTCACCAGATGGTTACTGTTATTACAAGAATTTGATATTACAATTGTAGATCGACCAGGAAAAGAAAATGTAGTTGCTGATTTTCTTTCTTGGTAAAAAGTTGATGATAATACTCCAGTAGATGATTCCTTTCCTAATAAATATTTATTTGCAGTATCTGCTCACTCACCATGGTATGCAGACATTGCCAATTATCTGGCTGCAGGGAAGTTACCACCACACCTATCCCATCGAGAGAAAAGAAAAATCATTCAACAAAGTGCTCGGTATAGCTGGATAAGTGGGTGTCTTTTCTACACAGGACTTGATCATGAAATCTAAATATGCATTAGAGAAGATGAGGCTTACGATGTACTAAAATATTGTCATGATGGACCTTGTGGAGGGAATTTTGCTGATAAGATAACGACACATAAAATTCTTAGGATGGGTTATTATTGGTTGTCACTCTTTAAAGATGCAAAGAAATACGTCCGGGCTTGTGATAGCTGTGAAAGAATGGGTCAACCTAATCATAGAGATGAAATGCCATTAAACCCCCAGGTAATACTTGAACCATTTGAAAGATGGGCCTTAGACTTTGTAGGACCCATTAATCCTCTATCCAACCAAAGAGTTTATATATTGGTCTGCATAGATTATATGACTAAATGTGCGGAGGCTAAAGCACTCCTTAGAGCTAATGAAGAAGTTGTCCTAGCTTTCCTATTTGAAGAGATCTTTGTTAGATTTGGAGTGGCGAGAGAGCTAGTTACAGATGGAGGACCTCCTTTCACTTCTCATGGTTTTAAATCCACCCTTCAAAAATATCATATTCATCATAGAATGACTACACCATACCTCCTGCAAGCCAATGGACAGGTGGAAAGTACAAACAAAGTAATATAAGCTATTCTAACAAAAACAATGAAGGAAAACCGGAAGTACTGGTCTCAAAGGCTCCCTGAAGCGCTATGGGCTTACAGAACTACCTAGAGAAATACTACAGGATTTTCCCCCTATGAATTAGTTTATGGTAAAAGTGTTGCTTTTCCTGTGGAATTTGAAATTAAAACCTTAAGGACTGCTTTAGTTGCTAACCTTGATTTGAATGATGCACAGACAGCCAGGTTGCAACAGCTTCACAAATTGGATGAAAAAATATTAGATGCCATTCATCAGACAACTATGATCCAAAAACAGAGAACAAAATGGCATGATAAATTCATCAAGTGTAAGTAATTCCAAAAAGGTAATTGGGCTTTATTGTATGACTCTCGGTTTGAAAACTTTCAAGGGAAGCTATGTACAAGATGGCTAGGACCTTACGAAATAGATATTGTTTTTCCCAATCGAACAGTAAGGCTCTTAACAATTGATGACTCTAAAACACCGTTATTAGTAAATGGTCATCGGCTCTGTCTGTACCAGCGCCCCATTTCGAAAGAAGATTTTAAGTTCACTTGCATGGCAGATTCACATTATCTCTTTTTAGGGGAGCCTCCTACCCCTCATTGCATTTAATTTTTCTGAATTGTAATTTTAGCATTAGAATTAGATTTCTTAACTAATAATCCCTGTCAAGGGCTGGCATGTTACAATTGGTTATTTTGCAAATTCCCGATTTAGGAAAGGCTTACCAAGAAAGGACAATCTCACTACAAGCAGATCCAAGCTTCATTTTGTGAAGCATTGCTCCTCTTACTTCAACCCATTCCTAGTTCTTTCCCCATCTTCTAGTTTTCTTTCAACATTTCCATCATTCATCCCCCCTAATTTCTTTTCCCATTTTCATGTCATTTTCCCCATTTTTCCCATTGCTGAAACAACACTCTTCAGCAAGATTTTCCCCATGTATCCCATTGCTGAAACAACACTCTTCAACAACATTTTCCCTATTTTTCCCATTACTGAAACACCACTCTTCAACAACACTTTACCCACTTTTCCAATTGCTGAAACACCATTTTTTTTCAAAGACATGACCATGCAACATTTCCCATCATGAAATCGTCTTCTTTAGTTGTTTCATTCTCACTTCTCTTATTTCTCATGTTAATCATGTCCTTTCACTGCGTTCTCCTATGATTAAACAGACCTCTAATATAATCTCCCTCATGTTTCAAAAAGCTTCCAAAGTTTCTTCCATGACTATTGTCGATCTATTATGAGCAAGCACTATATTTTTCTTAGAGCGAATTAAAGGTAAACATGAGGTATGTAAATTTTATATGTAAGTAAAATTAAACTATGGTTGAATGAGAAGATTTCGTTCATTATTACCACAATCCCCACACACTTAAAGTCATCATTTTAGCCGTAGTTTGGGGGGAATATCGAAAATTTACGCCATCATTTCACAACAAGTCGATTACCATAATTTTTCTTACGCATTACCTTGTTTCTTCACCGTCATTCCATGTTCTCATTTACAAAACTTACTATGTTCGAGTGTGGTAACTTTTCTCTTTGACTGTGCATTTTACCAAAGCTAATTAGCTATGGGAGGACCTATTATTCTACATGAACCCGCCATGATAGCCCTACATGAACTCATTGCCACCTCCTTGGCCGGAAGTTGCAGAATTTGTTAAACATTACCCTACCTATGAAGGCCGATACCAGGTAGTTTACCAGTATGATTTGTCTTACTAAATCATTTACGACATGGTAGACTAGTGAATATTCCTTATTATTTACTTGGATATCTTAGAAATATGTCGCATTATTATAGACAAGTAAAATTCCCCCTCCTTTCCCTCCCCCATCACCATCTCATCCAGTTACTTATCCAAAAGGGTTTTTCTCAACAAAACCCTTCCCTAAAAAATCCACCCATAAACCCTCAGCAAGCTGCTGAAAATCCTCAGGAAATTGCTGAAAATCCCCATGAACAACAACCAAAAAACAGTCTGACGCTCCATAAATTCCACCCACAAAACCAATTGATCCAATTAACCCTCCTACCATACCAAGTCCATCCTACAATTTAGCGGAATCATCTGATCCTACTGTTCATATCCCTAGTGATGATTCTCAAGCTGATAACCCCCCCTCTTTTACTTGCAAAAGGAAAAGGAAAACCACAACCGCCTTTCTACCAAAAATATGAATGAGGGCCTCAACCAAACCAACCACCACTCCTGATAGCCCTCCCCCTCACGAAAAACCCACTCATAAAAGAAAGAAGCAAGCTACTACTTTCCCTGCCTTTTTACTTAGAAGACGAATGAGGGCGTCAATCGAAGCAGCCACCATTGCCACTACCCTAGACTCTCAACCCATTCTTCTAAAAGCCCATACACCACCACAACCCCAAATCTCAGAATCTTTACTTGTCTCACCTAGGGGCACTAAAACACAAGAACCAGATGCCTAGGGTACTGCGACATTATTTTCTTTAGAACAAGTAGCTGTCACACAAGAACCAGCTATAACTGCTACACAAGAACCAGCAACAACTGAAACACAAGAACCAGCAATAGCTGAAACACAAGAACCAGCTGCTGATGTATAAGAACTAGATGCCCAGGATGTTGCACATCACATAGTTGTTACACAAGAATCAAATACTCATTCAGTAGCTGCCACACAAGAAATAGCTCTAGCTACTACACAAGAGCCCGCTACAGCTGAAACACAAAAACCAGCTACTGAAACTGTGACTGTTACACAAAGCCCAGTCACCCTGGCTCCCCTCTTACAAGAAAATGAGTTTCTTAGATCAAAACTGGAAGCCTATGAGCAAGAAATTGTAATGGAAATGGAAGCCTATGGCAAGGAGCTGAATTTTCATATCTTAGCTCACGCAACATCCATGGCAGAGAAAAACACAGAAAATGATCAGTATAAAGAATACATGTGCAGCCAATGTGGGAATATTTATCATCAAGCAGGATATAAAGTAGTTCAAATCCCAATGCTGGGAGAATATAAGTCTTCTGCAGTCAAAGAGGAATGCCCTACTATTACACAAGAACCAGTAGGGCCTTCAAAAATTCCAAAAAAAAAGCTAATTCACAAGTACCCTAGCCTACTGTAACTGTTAAATCTAAAGTTCCTATTTTTATTTCTACTCAGACTATACCTCAGCGTACCACTTGCAATGCTGAAAATCAAATTGAACCATGGGATGAGCTAGAAATAATGAACAAGTGGAAGAAAGAGTACGCCATTTCGCAAGACAAAATCTTGCAAGTGCATAAATTATTTTGGCAGAACCACATATATTCAAACTGGGAGGCTTTGGAGCAAAAACTCCAACAATATTGCACTCATAAGAAGCAGAATAAAGAGTTAAAAAGGAAATTGCTCTTGATGTTTGATTTGGTACAAAAATTATTGGTTGCCAGAAAACCATCTTTAAATTACTCTCTTTTCCTTATAGAACGCCTTGCATTCTTTCAGATAAAATCAATAAAAAATGGACGACCCCATAAGGTGTTTAAACCTGAAGATTTTGTGCAAAATTTTGTAGAAGCCTCTACTAGTGACCAACATTTACTGTGTGAATTATATCTTCATAATGAAGCCATTCCTAAGGACATAAATCGTAATCTTAATCCTCTTGTTGGTGACAGCCAGATGCGGGCATTTGCCTCTTTCCTTGCCAACCAGATTACGTGGTAGACTGCTTTTCTAGCGGCCATGCATAATGAAGATAATCGTCTCCTCTGGATATGGCCAAAACCATAGAACCCGCCACCTTTGTTGCAGAATATTATCAATTTCTGAAGAAACCAAGGATGACTCAACACATGTGGCAACTACAGGCAACAGTACTCCAGGACTGTCAACAGTTTATTAAGGCCAAAGAAATTTTTGCCTTAAAAGAAAACAAAATGTTTTGACAACAATATTCTAAGGAAAAGTAGTAGCACAGTCCTTTCAGTCCTACTAATATTGAAACAACAATCTCTAGGGTACCCAATTACATCAAAGGTGTCCAACAATGCGCTGAAAAGTGGATAGGGTATCACTTCCATTTTCCTATTTTGTGGATGCCAGCAGAGGAATATCATGCTCATCATAGGTTGGACAAGAAGGATGAAGCAACAGCCTGGAAAAAGCTGAAAAATGTGCAAGGGTTCAGAGCTTCAACAGGCAGTACCTTCTATAGCTACTGCATAAGTAACTTGCACGCCAAGAGCCAGTATCCAGATTCTGATTCTGATTGATGTTGCCTGAGGACATGCACTCTTTTTAGTTGGGGCGGATGTTAGGACCTTGTAATGTAACTTTTTTCTCATACATTTTGCTATCATTCCATTTTTTTCCAATCCATATTTAAAGCCTATATCATCACTTTAATCTATTCTTCCAAACATATATAACGTTTCTTCTCTTTATTATATGTTTAACTTGTTTTACATTACATTACTCTCATACTTAGCCATTAATCGGAAATATATAGTTGCTAAAACAGTTTGAAGACTGCAGTTAATTCATCGTTGCTATCTGAAGACTGCGTTGCTGAAATAGTCAAAACAATATGCAAATCCCGTTGCTGAAACAGTCCGTGATTTGCGATGCTGAAACATTATTTCAGGTATGGCAGCAACAAGAAAAGATAATTAAGGGAGCTATTACACTGGCCACAACAACTGCACCTCAAAGCCAACACTATCATAACCATTGTAACAACATTTTTGCTATGGAAGAACAGAATATCCTATTCCAGCATAGAAGATCAGAACTGGTTAAGAATAGGATTTGTATGATGTAATCAAATGTGTAATAGATGCATCCTCTTTAAATAGAGGAGAAATAATCATTAGCAGGGGATTACGGAAGGTTTAGCTGAAAGGGAATTACAGAGAAGGAACGTGGAATTAAGGCCCACCTTTCTCACAAGATTCACCCATTAATTTCCATAGTGTGTTAATCGTTATTTTTATTCACGCCTTGTTAAAACTCTGTTTTGCTGAAATTATTTATGCATTATTGGAACTCTGTTATCTATTGCTGAAACCTTGTTTCCATTGATTGTTGCATTGTCTTCATATAATTCATTCCTAGGTAATCGTTGATTATTTCAATTGGTAATCTTATTTACAGGATGAGTTAGTGAAAGCGTGGTAGTCAGAAAGAGGTGCTGAAGATTCCTACTTGGGGAATAAGGTCTTGTTCTCTGTTACAACATAATTGGTCTTTTCTTTTGCAGATTGGTTTCTTTTCCTAGATTGTTGTTTTCTTAATGTAATCCAGGATTCTTTTGATAATTTTCTGCAATAGAAAGATTGCTTTTGCTATAATTCAAAGTATAAATTCAGTCTGTTTGAAGCAGGGTGTGATTAGTGTAATTTTTACTTCAACTTTTCATTGCTTTTGAGATTGAGCATATACAGTGTGTGATTGCCTTTGAAATAAATAGACTTCCCTGGGTTGACAATTTATGTAGCACTTGATTGATTAAATTAATAAGCAATTAAAGTAACCAACAAGCAGCAGGAGTCCTTACCCAACAGCCCTAACCAGATCTATCAGTTCGTAATTAGCATTAATCTCTTGTCTTTCTTCGTCTATCTTACAACTCAAAAAGGTTCAACTACTTATACTATTTTAGCCTACGCATCCAGCGGTCCGCAAACCAAGGTTTGCAGACTCTTGGTCTACCCTTGACCCATTTACAATGCTTTAGGGGCTTTGAACCACCCCAAAACCCCTGCACAAGACTAAATATAATAAAAAATACACAAAATGGACTAGTTTCGCAGCTTGCAGGAGATCTCGTTCCAATAGCCACCAAGACCTACAAAGAAAAAAGTGAGACCCCTCATCCACTCCTACAGTACCACAATTACCCGACATCTTCAAGTGCTTCATGTTCACAATAAAACCACACAACAAAGTTCCTTTCCAACCTAAATCAAATGGAGTGATTCTCCCAATGGTTTTCTTGTTTATCACTAGTCAAACATGGAATTTCCAGTCCAAGTTCATAGGGTTCTTAATGGGATTTTTTATTCACTAGTTGCATCTATATTTATCTTTAATATCACTACAATAATCTTCAGATTCCAGAAAAAACCTCTACACTCCCAATCTCCCCTACAAGAAAGTTGCTTCATGCATGGGGTCTAGCTTTTTGTCTTGGGATGTGTACTAAACTTGGATGATATTATGTATGTACCCTAGGACTAGGTGTCTCTCATACATATTTTCCAATTCCTCATACTTCCTGGGGAATTTGGTAGCTTAGCTATGACTGCGAGTGATTCGAAAATTAAATTCAAGGAATATTGAAAAACTTCCTAGTCTCCCACAAAGGTTTCCTAAGAGATATATCCTTCTAGAAATCAAGATCTATATAAGAATGTTCTTGTATTCATTTTTTGTAGTTTACAATTTAAATCAGAAAAATTATTTACACCAAATAGTTTGGCCATACAGTCGTGTTGGTTCTCTAGCATTATCATCATTTAATTACATTAAAGGACATGGGAGATTAGAAAAGTGGACATTACATTCTCCCCTGCCCCCCTCCTTGAGAAAATAACCATCCTTAGTGCTATACTATATTTAGAATTAAATATTATGGAGGAAAAAAAAATGGGTATCCATTTGTCATGGCATCCTACATCTCCCATGTTGCTTCGTTTAGTCTAAAGTGCTCCCATTACACCTTGAACTACTCGATGACTCATTTTTAGAGCATGATCTTACTCCTCTCTAGTATGCACTAAGTTCTGGCTTGAATTATCCCTCAAGTTCCACTTATAAAATAATATAATCAATAATTTTATTAGTTTCATGTATATATATTTTAAGCAATGAGATATGAAACATATCATGTTACTACACTATAGGAAGAAATACAAGTTTTTATGCTTTTAGTTACTCTCTCTCCAAGATCTAGAAGGGTTGAAAATATGTTGATGCTAACTTGGAACATCATACTTCTCTCAAGGAACTTTATTTGGCTTGATACAAAGATATACATCATATCCTACAGAATATTTCTAAATCGATTCTATTATGGTTTACTTAACTCTTCATCTTGTCTTTCGAATTCTTCAAATGTTTCCTTATGATAATTACCTCTCGTTCCATTTCCCTTATAATTTATGGCCAAAGTGTCAAGATGTCCACTAGAATATCCTAAATTATTGGGATATGACACTTTATGCCATATAGAGCTTGGAAAGTGCTCATATTTAGTGACCCTTAATAGACATTATTTTATGTATATTTCACAAGAGGAAAAAATTCTTTCTGTTTCTTCGGCTAGAGCATGACATACACCTTGATAATGTATTCTAAAAGATTGTTTACTCTTTCTATCTATCCATCAGTCTAAGGGTGATATGATATGCAGAACGCTAGGTCGGTTCCAAATCATGTAAATAAATCCTTGCAAAAACTAAAAGTAAACTTGGGATACTTAGCAGATGTGATCTCGTTGGGCATCCATGCAGTCTAAAAAAAACATAAAAATATAGACAATATCAATTTCCTTATTTTTATACATTACAACTGTAGAGTGAATTTTGTTGCTTACCTTATATACTACCACAATAATTACATCATGTTGTTTGATATTCCCTAGTAACTCACAGATGAATTCCATTTATATGACTAACCACTTTGTTTATGGAATTGATGTTAACTATAAAAAAATCCACTAGGTAATTGTGTTTTTATTTAACCTATTGGAATTAAATACATTCAACAAAAAAGCTAGATATTTTTTTCCTAGTTCCTTGCCAATAATACAATTTCCTTGTGGGTATTTTAATATTTTCATATCTTTGGTGACCTTCATATGGTCTCCTATTAAATCCATCCATTATGAGCTTCTTTAATTTAGCCACATCATATATGTATATCTTGTTTCTGAACACCATTAATACATATCTAGTTAGTTGGTAATTTTCTTGAATTAGCCTCTTCGAATCTTGCTGTGAGTACATATTTACATGTTGGAAGTTATCATCTCCCCGCAATGCTTCTATGATTGTTAATTGAATGTCTGTCTCACATGTGCCTATGGATTCTTTGTTTATTGCTTGATTTCTTCTACTAAGTGCATGAGTTAGTCAATTTTCCTTGACACTAATGTTATTGATTTCAAAATAAATATCACTAATAAGGGAAATCTATCTAGATGTCCTTGAATTTAATTAGAGCGAATCAAATAAATACCCTATCCTGCTATGATATATCACGAAATTTATTTTTCTCCTAATCAAGTAGTTCCTCCACATTTTTAAAGCATCTAAAATTGTTGTAAGGTCTAAATCGAGTGCTACACAATTCCTGTCACGTCCTTTAAATTCTAGGGCTCATATTTGACCACATGTCCATCCTGCATAATAAATCCACCCAATCCTTCCATGCATGCATTTATGCAAACCATGAAATATTCATCTAAGCCTATGATATTCAAAATACGAGCGTGTGTAATACAATTATTTTGTTGTTAAAAAAAAATTGTGCACTTTCATGTCCAATGAAATATCACAACATTATTTTCAACGTTGTAATTAGATCTCTAATCTTCGAGAATATTTGAACAAATATATTGTAATATCCTACTATCCAATAAAAGATGTAAATTTTGTTACATTCAAGGAGAAAACAACTCTAATATTTCATTGATCTTCTCAAGATAAAATTCCACTCCCTCCTTGGAGATAACAAGAATTAGGTGTTGGAAAATCAAGAGGCTTTACGAATAGATTATCTTTTCCTTTCTTTGATAATTTCTTATGAAATTTATTTGCTTCTTTTTTATTCAATTATATTGTTATTTATCATATAATTATCAAAATGTAAACATGAATAATAAAATATATTGGCATCAAGCTAGGGTAAAGCCCCTCCGAGGGGAAAAACCTAGAAAATTCTCTTCTTATAGAATTATATCCAATGGGATAACCAAGTAAAACCTTCCTTTCTTCACAACAAATACAACATCAAGAAACCAAAAATAAGAGACGTATCATGACATAACTTCCAAAAACTTTATTCTTGAAAAGAAACTCCTTCTCTCATACTTTGGCCCTTATCTTTATCTTTTCCATTTTTATGATATTTCAAACAAAAAGCATGCAAATGTGTGTCCGAATGGGATCCATCGTCCCTCTATTTATAGATTTATATGGGTGTGAATATACATTTCCATTAGCGTAGGATCGACTTGAAAGGTAAGCCAACTTGGCACCTCGAGGGGTTTCGATCCAAAATTACATATCAAAAATTGTTTTTCCTTTTTCTTTACATTTGTTCCAAATAGGACTCTGACTCTTTCACTCAGAAAACTAGAAGCACAAAGAACATGCTTTTCTAGAAAAATAATGATAAATTTTCTTTCTATTTTCTTTTTCTTTTTACATAAAATACATAATGGTATAATTTATGAAGACCAAAACTAGTTACATTCTCCATAAATCTCTCTTAACTAGGGAGGTATTCATAATTGTACACAGAGTACAAGGATACTCTCAAACTAAAATATTCTCATAAGAAGAGTTAGATTGACAAGCCATCTTTAAGAATCAACATGATAACCAAGACTGTCAACATAGTAATTCCTTTAACTGATAAGCTCATTTTATTTAAGAGAATAATGTTAGGAGGATTTAAACGAGACACCACACTACCTCTTAAAACACGTACTCCATCCATATATTCACTAGGTATGTCCTTTTAGTACTATTATTTTCTTGGATTTCCAATCCTCAAAGAGTATCAGTCCTCTTAGACCACTCTTGTCTTGGATACCTATCCAATCCTCAAAGAGTTTCAGTATACTTCTATCTCAGATTCTCTATCCTCAAGGAGTATCAATCTCATATGAGTATCCAATACTCTAGATGCCATTCTCTCTCCATGGCCTCGACTAGACGTATGGTCGTTAGATTTAGTCTAGTGCATGATACATGAAGAGGAGAATATAATTTTCCATTATTACTACCTCTCAAACATAGAGGATATTCCTTACTTCATTTCAATTAGGAAGTCACAAACATGTGTCTTTATCAATAAATCAACTACTAGTTCTTCATGGAGATATTCAAGTAGTAGCTGCATGGATCCTTCTTTTCCTTGCATCTCTTCATATAGAGGTTTTATCCTTTTGGAGCCAATCTATGATAGGGTTTAGGCCATCAATATTTCATATCACTTTCCTCTAGGAATCATGAACAGAGGCATTATATTGAGCCAATATAATTAGTGCTAATAATAGCTCCCTATAATCATGAAAGTGCTCTTCATTATAATCGAAACATAAAAACTAGGTTATCCATTTTTATTGCTACCATGAAATCCCAAGATTACGTATACATATTGAAAACATAATCCTCCAAGGATTAACAAAGCCATGGACTCAATCCATGTATTCATTGAATTGAATTCAAAAAAAACAATTGTAGATACACTTTCCTCAAATTCCATTATTAATTTTTGTAAAATTATTCTAGGTAGAAAAATTAATTATTTTAAGACCAAAATCCTTCCCCATATTGTATAAAAATCATTCTCTAGGTTTTTCACTTTTCAATCAAATTTCTCATGGAATGAACTAACCGACAAGCTACAATATTTTCTTCCATAGAGTTGTCATTGTCAACTCTCTCTCTTTCTTCAAGAGACCATATTTGATATTGATCAATATCATCAAATGAAATCTTCTTCTAGCCTCTTCACATGATTTTTCAATATGTCCTACCAGGGATCCAAGTCATATCCCAAGCATATCATCACTATCAGAGTTGTTAGATCATAATATCCTTTTACACAATTTTAGGTCCCTATAATACTAGGGGTTAGTGTAGCCCCCTTATTATTATTTTTCTGTCTATGTAGACCCCATATTGTTATTATTGTGCCCCATAGAAGCCCAATATTGTTGTGCATTTACATCATCATTGTTATGTCGACTCTCATTATATTATGACCCCTTAGATTCCTATATATAGAAATGAGGTTTTGTCATTTGAATCATATAAGAATTATTCATTTATGTAATGTGAAGGAGGGTTCCATATCAAAGAAGATAATTTTTAAGTTGTTGATCTATGTTTTCTTATATTTTATGGGTTGGTTTCATAACATTTGGTATGAGAGCTTCAAATTCTAGGGTTTCTCTTCTCCAAATAGGTCATCTTAGAATTCTCGCTATAATTTTTTTCATACAAGGCTTAAAAAGATGAATTTTTTACCACATGGAGCTTAAATATTTCTAAACATCATGTAAAAATGTCAGATCTTGGTTTCCTATATTATTGGAGATATGACTAGGGGAATTTCGGGTTTTTGCACGCTCCAAAATTCAGTCTCAAACATGTGACCTAGGGAAAATCCTCATAACTTTCATTTCAGGAATCAGATTTGAATTATGTAAAATATTGTGAAGTTTCACAAACACTAGTTTTTCGTGTAATAATTTAAGTGCCAAAGGTCGAAACAATGACACGTGGCACTCCATACAAGTTTTCCCTACAGAATTAGTCAATAATTGTGTCATCGTGGGAGATTGGTCATAACTCTTTCTTGAAAAATACATTTTTTATGTGACATACGAATTGGAAACAATACTTGCAGGGCTACCACAGGGTTTAATTTCATACCTTGAAGAGCCGAAATTACAAATATACAATAGTTGCAATATCGCACTCCTAAAAAGAAAGAAAAATTTGTGTATTTGTTTTTAAAATTTTGCATAAATTTTGTTTGAAAAATTAGTTTGAAGTGATTTAAAGGGCATAGTGAAGCATATATAACATTTATTTATTCCAAAATTCCTTGATGAAAAAATATTGACACACCTAGTAAGCAACTAGAAAGAAAGAGGATATATTATCAAAATTAGGAGACTAAGTGCAAAAAATTTCGTTGTCGCAAAGAGTAACAAAAAATGAAATGGAAACTAAGATGTATGTTTTGAAGAATAGTTTAAAATATTACATCTAAGGTTAGAAGGAAGGCATATAAGCATAAATCAAAGGAAATATGGAATATTAGAATAATGATTTAAAATCAAACATGAAAGTCTTGAAGGAAGGTTTGAGAAAGTTGCTATAAGAAATTCTTCCTAATGGCGAAAAGGTATTAGATGAAACTCATGAAGAGAACAAAAGAAATGTTAATCATGATTTCATGGACTCTAACGTTGGATTCAAGACTCACCATATTCAAAATATTAATATGAGGAAGTTTTATGGAAAGGATCTGGTAACATGAATACTATAGATGGAACAATATTTTGATCACCATAATGTGAAACATGTACAAAATTTACCCATTGAAACTTTATATTTAGAACCCAATAAGTTTGTATGGTATCAATGGTTTTGTTCTCATAAACCACTTGTAACTTGGTCAATTTTTACAGAGGAAATGATAGAACATTATCAGGATACAAATATAAACACCTTATTTAGCCAATTGATACATCTCAAACAAAAGGATTCAATGGTGGAGCACATCGAGGACTTCCAAAAATGGAATATAAGGTTAAATTATATTCTAGAGGAGCATAATATTGATTTTTTCATAGGGAATTTAAAGGAAAACATCAAACATGAGGTTCACCTTTGGTAACTTGATTCATTAGAGAAGGAATTCAGGTTGGGAAGAAAATTTGAAATAAAAATTATGGCAGCAAGGAAGCCTACCACTCACAAATATGAAGATGAAAGTGTTTCTACTCCTAGCCTTCCACAACCTACATGTTTGACACCACAAAAATTGAAAGAAAAATAGAAAAAGGGATTTGTTACAGTTGTGATAGAAAATACACTAAATGTCATAAGTGTGCTGAGAATAGATTATTTTACATAGATTGTGAAGAGGAGGAATTAAGGAACAAGAAAATTAAAAATAATAGGATATACACCAAGAACCAACCCTATAGAAAGAAGAAATGAATCCGACCATATCTTGTAATTCATTGGCAGGAATTACCACTCCTCAAATTCTCAAGATAGAAGGATATATCAAGAAGAAAAAAGTAATAGTGTTTATTGATTCATGTAGTACAAATAATTTTGTTGATTATAAGATAACCAAGGAATTGAATTTCTTCCTATATCCAACACTAGAGTGTCAAGTGATAGTTGCAAATGGAGGAACTATAAATTTCCCTAGAAAGTGCTATAATACCAAGATAACCATGGAGGAATATGTATTGACTAATCCAATTCTTTCCATTCCAATGGGTGGTGCTTATGTTGTATTATGATTCCAATGGTTACAATCTTTGGGTATGATAGCAATTAATTTTGAAGAACATTTCTTGAAAAAATAAATCGAAGTGAATTAAGGGGTATCACAGGGAAACTAGGAAATATAATCAACTCTAATGGCTTGAAAATTATTCTAAATAAAGAACAACGAGGCATAATTGCACAATCATCCTCACTATAGGTTCAAACATTGAAATCATATATTTCTCCAGATCTCCAAAAATTCTTGGATAATCATTCCAAGGTATTTGAGACTCCCAAAAGCCTCCCACCTATTTGTGATCATGATCATGTTATTCATTTGATTCCAGGAAGTGATCCTCCAAACAATAGGTCTTACAAATACCCCTATGCCAAAAATAGTTAAATTGAATGTATCATTTTAGAAATACTAGAGGCAGATAGAATTCAACCTAGTCAAATTTCTTTTTCTGCTCTAGTAGTATTGGTGCACAATAAGGATAGATCATGGAGCATGTTTTGAGATTATAGGAAACTCAACAATATCACTATTAAAGATAAATTCCCCATTCCTATCATTGATGGATGATTGGATGAATTACATGTAGCAATTTACTTCACCAAGTTGGAACTTCGTTTAGGATATCATAAAACAATAATGAATACTGAAGGCATTCTGAAAGAAAAATTTACAACTCATGAGGTTCATTAAGAATTTGTGGTCATTCCTTTTGGTCTTACCGATGAACCTTCTACATTTCAAGGTGTGATGAATTCCATTTTCAAACCCTTCCTTAGAAAATTTGTGTTAGTATTTTTTGATGATATACTAATCTATATCAGGTCTTGTAAGGGTCATGTTGAACATGTTGATAGCGTTCTCAAAACATTGGAGGAGAAATAAATATATGAAAGCCTCCAAATATTTTTTTGGAGTACAAGAGGTGGAATATCTTGGTCATATTGTATCTCATGAAAGTGTTAAGGTAGACCCTAAAAAAATTAAATCCATTCAGGAATGTAAAATCCCCACAACCATAAAGGATCTGCAAGAATTTCTCAGGTTGACATGGTATTATCGCAAATTTGTTAAGAATTATGGAAGAATAGAAATGCCTCTAATAATGTTACTGAAGAAAGATGCATTTTCTTGGAATCCATAAGGAACCAAGGCCATTTAACATATTAAAGATGAAATGTGCCATGAATTGGTCTTGGCTATGCAATACTTCAAAAAAACCTTTATTTCCGAATGTGAAACCTCAATAAATGGAATTGGTGTTTTTTTAATGCAAGAAGGAAGACCCGTTACTTTTGAAACTCATCCAATAAAATGAAAGTATTTACACAAAAATATTTATGAGAAGGAAATGCTGGCAACACTACATGCACTAAAGAAATGATGAGCTTACCTAATGGGAAGACAATTCAAGGTAAAAATAGATCATTCTAGTCTTAATTAATTTTTGGAATAAAGATTATCTTCATAAGAGAAAAAAAAATTGGGTCAAAAAGATGTTGGGTTATGACTTTGAAATCATATACAAAAAAGGGAGAGAAAAATGTTGTTGCAGATGCATTCTCAAGAAAGGATGAGGATGTGGAAGCATTGATTTGTTCCATTTATATTATCCAACCATATTGGGTAATGGAAGCAAGGGATGAATCGCAGAATGACGAAGAAGTTTGGACACTCATTCAAAAATTGCAGTAATATCCTAGTACATATGATACATTTAGGTGGAAACATGATTCATTATGGTACAAATATCACATATATTTGTAAGAATTCCTAACTTAAAGAAAAAATTATTTTGGAATTTCACACCCCTACCTTAGGAGGGAACTTAGGATTTTAAAAGAATTACCACAGGGTCAAGAAGGAATTTTTCGGTGATGGCCTTAAATATGATATTCAAAAGTTTGTGACAGAATGATTTGTTTGCCAACAAAATAAAGTTGAGACAATTAATACCCCAAGTTTTTTACAATCTTTATCCATTCCAAGTCAACGTTGGGAGGAGGTTTCAATGGATTTTATCACATTTTTACCCAAGTTTGAAGGAAAGAGTGTCAAGATGGTGGTAGTTGATAGAATTACCAAGTATGCACACTTTTGTGCAATATCTCATCCATTTAAATCCAATACAATTGTTATTGAATTTATGGAAACAATTCAAAAGCTACATGAAAACCAAAAGATTATTGTAAGCGAGAAAGATCCCATTTTCACTAGATATTTTTGGACGAAATTATTTTCTTGTCTCCGTACTCAATTACCTCATAGCTCAACTTATTATCCTGGATCTGATGAGAAAACATAGATATTGATTTTTTTTTTGAAAGGATATATTTGTTTGTATCTGATAAACAAACACAAATTTTTGAGTGGTTTCCTCTACCTAAATGGTGGTATAACACTTCATTCCATATTGCAGCAAAAATGACCACATTTATGGAACTTTATGGATATCATCCACCATCCATCACATCATCTTTAAGATCAAATTCTAAGGTTCAAGAAGTGGAATATCACATCAAGAATCAACAACAATTTATCCAACTCTTAAAGGATAACCTCACTTTGGCAGAAAATTGAATGAAACAACCAGAAAATCAACATCATGATGAAACAAGCTTTGATATAGGTGACTGCATATTTTTATGGATACAACTGTACAAAAAAATGTCCTAAAGAAAGCTAATAAGGATAATAAATTGTCACAAAAGTACTTTGGCCATACCAAGTGTTGAAAAATATTGGTATTATGGCATACAAATTGGAGCTTCCTACATCTTCCTGAGTGCACCCAATTTTCCATGTTTCACACTTAAAGAATGTGATAGGTGACAAGCTTCCAGTTCAAACAATATTTCCAGAACTTGAAAAGGAAGGAAAAATAATATTGGAACCTAAAGAACTCATAGAAACATGAACTCGACAACCACAAAATCGATCAATTTCAGAGTATCTCATCAAGTGGAAGAACTTACCGTTGAAGATTCCACATGGGAGGATGATTTTTTTATACAAAAGCATCCATAACCACTCAAGCGCTTAGGAAAACACTTTTTTTAAGGAGAGGGGCATGTTAGGTCCCTATAATACTAGTTCATCGCCTTATTTTTATTGTTAGTGTAGCCCCCTTATTCTTATTTTTTTGCCCCATAGAAGCCCATTATTGTTATTGTTGCGCCTTCACATTTTTATTGTTATCTCAACTCTGATTATATTGTGACCCCTTAGACTCCTATATATAGAATTATGTTTTGGCATTTGAATCATCCAAGAATTTTTCATATATGTAATTTAAAGGAGGTTTCCCCCTTGAAGAGGATAATTTTTGAGTTGTTGATCTATCTTTTATTCTATTTCATTTGGTTGGGTGCATACCAGAAAAGGTGTAAAATTTTGATATTTGATCCCTCTGAAGTGAACATTTATTCGCACACTTTATCTTCATATTTCAACACTATTATTCTTCAACTTGAAATCATCAATGTGTTCCTAAAATGAACTCATCAACTAGAAGTTTCAACATCACGTCCATGAAGGTATTTATAGTTCCCTCTTTCCATCACGCTCATCATTTTCAAGGAGTCATCAACAAGAACAAGTGTTTCTTATATTTTTTATTCCATCTGCATAATCCTCCTTCCATAATTTTCTCCCTGCAATTTCAAGAAATACAACCAATCAAAATATTCAAAGAAAAGAACATAATGGAAATTTTGTTAATCTAGGGTTTCTATGGTTTCTCATGTGTATATTTCTACGGTTCTAGCTACACACTCTATATTTATTGATTTAAACCTTTTAGGTTTTTAGCAGAAACATCAGCGTTAGATTTTTTACTTTCAAGCCATAGGGTTTATTTAATTCAATCCTTTCTAGGTTTTTATCATATACCCCAGATTATCCTTTCAAAATTTAAATCTGAAAACCCTAGGTGTTATATTTCAAGTGCTAGGGTCTTCTGAGAGGGAAAAATAAATTAGGGTTAGGGTTTTCATTCCTAGGGTTAGTTCAATCTAGTTCAATCCAATCAGTAATATAAGAATCTATATCACTGTCATAACTATCATTGAAGTTTTATGCCAATATCACCATCATACATCAAAGGTTGTCATGTTATATGTCATTATATTACTGAAATATACAATTTTGTCTTAAAGTTTCTATAGACTTGCGATCCACAAATCATTGAGTATGTAAAGTATGTGAGCCATTCAAATGAGTTTATTGAACTTTGAAGTCACGAAGAGTGAGCTATTTGGACGTATTGTATACTAACTTGAGTCTTAACACGATCTATATAGTTATGGTCATACCTTAAAACGAAAGTTGAGAATTTTTATAGTACTATAACCACATTAACGAGCCACTAGTCATGGATTTTGTATAGGGGTAATATTAAAAGTATTTCCTCCGATTCCAAGAAAGAACCACATAAAAATCAACTATGTGATCGTAAGTGGGTGAGTTGATCCGTGAGCCATTGTAATAAAGTATGACCCTTTATGCTATATATAGTTAAGGAAATTTACATGAGTATTTATAAGAATGATCTGGAGTTTTTATATGGGTCTGATCCTTCAATTCTTACAACCATATTCATGAATGTCGAGCTACCACAGTCACTACATAAAATTCAAATGAATGTTATTGTTATGGTAAGTGCGAGTGGCCTCAAATGTAAGTCACTAGCAAGAATTCTACCAATCATGGCATCCATATATTTATACTTAGTTAACGAGCCATCACAATGTGATGTTGACATGTATATATTAATGGCATGATGCCATTGTATGTAGAAAAAATATTAATGAGCATACTATAGTGTCATGCTATAATGATTAATGATCCATCAGAGTCACTATAATTGTATATATGATCCACTATCATCCTTATAAACATTGATGTGAAATCCTATAGTGAGACAATGAGCCACATATCTAAGATAGTGATATTTGAAATAGATTGTGAGTATTCAAACCTTAGCACAAATATCCCTAGTTAAGCGAGCCTTCAAGGAGATTAATTCCAAGCCATTGAATTATATGAGCTGAAGATCAGAACCATATAGCATACACATCGAGCATGTGAGCTAAATTATAGAGTGAATCTTTGTCAAACAACTTTTGCGTGGCCACTTTGGAGGCATTGCCCCCTTTATGGTACAACTTAAATTTTATTTTATTATATTTGAAGGCTAGATAGATGTGGATTCTCTAGGTAAATGCTTAAATATGATTGGAAGGTATTTTTTAGTCCACAATATTTTTGATAGAGAAAATATTACCTTTTCACACCTTAAGGTTGTCCCCCATGTCAAGGATTGATGGGAAACTTACTATGAGAAAAGGGTCTTGGATGAATTCGACCGATTTCCAGTTTCACCAATTTGGGACTCTATTGGGGATTCCATTAAGAATATTATTACCCTATTAAAAGCTATAAAGACTAGTATGTGAGATGAGCCACACTATGACAAAAAGGGACGAAGGAATAATAGATTTTAGATATATATTTCATAACTTGAACAACAAACTAGGTATCAAAGACACTTAACGACATCTGGAACTAAATTACTGTGGATTTACACACAAACACACGCACACACACACGCACACACATATATATATATGGATTTCCTAGACATCTCATCACATGGCACAACATACTAATATGGAATCAAAATAGAGAAAAAGGTTAAATAACAGAAGTAATATTTTGGATCTGCAAATCCTCCATACCAGAGGTAGGGTAAGGGGATCCCCAAATCATAGAATAAATGAAAAAGATAGGGTGTACCACCCCAAGAAAACACACTCAATCCATAAAAAAATAATGGTAATTTCAAGACAAAGAAAGACATGGGAAAGTGATGAGTTCCACAAGGGCCCCACTCATAACACCAACGAATGCTACACAAGGTAGTGATTGGTGGCTGAGATGATAATCTTAGTGTTAGAAGTAGGTTCTAACTATGTACCATACTTATACAAGGGGAAATAGATCATTGTTGTATAACCCGGTGCCACAATTTCCACTAAAGGTCTCTCAAAGTCATCTTGAAGATTTAGAAGAAGGCAAGAACCTCCTTCACTCACAAATTTGGGTGAAGGGTACTCTGCTACATCTCACTATTGATAGTGGGTGTCAGAAGAAATTCATATTAACAAGGTTCATTAAGTAAATGGGCTTGCCAACAATACCATACCCACAACCATACACCATTTGGTGGCTCCTGTAAGGGCCAGATATTAACGTTATCCAACAGTGTCTCCTTCCCTATAACATCAAGCCTTTCATGGAGGAGGTATTGTGTGATGTTGGTCCCCTTGAATTTTGTGATTTACTATTAGGTCAACCATACTTATGGGAAGATCATGATATATACTAGATATCATAGTGTTAGTATTACTTTGGGTAGACAATGATATAGACAACTAGAGTGGGTCTCGCCTGCTTACATTTCTTTGATCTATGATAATAAATGCAGTAAGCTCATCTCCTGGGCTAGGAAACTTGTATTCTTCTTGATTTAATCTCAATGTAAGGTTATTCTTATGTCCACATCCATGGCCTCCGCACAAGAAACTCCACATGGTAGAGGCAAGTGGATAAGGTTATGGTAGAATACAAAGAAATATTCTCCTCACCCATTGAGGTACCAATGCACTGTCAGGTTAAGTATTCAATAAATTTGACTTTTGGAGTAGCTCTACCCAATGGGTCAATCTATAGCTACTTTGTTATTGAAAAAATGGAGATCATGTGAGAAATCCATGTGATACTCCAAAAATGGCACATCTAACCAAGTTCCTCACCCTATGGAAGCCCAATTGTACTTGTGAAAAAGAAGGATGGGTTTTGGCAACTATGAATTTATTATCGAGCCTAAATAGAGTCATAATAAAGAACCAATACTTGATTAATCAGATTGACGATCTTCTTAAGTAAATGAAGGGGGAAAAGTACTTCAATAAGATTGATTTTATGTACAACTACCACTAAGTCCCAAAAAAAGAAATTTATTTATGGAAGACTACATTCAAGTCTAGTGAAGGTAGTTTTGAATGGTTGGTCATGCCCTTTGGTTTAATGAATTCCCCAAAAACATTCATGCGGTTAAGGGATTTCATATTGCATCATTTCACCAAATCTTTCATTTTTTTGTATGTGAATTATATCATCATATTTAGCAAGAGTTGGGAAGAAAACTTGCAACATATTCAGTAGGTCCTTCACACTTTGCAATATTATAATCAATGTTATCACTTGGAAAAGTGTTCCTTTGGCATGGAAACGATCCAATACCTATGCTAAATTGTTGATGAGAAAGGTATGCATGTTTATCCAAACAATATCAAGTCATTTAGGATTAGCCACCTCGATAACCTTAGCAGAGCTTCAAAACTTATGTGGCCTTGCTGAATTCTATTAATGATTCATGTTTTGGTTCTCTTATATTTCTTGTCCCATAAGGAAAGTGACTTAGGGTGGAGGAAAATCATTTTTTTTGGTCTAAGTCATAACAGAAGGAATTTGATTAACTAAAACACCACCTTTGCTATGCATTAGTCTTCTTCCTACCATATCTGTAAGAACCATTTGAGATTGAGAACAATTATTTAAACTATATTATTGGTGTAGTCCTCATTAAATATGGACATATTATATCTTATCATAGTGAAACACACTATAACATTCTCCAAATATACCGCACCTATCATAAGGAGATGTATTACGTTATGTATGCTTGCTCGCAATGGAAACATTATATTATAGGGAAAGAGATGACAATCCAAAAAAATCATAGGGCACTTCAATTTATGCAAACACAAGGGAAGATACAAAATTACCACCATCATAAATGGTTGAGATACCTACAACAATTCTATTTTAACATCAAATACAAGAAATATAACACCAATCATGTTACAATATTCCATCATTGACACCTAATTTTGGAATTAACCATAATTTTTAACTCTTGCGGCAACAAGAACTCTAGATGGCCACAACTATATAATAGTGAATTAGACTTTGTTGCAACATACCATATGTTGATAGCACAAAAATAGGTTCCAAACTTCCATCTCAAGGATGCGTTATTATGCTACCTAGGAAACATTTGTGTTCCTTCAAACGAGCATGCAAAGATGATATGTGAGGAACATTATAGTCAAGTAGTAGGGCACATTAGTGTGGATAATACAATGGAAGTACTGCAAAAACCATCATTGGTTGAAACATCTACATGATGTTGGAAAGTATATCAATTTGTGCACCACTTGTGTCATTTCTAAACCACCCATTAAGAAGAAAGTCCTATACACCCCTCTACCTATTCCTAACCATACTTGGGAATCCATATTTATGGAATATATGTATGGAATTCCCTCTACAAGTCATGGATATTACTGTGTGTTTATGGTCATTGATAGATTTTCTAAGACGTCCATTTTGGGTGCATACAAGAAGAGTGTCACAACAAAATACAATAACATGTCCTTCCTCGAATAGGTGTGGGTACATTTCAGACTAGGATAACATGTTTGTAAGTTCAGATTGGATGAACTTATGGGACACAAATATCACCAAATCAACTACCTTCCACCCGCAAACTAATTTCCAAACAAAGATCATCAAAAAGATGGTCATGCACATTTTTTACATATATAACTCCAACTATACATGAACATGGGATGGCAATCTATTCTATGTTTAGTAAAAAAAAAAAAAATTTCTCCATAGATTAGTTAGCCATAACCCATTTTAGGTGACCCTAGGATTTCAACCATTGGGTCTCATTGATGTCTCACTGTACCTTGAAACTACATAGGTAGAATATGAATATTTTCAATCCCAAACCAATAAAGTGACCAATTTTATTGAATCAATTCAGCATATCTGCCAATAGGTCAATGAAATATTGCAGAAAACCAATACTAAGTACAAACAATAACATGATCAGCATGATGTGCCCCACAAGTTTGAAGTGAGAGTCAAGGTTTGGTTTCATTTGTTGAAGGAATTCCTTGCAGGAACCCATTGAAATCTTCAAATGCTCTATAATTTACCTTACATCAACACCAAGGATATTGGTGATAATTCTTTCGAGCTAAGCATCCCCACCTTCCTTGGCCTACACCCAATGTTCATTGTAGACTGCCCACCTTTGTTGGACACATGAAAAGTAACAGAGAAACTAACATTGAAATAGAGAAATGCATATTGAATTGAAAAGGGAAAAAGTGACCAGATAATGGAGAAATAAATTAAGAGTACTCGACAACAAAGGATCTAGCTATATTGAGTTGTCAAAGCAGGTTAACTCTTGCACCAAGGAATGTGCATCTCTAGGGGCCAAGTTCAGTGAAAGTTTCCCCATGTCACGAACACACAAAAAAAAATGGATAACATTACTTCCTAATTAGGGAAGGATTGATTTAGGTGAATATCAGTGGCCATCCACCCTATTCCATTGTCTCACAACACAAATTTCCTATTTTGGCAGTTTTCTTCCTTGGAATTTTTTATGTCATGAACTTCTGAAGTCATTTTGAAGCCCTAATTGGCATTTTTGGGGGTAACGATTTCAGGGAAGATGGAAATTTTAATTCTTAGATAGACCTTTCCAATGGACTATCAAGCATGCCAAACAAATATTGTATGCCAAAATTTTGACCCCACGAAGTTTACGTTCCAACTTTATCCCATCAAGGCCCAAAAAACTTTGGTGCTTCATCTCTTAGGGTTTGGTTTTTGGATGTTTAGGGTTTCTCATTATTTATTTATGATAAAAAGGAATATGAACATCATTGTAACATAATTCATGAAACTGTGTAGTTGTCACATCTCTTCTCAGAGATAAGTTACCATCATTTGTGCTAGTTTGTTTCCATTATACATGTATATAGTTTTATGTTAGGTCCCTATATTACTAGTGTAGTACCTTATTATGTTAGTGTAGCCCCCCTTATTATTATTTTTGTACCCTGTAACACCCTTATTGTTATTATTATGCCCTTACATTATTATTGTTAGGTCGGATAGGATTATATTGTGACCCCATGGACTCCTATATATAAAAAGGAGGCTTTGTCACTTGTATCATCCAAGAATTGTTCATTTATGTAATGTAAAGCATTAGGGGAATTTTGAGGTCTAAAATGGGCCCCTCAAGAAAAATGTACCACCAAAATAAACTTTATAAGAACCAATAGGATTCAAGATGATGATGTCAACCATGGGGGATGATTCACAATATTTTAAGTAAAAGGGTAAAAATATTAAAAAATAATAAAATAATAAAATTACTTTTTCAACTTGTATTTTTAACTTATCTCCCAAATTTTTTACTCAAATTTCGAACGGGAGTACTCATTGGATGAAAATTTTAATTCTTCATCTAAGGATTATCCATGTTGCATACTTTCTATGGACTGTGCTCCTTGGATGAGTAATTAAATTATGCATCATGGGTACTCCATCAAAATTATGCAACATGGGTACTCCTTGGATGAGTAATTAAAATTTTCATCCAACGAGTAGTGCCACTCGAAATTTGAGTAAAATCTTTGGGAGATAAGTTGAAAATACGATTTGATAAAGTAGTTTTTTCTTTTTTCCCTCTAAAATTTGATGATGTAATTAAATCTTATTTTATTATTTCCACTATTATTTTATAATTTCGTGAGGAGGCCCATTTTAGCCTTCAAAATTCCCCTAATGGAGGTTTCCCCCTCGAAGTGGCTTATTTCTAAGGCGTTTATATCTCTTTTCTTCCATTTTTGGCATTGTTTCATAAAATTTGCTATCAAAGCTTTGGATTCTAGGGTTTCGCTACTCCAAACAGGTCATTGTGGAATTTTCGATATAATTTTTTTTTCTACGAAGACTAAGAAGCTGAATTTTTTAGCACATGAAGCTGAAAGCACTAGGAACTTCGTGTAACAATTTCAGATCTTGGTTCGCAATATTTGCGGAGATATGATCTGTGGAATTTAGGGTTTTTTCAGGCTCCTGAATTTCATCTAAAAAATTCCATCGTGGAATTTTATCTATAACATTTTTTCTATGAAGTTGCAGAAGTTGAAATTGTTATCATGTGAAGCAAAAAGCCTCAGTAAATTCATGTAAAAATTTCAAATCTTGGTTCGTAATATTTTTGGAGATATGATTTGTGGAAGTTAGGGTTTTTGCAGGCTCTCGAATTTCATGTAAAAGAGGTGACCTAGGGAAAATCATCATAGATCTTGCTTTGATCATCAAATTGGAATTATGTAAATAGTGACTGAAATCACATGGACTGTATTTTCTTTTCTATGAGTTTCAGAGCTGAGGAGGAACCGGTAACACGTGGCACGTCGTACAAGTTTTCTCTATTGAATTAGTCCATAATTAGGTCATTATGGGAGATTGGGCATAACTTTGTTTTGAAGAATCCAAATCCATTCAGACCTATGGCATTCCAAATATGATTCAGAGGGCTACAATAAAATCAAATTTAAGAAATTAAAGATCCTAAATCACATATATAATTCAGTTTTAATATCGATCTCCTCAAAAGCAAGAAAAATGTGTGTAATTTTTTTTTCAAATTGCATAAGTCTTGTTTGAAAAAGAAGTTTGAAGTGATTCCAAGGGCATATTGAATAATTTTTTCAGTATTGGGTTCTATAATGCCTCCAAAAAATAATTCCATACCCAATAAGTCCTCAGAAAGCTATACTATGACACATGAAGAGGAAGAATTACAGTATGAGATGTCAAAATTACAGTACCAAGTGCAATAAATTTCTATCTTAAAAAGAGCAATCAAAGATGAAATAGATGGTTTAAAAGAAAGGATGAAGGCTAAGTTTGACGTTTTGAAGGATCAAATGAAAGATAATAGGGATAATGAAGTAGTGGAAGATCACATCAAGCATCAACAACAAGTTCTCCAAATCTCAAAAGATAACCTAACTTTGGTGCATAATCGAATGAAACAACAGGAAGATCAACATCACATCCAAAGAAGTTTTGAAGCAGTCACAGAAACAAGAACTCGATAAGCACAAAATCAATCAATTTCAGAGTATCTGAGCAAGTGGAAGAACTTTCCCGTTGAAGATTCCACATGGGAGGATGAGAATTTTATACATTTAAGCATCAAGAAATAATCAAGCATTGAGGAAAAAACTTGTTTGAAGGATAGGGCATGTTAGGTCCCTATATTACCAGTGTACTACCTTATTATGTTAGTGTAGCCCCCCTTATTTTTATTGTTGTACCCCTGTAACACCCATATTGTTATTATTGTGCCCTTACATTATTATTGTTAGGTCGGCTTGGATTATATTGTGACCCCATGGACTCCTATATATAGAAAGTATAATTTGTCATTTGTATCACCCAAGAATTGTTCATTTATGTAATATAAAGGAGGTTTCCCCCTATAAGTGGCATATTTCTAAGGCGTTGACTTCTCTTTTCTTCTATTTCTGGATCTAGTTTCATAACATTTTAACATCTCCATTTATTAATAGAAATTTAGTTTCACTATATCTATGTGTTTTGGTTATGATTCTGTATATCATGCCATTCCCTTCATAAATTCAAATCAACATTCTTGATGAATCCATTTCCTCCACTAATTATCATGGTGGTTTTAATTTCAATAATGCACAACCATATGCTTGTTTGCAAACTTGATTTTGTCCCTTTGTACTTGTAAGTAATGTAATTTAATGAAATTTTGGAGTTATTACCAAGAGTCCACTTAGAAGGGGGCAATGTGACCATATCTAATTTCTATAAATAGTTTTTTTGAATGAGGCTCATGCCTTTCTTGATGAGGTTCCAAATGGACTATCTAGGCTAGGTGAAGTCCATCCTAATAGTCTAATTAGTGTTCACATTATTTCCATATTTTTGGTCCTAGAGTTGTCTTCATAATGTTGGCCCACCTTGAATCAATCTCTACCATAGTTTTTCCCCCTGATAGAGCTTAGAATGTTAGGATCTCACAAAAATTGAAGTCTATCCTAATATTATAATTAGTGTTCACATTATTGCCATATTTGTGGTTTTAGAGTTGTCTCCATAATTTTGGCCCACCTTGAATACATCTCTACCATAGTCCTCGCCCCCTCCCCTCCCCCCTTGATAGAGCTTAGAATGTTAAGATCTCACAAAACTACTCCTTGACAAAGGATGCATTAATGAAATTTAGGAAGGAAAAGTGCATCAAAAAACACCAATGCCTACTTTCGCTCCTTTTTTCCCTTCCCAAAGAAATTTCTTTTTAATGCTTCTAATTTTAAAGAAAATCGTGTTTGGAGCCATTATCACTGATAGAGGAAGGAATTGGAGATATTGGATGATGGATTTTAGGAGAACAAACGAAATTTTTATGTTAATAGAATAAAATGTCCAGCTTGGTAGTTTACCTTCTATTTTTATTAATGATTTCAACCACAACTTGGATTTTAATAAAGTGTCCACCAAGGAGGATCCCATATATTTGGAGGGGAGACTGAATTTTTGGTATTCAATCATTCTGGATACATGAGTCTAATGTAGTTACCTGAAGCATTTCAGAAGTATTTTAACACTTTGTGTAAGGCCTAAACTTCTTGGACTATGGAGATACCCATACACATAATTTCATTCACAAATTGTTGATGATAGATAGTAATATCCTCTCCATATATTCTGATATCTTTCATCTTATTCTCTGAAACCTCCTACTTTAGAGAATGATCTAGACCCTCAGGTACCAAAACGAATAAGAAGGGAGATAGGAAATCTCCTCAAGAAATTTCTTTTGAAAGGATGAAAAGCAACATAGAAATTAATGGTAAAGAGATTAAGGCCTTGGACAATTTTAATCCAGTGATTGAAAAAGCCCAACGGAGAGAAGCTCTGAAAGATGAGGCCTTGATCCATTTATTCCACTCAGTAGTAAAGGCAAACACAGAATGGTGAAGGAACATTTGGCATAATGTCCTTCAATATGATAATCAATTGTGGCTTCTCCTTGTTGTTAGACTAAGAACACATGTACAACTATGCTAAATTCTGTGTCGTAATTATAAGCATAGCTACCAAGTTTGAATTCAATATGATACGATAAAAATTCGGATTAAATTTTTTCAATTCGAAAAAAAAATCGAGAGTATATATCTTAAACATTTAAACATTTATATTTTTTCATGATGATGATGATGATGATGATGGTTAACCTCCAAGACCAAACTTTGGTCTAGTGGACCTAAAGAAACAAATTATTTATTTTGTTTTAAAATTGTACTCCTATGCTCAAAGAGCTTGGAGAGAAGTGTCTCGAGCTCACTCTAATTTTGACATGTTAAAAGGCTAGGAAGGTCGATATTGCAACAAAGATTATGAAACTGAGATCTAATGTGGGTGTACAGAGGGCACTCTAAGATGAAGTGATTTTCATCCTCAATGTTCATATTCTCACAGAGATTGCAGATCCTTTCCACCCATGGTGTTTTGAGAACTACCCAACGGCCTGTTTCACTATAAAGCTCATGAGAGTTCGTTCCTATCTTGGCTATATTAATTTTTTTCTTTGAGCTAGGTAAAATAGACAGATACTTTTGATGTTCTAAAGTAGGGTTGACGACCTCCTTATACTATCTTAATTTTATTTTATCCTCTAAATCTTTCTCGCACCACATTTTCTCATTAAACTTAGAACAAACAATATTTTTAATGTTATCAATATTTTACAATGCAACATTTTAGTCAATCTCCCAATGGCTTAAGGAGGCCCTCCTATCTTACCTCTTAGTTTGAACCTTAGGTGGTTTTGGCTGGAATTTAAAGCTAGCTTAGGAACTCTATGGTCTCCCATGTTATTGATTTTGTGCTTATACAAGAGGAGCATAGTCATTTTCTTCCCATTCATTTTAATTTTTTTTTTTTTTTAATTTGAATAAATATAAACAGTTTTAACACTACAATTTACAAACCAAAACTATACCCACATTTATTTGTTATCTCCAAAATCTTTCCTTTTTTCAAAACTCAAAACTTTTTTCCCTACTTTCAAATCTTATCTAAGATACTTTTGTATTTAATATTATTTAAAAATTAAATATTCAAAACTCAAACTCACATCCATTTTTATTTTCTAATTTTATTTTAAACATAAAAATTAGATATTCGAAACTTATTTTTATAAAATTCTTTTTAATATAAATATATTTAAAAAATAGAATAATTTTTATAAAAATAATTACTAACTTCGAGATTGAAAATTCATGATCAAATTCTTATCTCAATTACTTTTATAAAATAGTTACTTTTATAAAATAAATTTAATTTCAATGTTCAAATTCTTTCTTTCTTTGTTATTTCAACTTTTTCAACAATACTAAAATAAATAAATAAACTCTTAAATTTTCTCTCTCACCATTAGTTTCCATTTCCTACTGCAATCCCTCGGCCTTTCACAATTTCCATTTCCTATTTGTGACACTGCAGCTATCTATTATATATTAAGTTGTTGCACTTACCAGGAACCAAAATTAACAAATCCATATAATAAATTATAATCCATGAATTTAGAGTCACCGTACGTGAAGCTACCATCAAACGAATTGAATTTTTATCGAATTATTCGCTGGACGAATCGAACTCCCAAATTTTCGTATTTTTTTCGCGGGTACGGGCTAATTTTGAAACTATAATTAGAAGATAGGTTGTGCTAGGTTGTGCTAGGTTGTGCTTCTCAAAACAAGCAACGATTTTGGCCGTCGTGGAATTCTCCCCCAAATCCATTCCACTGGTTTTGAATCGTTTGTTCGAGGAAGGGAGAAAATAGAAACACCATTGAGAAATATTATATACATTGCATCATATTTATTTGTAAATTATTATAATTTATAAGTGATAAAATTTACTGATTTCAAAATTCATAATGTAAAATTATTTTAATGAAAATAAAATTTTAAAATTTCAGCAAATTTTATAAAATTTTAAATTTATATTATTAAAATTATTTTTTGTAATTCACTTTTATCGATTTCTTTCAAACAACACATTATTTATATCAGAATTTGACGAGAGTTGATTGACTTTACACGAATAATTTTACCATTTTGCATTGGCATAGATAAAAAAAATTACCTAATGAGCTGATGTACGTGCCTTAGCTGCCTTCCTCTTAACCTTTAGGTTAGGTAACCCATCTATCACCAAAATACTTAATGAGCTGACGTACGTACCTTAGCTGACTTGTTCTTAACCTTAATGTTAGGTAACCCATCTATCACCAAAATTCAAACTTGCCTACGGAAAAAGCATTCATCTTTTTTAAAAGAATATTAGTTAAATATGTTGGATTACTAAAAGTCATAAGAATTAGTTGACTCCATATTATTAAAGAAAACTTGTTATTAACCGGTTATATCTTTTTTAAGAGAATAGTAGTTATATATATTGGATTACTAAAAGTCTTAATAACTAGTTTAATTAGTTGAGTCTATATATTGTTAAAATAATTTTGTTATTAACTGGTTATATTTTTAATCCTTTAATCAAACAACTTCATGGTTTAGCTGGAAATAATCACGGATCTTCAAAATCTGTAATCCACGTTAAAAGAGAAGAAGAGAATATTGAATAAAGGTCAAACTAGTCAACTGACACAGAGTTTATGCTTCGCAAGAGGTTTATGGTATAACTACCTTTAATATGTTATGACGCATGGATAGATGATTATGATTGATTTATTTGATTTCAGTTTCGATTTATGAATTTTGATTATGATTGATTTATTTGATTTGAGTTTGGATTTATGAATTTTTAATACTTTTTAAGTTGGTTTCATATTTGTGTTTATTTATTGATTAAGAAAGACAAAAATATCTCTCGGTGTTACACTTGCATATCTTATTAGATATTTTTTTGTAGTTTTTATAATTTTCAAATATATACGATGATGTTGATGTTAAGTTGATTGGTCAACATCTCACATATAATATATAACTCAGCTTTTTTTTTGGTTAATTTCGTAGGGTCTCTCTATTTTTTATTCTGTAAAGAGCAAGTTGCTATATAAAAGAAATAGTTTTGGTAGCATCAACCTGCCCAAAGGAAACCAGGTCTGTTGGCCACCTCAAAGAGTTATAAGCCAACTAGAATTGGTATTGATTTTTCCTCCTGTTAACAGCTAATGCACCCTTACTATGTCAATAGAAACTACATATAAAATAGATAGCAGATCTAATATTGACAAAAAGCATACAAAAAAAAACTTTTAAAGAGATTAACCATCCGATAACTCGACAGGTGCAGGGTATTTAGCAGTAGACCTTGGCATTTCAGCTTGTTGCAAATTAAGTAGTTGCTGCTCCATCCTTGCCATTCTCGGATTGGTTTGAACCTGTATGTTTGCCATTTCCCTCATATCCTATTTAATTTGGTTGAGTTCAAATAGTATCGAAAAATTTATTTGTTTTTCTTGTGTACTTAGCAGTGTTTTTCAAAAAACACATTTGATTTTCCAATAGGTTTTGATAGATTGTTGGAATAACGAAAGTCTTCCTCTAGTGTTACCTAGATCTGAAAGAAAATATATTCCCTCCTAGTGGCTTTGGATGTCATCCTCTTCATCTTCACTATCCCTTTCCCATCCCTGAATAGTTTTTTGAATATTCTTCAGAGTTCCAGTCTTATATCTTCTTGCTAAAATTTCAAGGGTCTGCCGATTAGTTTTCCTACCTCTTTTGCTTGTCTCAACAACTTCACTGTAATGTATTTTCCTTCCCTTTCCCTTTGTCATTGTCATTGTTAGCTGGAGACACTTTTTATTTCTTTGACAGTGAAATACCCTATGTATTTAACATGAACCAATAGATAAAGCTTAGAATGATGATGAAATTCCAGATGTTTAACAAAAAACTTTGAGTAATGGTAGCTGTTATCTCTGGTCCTACTTACACGGAGCCAAACCATCTCAACATCATAGGACTTCTGTAAATTGCGAGCTAGCGAAATAACGCAAGGAGTGGACCATTGCAAGGATGACCATTTATAAAATTGAGACAGGACAGGATATTTGAAACAGTAAAAGTTGCTAAAGGTTAATATAGACTTGAAAATTTTGAAGTTTAGGACATAGCTGTGGAAATAAGGAAACTCGGCAAACTTCACAACAAACACTATAACAAAATGACTGATATTAAAACAATTTGTAGGGAAAGACCAAAACAGAACCACAGAACATCCAAAATATTAAAATTCAGTGTTACTGTTGATACTGCGAATGACTCCACTATAAACAAACCTAGTGCTATTATCCATGCAGAGATAACCAAGCAGAGTGTACACCAGAGTTCCATTACCAAAAGGCGTCGTAGAATATGCCAGCAGATGAAACCCAAAATGAAAATTAACGCAGCGAGTAATGGGTAAGATACAAAGTTTGAAACCCGTAAAGAAAATAAGATGTAACCCAGGACTACGAAAACGAGGCAGGAAATTTAAATGGATCCCCTCTATCATCACATGTAGACGAGATAAACCCAGAAAAGAAACATAGAACTTTGATTGTTCTGCATAGCCTGTTAAAAGCTCTGAAGGCATTGATGAAAGACGCAAAGGTACATTGAGTAATGAAGCCAGAATAAGAGGAACCATAACATACCCAGTCGCCAAACGTTTCCTGTCCCATTCCTGCGGCTTCTTTGGCACTGTGCGGAAGTTTTCTTCTGCTTTCAGAGGAATGAACTCTCGAGATAGGCGGAATAGACGTAAACCCTCCCTATCTTGCTGTTGTGACACTCCCTGTCCATCCAAACACTTAATGCAATACATTGAAGCCATAATTGGTATGCATGCGAGCCTGGCCACTACGCTTGCTATTAATGAGATTTGATGGTCAGCTGACACGCCATCCCTGTGGTGGTGTCATGATGGGGTATATAATATTTAGATATTTTTGTAATTATGCCTTCACGCGTTTGTTTTGAAAAACTATTTTCCTGTGTATTAAGCAACGTTGGATTGAATGCAACGTTGAATTGAATACTAGATGAGTGAAAATTTATGTACGACCACACTAGTAATTAGAAAAAGAAATTAGTAAGTACAATATGGAAAAAACTACATACAACCGGATCTTCAAAATTCTGAAGTTCTGGCATCCTATGGCGTTGTAACTGAACAAGAAAAAGCCGATCATCCAGATACCAATAAAACAAAATATGGGTTGATGGGCATTTCGAAGCCGCTGGTCCACGGTGAAAATCAGCGAGCTTGTGAGCTTTTACTCATTATAGCAGACAAAGTCTACCTCCAACCTTATCAACATTTGCACGAATCTGTGTTAGAAGGCTGCTACTTTAACAAAGATTATGGAATGAGTTCCTCGAAATATCTCGGTCGCAATCCGCAAGTCAACAAGACATTCAATGAAGCCATGGCCATTAACACTAGAACTGTCATGGCGTGGGTTTAAGAGTATGAACACACTGGTAGATGTTGGAAGAGATATGGGATCTGCTTTATCCATGATTGTGAAAGAACATTCACATATTCATGGCATTAATCTGGATCTCCCTCATGTACTCGTCACTCCTCCCATACCAGGTAAAATTTCCAATGTTGGTCAGCATCAATATATAAATTTGTTGATGTAACGGGATAGAAAGTGCATGATTATATATAGAAGGTTAATTGAGATTGAGTGAGTGTTAGAGCGGTAGAGCGAGAAATATGTTTGAGCACATACCTTCTGCCGATGGAGTGATGAAGGTGATGATTTCGTTCATGATTTTGCATTTGCATAACAAATTTACTACATATATTATTATCCCTACTACATATTTAAGGCTAGAAATATTCTATTATCATTACTGCAGTTGATTATTCGCTGATAAGGACGAGCAGTGTGTGAAATCGCTGATAAGAAGGTACGAGGCGACGCCGGTGAATGGAGAAGTATTAATTGTGGAAGCAGTTGTTGGGAAAGACAAAGAAACTGAAAGCATGTCGGAGGCGATTGAGTTTTTTTATATGATACAGTAACGATAATTTATACCATGGGTGGGAAGGAGAGAACAGAGAAATAATTTAAAGGGATGTTCCGGGCAGCAGGCTTCAAAAGCTACACCATCATCAAATTACCTTTCCTTCAATCGCTCATTGTGCTGTCCAAATCCTAATAACTTCTTGCGCTCCGTTGGTAGGGTTGCTACCTTGCAGTTTGAAAACAATATTTATGTTTGTAGGACGAGAGTATGTGTTCTGTGGGTATTTTGTAATAGCTAGTGTTGTCTTTAGGTTTCTAGGTTAATAATGTCTTAGGCTTGTAAGTTAATAATATGCATTCTGTTAGTATTTCTATAAGATGAAGGGTGGCATAATAATGGATATTTCTGTGTTTTGACGGATAATATGTTTCTCTCGATATTTTGTAACTGCCAAGCATTCGTTTACTTCTTTGTGTTGGGCAATAATATGCATTATTATATAAGTATTTTGTTCTAGTAATGAATAGAATGTGCTATTTATATTGTATGTCACCTTACACATAATTTATTTTTTATTCATAAAGCTAACCAATCCAATAATAATATTGTTGTTAACCTCTAACTTTGTTTTTTGGTTTCTTGGTTTTCTTGACATGTTTTTAGCAAAATGGAAGTCGGCATGTTAAATATGTTTCAATTCCACAGAGTTTCCTACGAAGGATAGAGTTTATATAATCCAGCTGAAATATATGGTTATATATATATATATATATATATATAATCAAAATAGCGTCTGTCTTTGTTTCTTGGTTTTCCAGCAATCACAATAATAAAAATATTTTTATTCTATTTGGTAGGGAACTTAATCCAAATCGAAGAAGGGAAAGCGAATACCTGGAAAATGGGATTATTTTATGAGTTTGACGGTGAGTTGCGTTTGGCATTTTGGTTTAAGATACCACATATATTTTTTTTTTTTTTTGGTGGTTGATGGTTATGGAAAATGTATTTATCGTTGAGATTGTTTAAAAGAAAAAAAGAAAGAAACGGTTAGGTTTGTTTGTGTGTTGGTATATTATTTTAGATTAATAAATTAGTTGAATAAATTTAAATAGATAAGTATTTTGTTTATAGAATTTTTTTTCACTAATTTAACTCGTAATCATTATAGAAGATTTGGCTTTCTTATCACTTTCATATACACTATTTTACAACAAAATCAATTAGCTAATTTCATTGTATGTGATTGCCACTTTTATATATATAAAAATTGTGTATTACTATTATTTTAGTTTTAGGTTATAAAAATTGTGTATTACTATTATTTTGGGTGTTCACGTGAATAGTTGTTTATGTTTTTTTTTGGTTTATTTTAGGTGTTTGGGTGAATAGTTGTCTATGTTTTCTTTTTTAATAGTTTAAGAGCAGTAGCTCTTTTTAATTTTTATAATTTTAATTTTTATTTTTTAGGAATATAATAAAATATTAAAAAACATTAAAATATTTAATTGGAGTAATTTGTTAAACAATTTATTTATGGACTTAAATTTTTAAAAGCGTATTATAACTCGGTCATTTATGATATTTAAGGAATATTTATATCCACTAGCACAATTCATATTTACTAATGTGGCTGATATAAGTTTATACAATCACATTTGTCATAAATTCAAAATCAATAAGAGGTCATCATAAAAATAATTTTTGTTGGGTAGTTCTAAGTCTCAAATTCTCAAATTATAAATGATTAGTGGTTCATTGGATTGTGTGAATAATCAATATCTTCAACCATATAGAAGGTTACAAAAAAATTAATCTTATGTTAAAATAAGAATTTTAGGATACTGCATTTTTTAATTAATTTTTTTTACGTAGTTTTGAGTTGTTCAAGTTATAAGTAATTGGTGGTTTATTGGATTGTGTGAATAATAAATATCTTCAACCATGTGAATAATCAATATCTTCATATTGGTGGTTTATTGGATTGTGTGAATTATCACTATCTTCAACCATGTAGAGGGTTCTTCACCATGTAAAGAGATGTAAATCTTGTAAACCTTGTCCGGTTGAGAGGGAAATGTAAAATACTAAAATAGTTTGTTGTTAGTGTCACTGGAATTCAAAATGTTTATTTTCAATTTAAGATTTGATGTTCTGAGAGGAAACATTGGAGATGAAATATTGGAGATATTAAACATCATCAGCTGCATTGCACTAGATTTTCCCATCGAAGTTGCATATTTTACACCAAAAGTTGTGAGACTATGATGAAAATTTAGATTTGGAAAGATAATTTCATCAAATAGTTCATGAATTAATATTATTTTCTTTAGCTTATGTCACATACTACTTGTATTTTAAATTAGCTCATGAATTAATATTATTTTCTTTAGCTTATGTCACCTACTACTTGTATTTTAAATATTTTCTATTGAAGCTTGAAAGACCATTGAGGTAATGTATGTTGAAAAGATTATAGTATCTACCAATTTGGCATAATATAAATGTATGCTGAAAAAATTATAGAATCTATAAATTTGGTATAATGTAATTTGGTATAATATAATGTAATTTGGTATAATGTAATTTTCATAATCTAAATGTACGTTGAAAATATTATAGAATCTAGAAATTTGGAATAATGTAAGTGAATTCTCTATATAGTCTAAAGTTGAATGGAAATTTGTTTATAAATTTTTATCTTCAATCATATGGCGTGATTGGCGTGATTCTTTTGGAATTTATGTCTAACAATGTTTCATTTGCAATATCAGGTTTCTTTGCAACATCAAGTGCAATTGCTATTCTTTTGGAATTTATGTTTTACAGTGTTTCCTTTGCAGTTTCCTTTACAAGGAAAGTGCAATTTCTATTCTTTTGGAATTTATTTCTTATGGTGTTTCTTTTTAAAATTTATTCCTTTTGAAATTTATGTCTTACGATGTTTCCTTTGCAACGGAAAATACAATTGTTAATTTTTATAATTTTTAAAGTTTTTATCAGTAATATTATAATTTTTAAAGTTTTTATATATTTTTTTCAAATAAATACAATGATGTTAATGTTATATATTTTTTTCAAATGTACACAATGATGTTAATGTTAATTTCTAGATGATGTTAATGTGATAATTTCTTTTCAAATATATACAATGATGTTAATGTTAAATGATGTTAATGTTATATTTTTTTTTCAAATGTATACAATAATGTTAAGGTTAATTTAATGTTATATACTTTTTTCAAATGTATACAATGATGTTAATGTTAATGTTAATTGCTATAATTTTCAATTGCTAATTTTTATAATTTTCAAATTGTTAGTTTTTATAATTTTCAAAGTTTTTATATTTTTTTATATTAATGTTAATTGCTAATTTTATAATTTTCAAAGTTTTTATATTTTTTTACAAATATATACAATGATGTTAAGCCAACCGCTCGAATATATATTATTTATTTTTAAAATTACAATATTAATTTTTTTTAACTTATCATATTTGTGTTGATTACACCCACTTAGGGTCCACATGACATTAAAGTTACGACGAAATACAAGTGCAAGTAAATTTGGCAAAGATACTTATAGCATGCATGCAAGACATATATAGCATGTATGCATTGGTTAGAACAATTGTGGTTAAAACAATTGAAATCTTTGGTTTTACCATAGTGTCTTTCCTCTGTAAATGAAAGCCTGACTTTGTCTATTTTTCGCTCTTACCGTAGTTTATTTCATCTGTCATTAAATGCTACTTGACAACCCTTCTCTCCTCATGAACAAGAATGCGCTAGTGGAGGGAAGCTCGAGTCATCGTCCCCGACCAAATCCTCATCAGATGAAAAATCCCCACCACATGAATTTGTTCTCACTTCACAGTATAGTAGACAAGAAATTGAACAGGGATGGAGTAACTAGGTATCTACTAGTTTATATGTCTTAGGATATTTAGTGAAGATAAAATTAGTTCCTTATAAGGATTTTATATTTAGATATGAAATGATTCAATCATTTATTTAAGCACAGGGGATATCAGAATTGCTGGGGGAGATTAAGAACCAGAGATGTATCCTCCCTGGGGTTACAGTGTTAAAATATATAATTAATTCCTCATGCAGAAGTTAGACAAATAGTTAAGTGGAGTTAGTTGAGTTGAGTTACAGTTAGATTTGGTGAGTGAGTTAGAAAGTGAGTTAAGCGAGTTGATTAAGTTCAGTTATGTGTGAGAGTGTGTGCATGTCAATTAGATTAAATACCCTTCATGAGTTCATTGTTTTCAAGAGAGTTTTATGATTAAGAGTTTTATGATTAATTGAGGAGCAGCAACTCATTGTTCGTGTGTGAAATATTTGTGTTATTTGTGTGATTGAATCCTCTGCCTCACCAACAGATTGGTATCAGAGCTAAGGAAGGATCAGAGATCCGTGGGCAAGAAAAGCCAGTGAGGAGGCCAAAAACAAAAGGCCGTAAATTTTTTTTTACACAAAAAAAAAAGAAAAAAAAATTTACCCGCGGTCTGCACGTTTTTAGTGCAGAACCTGCGGAGATCCGCAAGGAGATTCCGCAATTGCTCTCAACATATACTGCATAATCTTGGCAAACTTACAATTTTCCAAAAAAATCCGGTTTAAAACGAAGGTTAGCAAAGCCTTTACAAAAAAAAAAGGAAGAAAAATTTAGGGTTTTTTGTCAGAGACAATTTTTTTGAGGCAAGATGGCCACATCAAGTTTTCAACCACAACTTCCATATTTCAATGGGAAAGATTACGATATGTGGGCCATTAAGATGGAGACCATGCTAAAAGCACATGATGTCTGGGATCATGTCAAGTATGGGTTTGCAGAACCTAAAGATGATGCAGAAGAACGAGCCCTCAGTAATGCAGAGAGGGAATAGTGGAAGAAAGATAAGCGAAAGAATGCACAAGCATTGCTTCTAATCCAACAGGGAGTAAATTGATCCGTGTTCCAGAATATCATGATAACCTCGTCAGCAAAGGAGGCATGGGACACCTTGACGACCAGCTATCAAGGTATGGTGAAAGTTAACATTGTTAAACTGCAAAACACCAGGAGAGACTTTGAAAGTCTGCAGATGATGGAGACAGAGGACATTGATTCCTTCATGAATAGGGCCATGTCTATCATCAATCAGTTAAAAATCTAAGGCGAAGATATTAAAGATCAAACATTGATCGAGAAGGTTCTTCGATCTCTGTCTACCAAATTTGATGTTATGGTAGCATCCATAAGGCAAAGGACTTGGAAAAACTGACAATTGATGAGTTGATGGGATCCCTTCTATCGCATGAAGCAAGGATAGAAAGAAATAAGGATTCCACTTTGGAAACTGCCTTCCAAAGTCTAAGTCTATATCTCAAGAGGTCGAGGAAGAGGTCGATCGAGAGGTAGAGGACGGGGCAACAACTATGGCAGTCACAGAGATGGCCGAGATGATCATGAGCATCAGCGTGGAAGCAGCAGTAGAAGCTTTCATAATAATCAAAGGTCTGACAAATCAAAGGTAAAGTGCTATTACTGCAGTAGATTTGGTCATTATGCTCGTGATTGTAGGAAGAAGATTGCAGATCAAGGCAATCAGAGAGCTAATATTAGTACAGAAAATACTGACTCTATGTTTCTAGCATGCAACAGCATGCATGCACCATCTGATAAGGTCTGGCTATTAGACAATGGTTGCAGTAACCACATGACAGGCAACAAGGATTTGGTTGCTAATTCGGATATCACAGTGCAGACAGAGGTCAAGTTGGGGACTTACAAGACTGTGGCTGTAGATGGCAAAGGAGTGGTCAACATTGTGACCAAACAGGGGGAGCCACAGACCATATCAGATGTATATTATGTCCCTGGACTCAAACACAATTTAATTAGTGTTGGTCAACTGATGCAGAAAGGATACAATGTTATCTTTCAGGGGCAACAATGTGTTATTTACGACAAATCCCCAAGCAAGCAGCTAATTGAAAAGGTGCAGATGACGAGGAACAGACTCTTTCCTCTCATTATGAACTTCAATGATCAGGTTAGTTCTTTTACAACTGCATGTTCTGATGCATACTGGTTAAGGCACTTTCGGTTTGGACACTTGCATTTTTTCGGTTTAAAATTATTGCAGCAGAAACAGATGGTGAGAGGTCTACCTCCCATCAAAGAACCTGCTAGCACGTGTGAGTGTTGCATCTTAGGCAAGCAACACCATGAAATTTTTCCGAAAGGAGTTTCTTACAGAGCAAAGAAACCACTTGAATTGGTGCATACCGACTTGTGTGGACCTATGAGGACACAGTTGATTGGTGGAAGTTGTTACTTCCTCACCTTTATTGATGATTATAGTAGGAAGACTTGGGTTTACTTTTTGAAGCATAAGTCTGAAACTTTTGCAATGTTCAAAGAGCTCAAAGCTTTGGTGGAGAACCAAAGTGATCAACAAATCAAGCTATTGAGATCAGATCGTGGTGGAGAATACGATTCAAAGGCATTCCATGAGTACTGCAAACAACATGGAATCAGAAGACAGTTTACAGCCAGATACACACCATAGCAGAATGGTGTAGCAGAGAGGAAGAATCGAACAATCATGAACATGACAAGAAGCATGTTGAAAGCAAGACACTTGTTTAATGAGTATTGGGCAGAAGCAGTTGCATGTGCTGTTAATGTGATAAACAGATCTCCTACAAAGAGCGTGATGAATAGAGTTCCAGAAGCAGCATGGTCCGGTATGTCTTGCAATGTATCTCATTTCAGAGTTTTTGGATGTGTAGCCTATGCACATGTGCCTAAGAAAATAAATTAGATGATCAAAGTGAAAAATGTATATTTACTGGTTATAGTGAGCAGTCAAAAGCTTACAAACTATATAACCCTGTCACAAAGAAGACAATCATTAGCAGAGATGTTGTGTTCAAAGAACAAGAGTCATGGAAATGGACTGTAGACACACTAACCGATGCTCAAACACCATTGATGGAGGATGATCTTGTAGAGGTGCAGCAAGAACCAAGAGAGCAGACACCAAAAAGAGTCACACCAGCAAGGACTCCAAGATTTTTAGAGCAGCAGGGATCTTCAAGCAGATCCAGAGACTAGAATTCTCCAAGCAACGAATCAGGTAATGAATCAAGTACTGGTAAGAAAAAGATGAGAAGCCTGAAAGATATGTATGATGATTTGGATGTTAGTTCAAATTTTGCATTGTTGGCATTCCAACCTTCTTCCTTTGAAGAAGCAATCAGAGATGACAATTGGGTGCAAGCCATGGATGAAGAGATGAATTCCATTGAAAAGAATGATACATGGGATTTGGTTGATTTACCAAATGATAAAAATCTCATTGGTGTGAAGTGGGTGTACAAGACTAAAGTGAATGAGAAAGGTGAGATTGACAGATTTAAAGCAAGACTGTAGCCAAAGGATTTTCGCAGCAACTGGGAATAGACTTTGGGGAAACATTTTCTCCAGTAGCCAGATTGGATACTGTAAGAGAAGTCCTAGCGACAGAAGCTCAGAACAAGTGGAAAGTATATCAGATGGATGTCAAATTAGCCTTCTTAAATGTAATTTTAGAAGAAGAAATTTATGTACAGCAGCCTCCATGTTATGAAGTTGAAGGAAAAGAGGATAGAGCTTACAGATTGAAGAAAGCGCTCTATGGACTGAAGCAAGCACCTAGAGCATGGTATAGCAGAATAAAAAATTATATGATCAAGAATGGATTTTGCAGAAGCAACATTGAGCCTACCTTATACACAAAGGTAAATGAGCATGGACAGATTTTGATAGTTTGCTTATATGTTGATGATATGATTTTTACAGGTGATCTTGAAATAGATGAATTTAAAGCAGCCATGATGAAAGAATTTGAGATGACAGATCTAGGTCTCATGAAATATTTTCTTGGCATTGAAGTTGAGCAATCTGAAAATGGAATTTTTATTTTTCAAAATAAGTATGCAATAGATTTATTGAAAATATTCAAGATGGATAATTCCAAACCTGTACCTACACCAGTTGCAACAGGTACAAAGTTAAGTAAGGATGATGAAGGGGCAGATGTCAATCCAACTCTATTCAAAAGATTGGTTGGCAGCCTCATGTATCTCACAGCTACAAGACCAAATATTATGCAGGGAGTGAGTCTGATTTCCAGATTCATGGAAACTCCAAAAGACACACATTGGAGTGTTGGAAAAAGAATTCTGATATACATAGCAGGAACCAGAGATTATGGCATAATGTATGCAAGTACAAAAAAGAAAGAATTGATTGGATATACAGATAGTGATTTTGCAGGAAGTTTGGATTATCGAAAGAGCACATCCGGTTATGTTTTCCATCTCGGTTCAGGTGTGATAGGATGGGCATCTAAGAAGCAGCCTATTGTGACACTATCATCAACAGAAGCAGAATATGTAGCAGCAACTTCAGCAGCATGTCAAGCAGTATGGTTAAGAAGAGTATTGGATGGACTCAAGCAGAAACAACAAGGATCAACAACGATATACTATGAAAACACATCAGCAATTGCATTATTCAAGAATAGTGTGTTTCATCAAAAGAGCAAGCATATTGATACTAGATATCATTTTATTCGAGAAATTGTGAGCAATGGAGAAGTTCACTTGAAGCCTTGTAGAACGAGTGATCAATTCGTTGATATCTTCACAAAGCCATTAGCAGTAGATTTGTTTGAGTTTCACAAAAGAAACTTGGGTGTTGTAAGCCTAGCTGAGACATAGACAAGTAGGCATGTTTGAGTTTTCATGAGTTATGTTTTAGTTTAACGGTCATAATTAAGGGGGAGTGTTAAAATATATAATTACTTCCTCATGCAGAAGTTAGACAAATAGTTAAGTGGAGTTAGGTGAGTTGAGTTACAGTTAGATTTGGTGAGCGAGTTAGACAGTGAGTTAAGCGAGTTGATTAAGTTCAGTTATGTGTGAGAGGGTGTGCATGTCAATTAGATGAAATACCCTTCACGGGTTCATTGTTTTCAAGAGAGTTTTATGATTCAGAGTTTTATGATTAATTGAGGAGCAGCAGCTCATTGTTCGTGTGTGAAATATTCGTGTTATTTGTGTGATTGAATCCTTTGCCTCACCAACATACAGGAATGCCCGTAGCAAGGCAGTATTGATGGCAGAAAATTTGTTTGTAAATCGTAACGGGAAAAGTACATTTTTATGGTCGTTCTGAGGGATTGGATCATGGAAGAATTTTTCTTCTGGGATAATTTACCGAACTCAAAGCACCATTTTAGGTAGAAGCACCATAAACAACCGTAAAAATATGCTTGAAAGCATTTTTGTTTTGATACACATAGAACATCCAACATGTAACTATTTTAATAGTAATGATGAGATTTGCATTATGTTGTGGCATTGTGAATTTTCAAATTGTAAATAAGAATGTCTTTTTTTACAACTTGGAGTAGAACCTGAAAAATTAAAATCATTTGTTTGCATATTTTGGTTACTTATTTTGATACAGTGAGCACATAAGCCTCGTTCAACCTCAATGCTTCTAAATATAAATGGCTATAAATATATTCATGCCGATACTCCTGCTTTACAACTTTTCATTATTAAATTTCACTTTTTGTTGTTTGTTGGTGTTGTAAATAGCGTTGGCTGTGCATATACGGTTTGCTTCCATTGTCGTTTCCACAAAACTATTTTTCCTCTGAAGAAACATTAGGGCTTCATAGATCCGTTAGTGTACATGATCGAAATGCTTTTCCCTGGGAACTTCTGGACTACTTGTACAGGTAGTTTTTATCAGTTTTTCTATTTAAATTAACTTATTATATTTAAATTAATTTATGTTTTTTTTTTTGGTAAGTTTAGGTAGTTCCTTCCATTTTCTATTAATAAAATTTGGGCAAAAAAATATACAAAGCTAGATCTCAACTTGCTTTGGGCCATCGAAGTTCAAAATATGTCAACCAAAAAAAAAAATTCTTAATAGTCTATACCATATTTGACGGTACTTAGTATCTAAGTCTGGAGATAACAACATATAATGAAAGAGTGCTAGCTACTAAAAATAAAGTAAAAACATTTAATAATGAAAACCTTCATCGTCCTCAGAGTCCACCGGTGTTGGATCTTTGGCCCTGGAACCTGGTAATTCAACTTCAACCTGCTGCATGGACTTAATTTTCTTACCCAACCTTCCTAGCCTAGATACTAATGCAATTGTCAAAGATTGATTTCCTGGATGTTTTTTTTAATATCTACTAAAGTTGATTCCAGCTTAGATTCTGTTGTCAACATGACTGCCTTAGCTAGCAAGCATTTGATCAACCAATAGGTTCTAACTGACTGTTGAAACAAGGAAATTTGGCCCCGTGTGTGCCCTGGGTCAATCACCATGTTCTGCATGTCCTCAGAAGCCATTTTTTTCTCCCTATCCAAGTTGTTTAGAACCTCAATTTCCCAACCATAAATGCGGGAGCGTACCGAATTTCGGATTTCTGATGCCAATGTTTGAACAAGTGATTCCAGATGTTGCTGCACAGATTTTCTTCCTCTTATCAGAGGCTACTTAGAAGTAGGTTATTTGCCTTTGCCTCCAGTGGGTTTTCTTCCTCTTTTAACCATCTTAAAGTAACGTGACAAGGAATCTGCTAAAGCTACCATCCAAACAACATTACGACAAACACCAATCAGATTCCTAAACAAGATTTGAGACTCAACATGCAGAGAGGTTCCATCATCCAGGTCAGGCGAAGTGAGAAAGATATAAGGTATAAAGAGAGACCAAACACTATTACAATCCAATCGAGCAAGAAATAAAAGAAGAACAACAGACAGATGGTTTCCATAACCCAGGACATAGAAAGCCAGAGAATTATAGGGCAATACTGGAGTCCATATACGAATACAGATGCAATAAGGCGAAATTTCTTGCCCACATATCATCCTCAAAACCCTATTAACAAAAATTCCAAATATGAGTAGACAAGAGAAAAGCGAACTCTGCTGCAAGAAAGTCCCTCCACCATAACAAAGGAATTTTTTTTTAAATTTCAACAGACAACATTTCTTTGAGATTTTCCAAATTTTACCCAGCATCCTATCAATGATGACGTTATAAACAGGAAAAGAAGAGACAGAAACTAAGACATACCCCTTCTGTGTAGCTATAAAGAAGTTTTTGACAATGATAACAACCATACTAATACCCATATACAACAAATTACTATAAAAGAGTCGAACCAACCAATAGAAGAGCTGAAGGAACCAATAAATATATCAAAATTCGAAAACCATCATCTTAACAATGCAAGGATCATAATGAGGAAACGAGTACAGTAACCAAGTTTTAACCAAATATTTTGGTAACAGAACAAAAAACCGTTGAGGAAGAATCAGCCTACAGCGAGCTTCATCAACCTTCTTCATTTTTTCATACCGGAACCAACCAAATCTCCATTCAAACAAGTAATCTAAGAAAACCATTACCATTTTCCGCATTTGACGAAAGTCAGAAACCTTTAGCTCGTAGGGCAAGTATGATAATACATACCAATGATCCACCTAGGCCGTCACCCTTAACCTTCATTGGAGATCACACCTGAACGCGCGACCAGCTTCCAAGAAAAACCACAAAGCACAAATCCAAACCTTACCATGAATATTACCTCTTTCCCATCGCTTTTTCCAAAAGTTTCATGAGAGCCCTACTGGCATACCCAGCTAGAGTCGCATTGATGTACTTTGCATTTATTAAGTTTGGTGCCAGAATTCCCGTATTCCATTTTCCATCCCGTCAATTGCATGCCCACTTCCCGTGGTGGCCATCCTCCCCACGCAGCAGGCTATGGTCACTGACATGTTGAAAAGGCTCCAACCTCCCCCTGTTACACCTTGATCACGAAATAATATTTTCATGTCTTACAGAATTCTGATCATCTATTACAATGTTCCGAAGTTCAGGCACCAATTCATACACCTCCTGTTGCCATGGCCGATCAAGAAATCCTTCGACGGTTTTACATGCCCAATTCGCGAGACAATCTACTGATTTGTTTCCTTGCCTTCTCACATGCAGAGGTATAGTATATTCAATTTTACCCAGTGGTTGCTTGATTTCATGTACCAATCTTGTCGTTCTCCAGCTTTTACTAATCGTCTCCCAGTTTTTTCCTTCTAGAAGTTTTCTCATAATACTAGTGGCCATTACTGAATCCCCCTCAACTTCTAGTCTATTGTAGTGTTCACGGTAAGAAATTTCCAAGCCTAATTTCACCGCTGCTAACACTGCCTCATTATTCATGGTGTATCCTAAATCAATGGAAAAAATTCTCAAAATTTCTCCTGTACAATCTCGAAAGATTCCGCAAGCACCCTCTTGGCCACAGTTTCCTTTCGAGGCCCCATCATAGTTTAGTTTTATGAAGTCTGATTGCGATCTGTTAAAACTATTTCTCACATGATATCGAGGGGGGGGTAAATGTTTCCAGGAAGATGGTGATAACATTAATTTCTTCAATTTTAGTTTATGAAGAATTCTCCCTTCCAACCCTTGTACTACCCAATCCTCATGCTCCCATTTTTTAGCCAGAATGGTTTCTCTAATTCCTTGCATTGTTAGATTCCAAATTTCCTCATTACTTAACTTGCGCTCTTGGAAAATCCTTCTATTCCTTTCTTTCAAGTGGGACAAGAGTAAGAATCCCTTCTCAAGTATCCAAGCTCTCATCACCACAAGAATTTTATATCATCCCTTTTGCCATTTTTCAATTGTTTTCCGAAGACTATTATTGTTTCTATCTATTTGTTGAAATAGTGTATGGAGATTTAACCACATTTGTTCAGCCACTGTAAAAGTATTTAGTAGATTTTCCATAGTTTCTTCTACTGTCGCACACATCACACATCTTGACGGTCCGTTCATTCCCCTTTTTTGAAATTGATCCCAGGTGAGGATCCTTCAATGCCCAACAAGCCACAAAAAAAGTTCAATTTTCAGCCAATGCTTAAGAGACCAAGTTTTTTTCCACTGTCAATTTTTTGGAATTTGAATTTGATTTTCTTGTAGCTAATAGGCTTCTTGAATTGTAAACACTCCTCTTGGCCTATATCCCCATCACAAAATATCATTACCCACCTGAATTGGAATTTTCCAAGTGTGAAGTTCTTTTGCAAAAAAATTCGATTGTTGTGTATCTCGGGCTTGTTGCCACTGCTGATTTTGTTTCCATCTCTGCTAAATTTAATAATTATGGTCTTCCCAATAGTTTTCAACTTCCTTACTCTGAGGATTTCGTGTAAAAAGAAAGATTTTTTCCAAATCTAGTCTTGTAAACAACTTTTCCCACTGCTGCCAGGAATCTTCCCAAAAACCTTCCAAATTTCCATCTCTAATATCCCAAAAACTATGAATCCTTATCAAATGTCTATTAGCAGCTGCAAGATTCCAAATCCCTAAACCTTTCTAAATATTAGGGCAATTGAGCCTTTCCTTCACCATCGGGGGCATATGATATTTCCTTTCCCATATACACTGCCATAACGCTACACCTCCACCACAATTTAGCTCCCATGACTTGATTAAGAGTAAATGGATCCCGAAGACCTAACCCCCTTTTAAGCTTAGGTAGTGTAAGTTTATCCCAAGAAAGAAGAGCCTATTTTCGCTTCTCCTGGGCTCCTTGCCATAATAATTTCTTGAACAAACAAACCATGTTCTCACAGGTTTTTTTTGGACAGACCATTCCAGACAAATGGTAGATAGGGATACCTTGAAGAAAAAATTTTAGAATAATAACACGACTAGGCAGATTTAGAGCCCTAAAAGACCAATTAAGCATGTGCTTATAGATTCTACTTATAAAATATTTCCAACCACTGGATTTAATAGAGTTTTCAGACAAAAGCATCCTAATATATTTGGAGGGAAACGTCCCCATACTAAAACCAACGGTCCTAGTAAGAAATATTTTTGATTGGGGTGTGGTATTAAAGAAGAAAACATTTGATTTCCTTTATTAATCTGAGTACCTGAAGCATCTATGAATAAGTTTAAAATTTCCAAGACCGCTTTGCATTCATAGAGTGTGGCTTGACAAAACAACATTATATCGTTCGCAAACTGCTGATGTGACAGAGTTAGATTCAAACCCCACAAGTTAAGACCTTTAAACACTCCACCCTGAACATTCTACTTAATGTATCTGCCCAAACCCTTAGCTACTAAGATAAAGAGGAAAGGGGATATAGGATCGCCCTGTCAAAGGCCCCGAGAAGCTTTAAAGGAACTTGATGGAGACCCATTAACTAAAATAGAAAAATGCGCAGAGGTAATAGTTGATAACACCCACTGAACCCATCGATCATCAAATCTGAAGGAATGTAAAATTTTTTGAAGATACTTCCAATTAAGGTTGTGATAGGCTTTTTCCAAATATAACTTAATCAACATACCTTTGGCTTTAAGGTGACGAAGAGAATGAATAGCCTCTTGCGTAGTCACAATAACATCTAAAATTTTTCTGCCCTTTACAAACCTTGTTTGCTCTGGTGAAATCAGGGCTGGCAAGATTGGTTTCAAGCGATTCACCATAACAGTAGACAAAATTTTATAAATAACATTACATAAAGAAATAGGCCGAAACCCAGAGGGAGCATCACACTTATAATATTTAGGAATTAGAGTAAGAAAGGTAGGATTTAATCCAGGGAATACCTAACGAGTTCGACGAGATTCCTCAGCTAGATCCACAATCTCCTTCCCCAAAAAATTCCATGAAGCTTGGTAGAATTCTGTAGTAAACCCGTCAAGCCCAGGTGCTTTATTCTTTGGCATTTCCTTTACAATCTCTTCCACTTCCATCATGGTAATTTCCCTAAGAAGTTCTAATTTTTTCTCCCTCCTAACTATATTTAGAATGAATTGTTTTATACAATCAATTGACGCAGATCTATCACGGTTTGGCTCTGTGAGAATACCTTTAAAATGATTAACCAATTCCTTTTCCATATCTTGATGCTCAACCACTCGGTTTCCTTCTGAGTCTTTAAGAGAGAAAATCCTGTTATGTTGCCTACGTTGGACCATAGCTTTATGGAAAAAACTAGAATTTTTTCCCCTTCACGAAGCCATTGTATCCGAGCTTTCTGCTTGGATTCTCTGCTCCTCTAGTTTACTAAGAATCATTCCTTCTTCTTTGATTAAATATTCTATCCTTCCTGTTAAAATAATTTGCTGTTGGATTTGTTGCATATGCCCTTGGAGTTTATTCTTCTATTGATGAATGTTACCAAATTTGACTTTATTCCATTTCTTAAATTTTTTCTTTAATTCCTTTAATTTCAATTGAAATGTGTGCATTCGATTTCTTCCTTTCAATCGACTCTTCTCCCACAAGCCACATAATTTCTGTATAAATGTTGTATCTCTAAGGAAGAACCCTTCAAATCTAAACAACTATTTCTTTTGTTGTTGTTTCACATCCACCTCCAGACGAATATGCCAGTGGTTGGAACCTAAGCAAGGCACAATAGCTGCTTCATAGAAAAGGTCCAAACTCACAAAATATTTTTACACCAAAAATAGATCAAGACGCGATGCAATTTTGTGTATCCCACCCCTTCTATTATTCCACATAAATTTACCGTTATTAGTTAGAACATCCACCAGATGTGTATCCGATATAAGATCTGTAAAATCCTGAATTTCCTGATGAAATATGCCAGAACCCCCTTTCCTTTCATCTAAAATTACCACCATATTAAAATCTCCACCAAACACCCAATATTTCTCAGGATTATGAGTTTAAGATTTCTAAAGTTCCTAAAGAAATCTTGTTTATCTCCTTGAATTGTAGGGTCATTAAGAGAAGAGACAGAAAATCATTCATTAGTACCTATCAACCTAAATCTTCCCGTTATAATTCTAGGCAGTCCAATCCAACCATTTTCCTCCATATCTGCTGGGTTCCATAAAATTTCAATACCCCCCGCACTCCTATTAGCATCTATAGCCATTACTTCATAGCGGGGTTTTAATCTACTAAAAATTTCTTCCAATCTTTTCTCAAACACTTTAGTGTCCTGAAGTAGAACTATCTGGGGTTTTTCCTTTATTAGTATTTCCTGTAAATTTCCATATTTTCCTTTACTATTAAAGCCTCTTATATTCTAGGAGATGATTATCATTAATAAGGTTTATTTATTCTCTGGAACATCGTTGAAATTAGAATGATGTGTTCAGAGTTAACCAACATTTCCCCAACCAATTGAATTGATTCCTGTAGGGTCTTTCTACCTCTTTTCTTTCCAGATTTTGTCTTCATGGGATGTTCTTGGCTTATTTTTTGCATTATTGATTGCTGAGACAACTGCGTACTTGCTACTTCCACTGATTTCTTGGACAACTGCTGATTTGTTGCTTCTACTTCTCGTCGTGCCTGAATTGTAAGATATTGTTCAAATGTCTCCTTATATAATACTTTTTGATGTTCAGGGATAAACCTATCATCTAGATTTTTCCACTCTTGCAATAATTGTTTCATAAGTAATTCCTCTTTACTAAGGTCATCCTTCGTCATATCTATTTCCATCTTTGCTTGCTCTCTATTATCTTGTTTTCCCCCCTGTTCCAAACTTTCTAAGGGAGCTTTCCTTTTAGCAGTTACTTCGTTCGTAGGCATAATAGGATGTATTTCCTCATTCGTAACATCCATTTCTTTTCCCCCCTGTACTTTTTCTTGTAATATTTCATACCGATTTTTATTTTGTCGTAAAGTCTTTCCCTGCATTTGTGGATTACTTTGAGCTCGACCTTGTTTTTTTAATTAGTAACCGTCTGAAACCCTTCTTCCTTGTTTTCTTCTATCTCTGCTACTGTCTACTTTAAAGCTTGATCTACATCATTAAGGGGACAAGTTTTATATAGGTGACCATATTCATGGCATCTTCTGCACCGTAATGGGATATGTTCATAATCTAATAATTGCTGCCAAATTTCCCCTGAATATTCTAATTCAATTGATTCAGGAAGAGGTTCAGATATATTCATATAAACACAAATCCTTGCAAAGGAAGTATATCTACCTCTTCTGGTAGTTTCTGAAATCTTCACAAACCTACCCAGTGAGTTCCCTATACCTTCCCAGATTTCTGGATCCCAGAAATCCATGGGTAATGCAAACAGTTGAACCGACACCAGGGCTGAAAGAAACTTCTCCTTATCAGGGTTATAAAATTCTTCCCAATGTCACAGGAACAGGCCCACATTCTGATAAAAATAAGCCCCCCCTTCAAAAATCCTTTCCTTATCCAATAAATTTGTAAAATTAATTGTAAAAAAACCTCTCGCCCCAAATTTAATATCTAAATGTCCCTTTGGCTGCCACTTAATGTGAATCCATTTAAGTAAATCATTTTTAGTAGGCAAAATTCCTATAAATTTACAAATAAGAGCATGATATTTCATATAACCTCTATAATGATATAATTTATTTGGAGTAATTACAAAACGGGGTTTTTTTGAAGATTTAGGCAAACATTGACTCCTTTGATGTGCTTGCCATTGTGCCCTTAGAACCGGTCCTGCACCCACAGATATATTATGTCCGCTACTTTCTCTTGTCGTTACGTTTCTATAGGAGGGGATTTCCTCCTCCGCCCTCCCCCCCCACCCCCCCCACGGACGTTGCAGCCATCCTTCGTGCTCAGAGCCAACAGCGCAACCCTGTCTTTGCTGGTTAAACTTAACAAAAAACCCTAGGACAATACCATTACCAAAACCCTAACATTTTCTTATTTGCAGAGCGCTTGACAGTACCAAATTAACCTATGTTTTTTAATAGCATTAACTTATGTTTCTCAATAGCATTAGCTTATGTTTCTCAATAGCATTAGCAAAAGTCAAGTAAATTTCATCATAATACTAACAATAAAGCAATCTAGCATTATCAAATTAGAATGGATTCTAAGAGCAGGTTACATGCACATGCAACTAAATTACAATAATGTTGTAAAATGGCCCAATATTAGTAGTATCACAAAATAGAATTGAATAATAACCATGTATTCATTTGGAATTGTAAAATTATGATGGATTCTAAGAAAAAGTTACATACACATGCAACTAAATTGCAGTAATGTTGTAAAAAATAAAAATAAAAAATAAATAAATAAATAAATAATAGTAATATCACAAAATATTAGTAATATCACAAAATAGTATTCAGTTCAATTATTGCCTAAAAGATTGCAAAACTAGCGCCTAAAATTCAGTATTTCAGTTTCATATTACAAAGTACTAGCCTAAATTTCCCTTTTTTCTTAAAAAATAGAAATGTAACATAATTTTGAGTGTTTTGACCATAGACAAGATTAACCTAAATTCTAGGAATTCAATGTATTGTGGGAGAATAATGATCTTCAATCAGTAATTTATTAATATTAAATCTTTTAATAATTTATTAATATTAAAGCAATATTAAGAGTTGTGTATATTAAATTATATTTAACCATAGTTTAAATGGACTTTTTTTTCGCCTTGAAAATCATAGAAATTTTGGTAAGATTTTAAGAAAATTTTGCAGGGATTTTTGTAAATCCACTTTATAACTATCAAACTTTAATATTTTGGTTACCCTAGAGGTTTTTGATGAGGCTGAATCTCCTTCCACCATAAAAATCATGATTCAAACACTATTACTGTAAGATTTGATGATGCTGAATCTATTTCCACCATCAAAATCATCATTCAAACACTGTTACTGTAAGATTTCTTAAAAAATTTTGCCCAGATTCCGGCCAATTTTGGCTCTCTAGACAATTCCTCCCTATTTTGATTGAAACACTGTTACTATAAGATTTATTAAATTTTTTTGCCTAGATTCTGGCCAATTTTGACTGTCTGGACAATTCCTCGTTAAACAACTCCCTAAATTTAAATTAAATTTCAGTAATATTATAAGATTTCTCAGTTTGGTATTTTAAATTTCAGAAATTCTATTAATATTAAATACAAAATCGTGTAGTGTCATAAAGTATTGCATAATTATGGTCTAGAATTCAGTATTTATATGGGCCACCACCTAATTATAGTCCAGATTTTAAAATCTTCGCAAAATCTTTGAAATATATGGGTGGTTTGAAACGAGACGATGAAATATGAACTAAAATTTCAGTAATTTAATGAAACATTTTAGAAATATATGGGTGGTTTGAAACGAGACTATGAAATATGAACTCAAATTTCAGTAATTTTATGAAACATTTTAGAAATATATGGGTGGTTTGAAACGAGACTATGAAATATGAACTAAAATTTCAGTATTTTATCAAACATTTTAGAATAATCATCTTAAAATCAGTAATTTATAATATTACAGAAACTCTACGTAAATACTAGGATTGATGGAAATAATGACATCCACATGAATGATGGTTTGAGGATCAGACCCTGCACACTAGAGTTTATTCGTGAACCAACAACTCATCCTATATTGCAACTCAACTGACCTCTGGCCCCATCGCAGATTGCACATTAAGTTGGAGATTCCATTCCATATTGAGTTTATTCGGGAACCAACAACTCATCCTATCGCAGATTGCAACTCAACTGACCTTGACCCCATCGCACATTAAGTTGGAGATTCCATTCCATATTGAGTTATAGATAACAAACTCTCTAAAAGCTTTTTGAAAGTAAAGTTATATCTTAGAGGAGGGAAGAGTACCTAAGTAGAAGGAAGGCACACCATTCACACGTAGCACATGCACTGTTCAGAGGTAGTACATGCATATGGCCAGGTGTGTTGTGTCTTGCGTGTACAGACACATGTATTTGATAAGAGACTTATACTAGACACATATATCTGATATGATTGGAGATATATCCTGTATTTGATAAGATATCTATACAAAGGAAACATTTTCAAACATTTAATGCCCAAAAAAACCAATGCTAGTTAGTTTGTTTTACGATTTAAATAAGCAAAAAAAAAATATAATGTAAGTAACCAAAATAAAAAAACAATGCTATTTACTTTTCTTTATAGGGTTTTTTTTTTATAATTTAAATAATCAAAATAAAAAACTTTATAATTTTAATAACCAAAATAAAATAATAATGCGAGTTACTCTCCTTTATAGGCTGACTTTGCTTTATAATTTAAATAATCAAAATAAAAAACTTTATAATTTTAATAACCAAAATAAAAAAATAGCATAGGCTTACTTTGCTTTATAATTTAAATAACCAAAATAAAAAACTAGCATTTAGTACTTTGCTTGATAATTTAAATAACTAAAATAAAAAAAATAACATTTAGTACTGTGAATTACGCTGATCGGTGTGGTACTATACTATGATTCGAGTTTTTTGTTTTCAAATAGAAGTTGGCTATTCAACATATATAATAGGATGGTAATTTTTTTGTTGAAATCTAGTAAAATAAAATTCAAAAAATCAAGTAGTTGGAGTTTTTGAATTCCATTTTTATAGTAGAAATAGATTCACCACTATCAAAAACCGACAACTAAAATACTAAAATTTAACAACTGTAAACAAAATTTTGATAAATCTTTGCCAAATATTTTCAAAATCTTTACCCAATTCTAAATTATTGTGTTACTTTAGACTACGGCTTTCAGAGCTGTATCAGCGTCACACGAGAGACCGGCTTATCCTTACTACGAGAGAGGAAAGCTTACGTAGATAAGGAAGTAAACACCAAGTGGAAGTGGTGGTATGTCCGGAAAGAGCACCTAACCCTCCGTTCCCGATCGTTTTTTGTATTCCCCTGATAATTAATAGTAGAAAGCAGATCAAGCATTTAGTACTGTGAACGAATTCAAGCATTACTATAGTGTCGTGCCTGACAACAACGACTATTAATGTTAATGAAACCATTTCGATTCCTATAGTCTAATGTCTAACTAATAATAACGCATGTAAAAGAACAACATTAACATGAAGAATTAAAAAGGAGGGAAATAACCGCGTGAAATCATATTTTTAAGTGATACCATATTTTTAACTAATAATGGTATTGGGAAATTAATAAGTAATAATGGTATTAGAAAATAAAAAAAATAAATTTAAATTTTTAAAAAATGTATTTTTTTTTGAGTATTAATAATTTATTTATATAATAAATTATGAAAAGTAAGTGCTAGTCAGAAATTTAAAAATAATATAGAAATAAAAGAAATAATTTTGAAAGAAATTTTATACATAATTTGTATTTTAATATAAAATTGTGTTTATTTTGTTATAATAAATTATAATAAAAAACTAAAAAAAGTGAATGAATTGATTATACTAACTCTATATATATATTTTTCAGGAATTAAAAAAGAAATTGAAATTCGAATTTTATGGTTTAATATCATGAACAGCTTTTATATATATATATATATATTTATTTATTTATTTATATATATATATATCTTTAGAATAATTTTTATATATTGAATATTTTGTTTTGGAGATAGGGAAATTTATTATTTTTTTTTCTTCTATATAATTATATTTATTTAATTAGTTGATTTGGTATTTACGATGTTATTACCAACATTACTACATATATTATCTAACTCACTCAAAAAGATTATTTCCACATCTTAATCTAAAATATATAATATATATCTTCCATTAAAATCTTAAAAAAAAAAAACTATTAAATTTTTTTGCTAATTATTCTGAACTATCTTCACATCTATACAGTACTGACCTCTATAAATGAGTGTGAATGATAATTAAAAGCTATAATTCGAAATACTTTGTAACATTTCCTTGAACCCTAAAAAATATATATATTAGATTTATTAATTTACAGAGCATGTCTTTATTTATTAAAAAATAGTTTGTCTTTTTAAACCATATTACATCAAGTTTTATATAATTTAGAGTAAAGTTTCCTTTTCACATTAAAAAAAAATTAGTGTAGTATTTTACGTGGAAAGGGAATGAATTTAAACTATTATATTTAAAGGAGATTAGGAGATTATTTTACCTTGAAAGGAAATGTGTTTAATTTAAGCTAGTATTTTACCTCGAAAGGGAATGAATTTAAACTAATGGAGATTATTATACCTTGAAAGGGAATGTATTTAAGTTTTAGAAAGGATTCCATCTTTCCATTTTGGCATGTATTATTATTGTGTATTAGATGAGGTACATCTTACGCTAAATTTATTTAATCTCATGAAAGAGTTAAAGGTGGTTTAATAGTGGACTTGAATGATTTTATTTACGCAAGTTTATTTAAAACTTCAATTTTAAATAAATATTTTTATAAGAGAGTGCACCTTATCTCATGAGGCGAGATTAATAAAATGTGGAAAACAAATACATTAAGGAAATGAATCAAAACATAACATAACAATAATAGGAAACATAAAATTAATTTGAAAATTAACTTTGAAGGTCGTCTCGTATTTTCTATGACAATCTAACTATTTTAGAGCGCTATAACTTCAAGATTTGATAATGAGCACATTTCATCACTAGAGGTGGAGATATGACAACCATGTTACTGAAATATATGTTACTAAGAAAGAGTTTATAAAGCTGTTAGCGATACAAATTATAATAAGTAAATGATATAACTTAGGAAAACTAATTGTGGTAAATGGTTTGAAATAGTTGACAGGGTGGGTATATAAGGGGAAAGTGAATTTTATTTTATTTGTCAATAAATATTTTAACTTACGTTATAAGATTATAATTGTAAATATGAACAGAATTGTAAATATCAACAATCGTGTATTTAGATTGATTTTTTAATAAATTAAGGGAAACCACAAATAAATTGAAAATTGAATAAATTTTTTCTTTCTAACTCCATTTTAATAGATGTAATTTTACATTGTTATGTTAATAGAATTTTAAAATTGTTAAAAAAATAATGCTGATATATTATATGCATGCGTGGGAGGTGTAAGATATTGAAGTTTAATTAAATTTTTTTTTCAGTAAAATAATTATTTTTTAATTAAAAATAAGTATTGGGAAAGGGATTTAACAAAAAAATATATATATTTTTTAAAGTTTATTAATTTTTAATATTCCATAAATGTAAGTGCTATACTAAATATTCATTAAACTAATATCATATACTACAATAACACGTTCTCTACGAAAAAAATATTAAACTTTTTTCTAATTAATTTTTATCGTTAAAATATTAATAATAATAATAATAATAATATTCTTTAAATCTTTTTATTAAAAAATATTTTATTAAAATATAAATTAATATATAAATACATACATTTTTAATTATACATATAAAAATTATTAATAATAATAATAAATTTGAAAATTCAACTCACACTTTTCTAAAACTATTACAAACATATAAGATAAATTTTTAGTTGGCATTAAAAATTATAAAAATTCAGATAACATAAAATTGTCTGTGGAGTCTTGATTAAACGATCATGAGATGGGCTGTTATAACACTCATCAACAGCGAAAAAAATGGAGTAAAAAAAAAAGTGAGAAAGTGAAAAAAATAAAAAGTACTACCAAACATTAAAAAAATACAATTAATATACAACTATAATAAGACATTGAATGCAAATCCAAATTAGTTAGTAAAGAACTAAAAAATTGTACTAAAACTTTAAAGTTTAATGAATAATAAAGTTAGATAAATATTATTTTTACTTTACTTTTGCAAGTTTGTGAAATGAAATTGTTGAAGTGTGAGATTGGATTAAATTTTGTTGTTATATTATTTTTTAATTTTAATTTTTGTTTAAAAATTCTATGTAACCATTTAATATATTGATATCTTAAGTAGAGTTTAAGATATGAGAAGAGATTTTATTCTTGAAGTTATTGTAAATCTAGATTATAACTATTCTCAAATATATTAAATATTGATTATGTCCATTGTTAACATTATGAGTGAACTATCTTGATATCAAATTATAAGTCAAACCAAATTTATCCAAATTAATAACCTATATATATCTCAATTATATATTAAAAATGTGTTTAAATATTCGTTCAAATCCATATAAGCTAAGGCTATAAACTATAAAATTCATATTAGGAAGACATTATATGATTTTTTACACATATTTGAAATATTGAGTGTCAATTTTTCATTAAACCTAAACCTAGAAGCATGATGAGTTATGTCGATTCCCTAAACAAATCCAAATCCATAGGGATGAAGAGCTCATACTGTTTTTGAATTTCAATAATTTTGGATATTTAGTATGGATCGAGCCTCATGTTAATGGAACCACTGGAGTTTTTATAATTTTGCTCTTTTATTCACTTTTGAATATACGAATTTTTTAGATTGTTGTTGACTAATTCATGAATTCATATTTATTTATTCTTTTTTGTTATGTTATTTTTTTAATGTTATATTGATGCTTCATGAGATTCCATGAATTGATCTCAATTAAATGTTGCCTTGAATGATCTTGTGTTACTTGTTTGGATATAATGAATTCAATCTTCTATATTTTATTTGTATTTATAAGATATTGTCCTAATTTGTCTACATCTCTCTTCTCATGTGAGTCTTTTTCTCTTTTATGAAAAATCTTTTTCATATTTTACTAAATGATCTTGTTGCACATTCTTTTTATTTTCTTCCATGAATTATGTTTTCTTATGCATTGGAAGCACACATAAATATTATTTTAAATTAAACATCAATAACAATAAACATATTAATTTATCATGAGTTATTTGAGTAATAGGTCATGCTAGCTTAAAACTACTATTTTACCTATGCAAATATCCATTAAATAAATTAGTACGATTTAATTTTAGCATGTTAAAAGAAGCATACATTCAAAATTTAACTCAATATTTTTTATTTCAAAATGCTAAAGCTTAAGTTCTAATTATTCCTTTTTCTTATAATTTCACTCCTCCTGAGCCATTAGATCCTAAGTATTAAACCTTATCTTTGGTCTTTCTTTGTAACACATCCTACACTGTAATGCCATATTAGGGCCACAAAGCATAATTAGACCCAAATTTCATGGTACATTATGAAGATGAGGTTATAAAAATATTCTCTTTCTAAACACTTCAAATCATTGTTTTCTTACCACCACCATCTTCTACTCCTCGAGGGATTTCCAACAATATAAACTTTATCTCAATATGAGCTATAAGCACAAAGCTTTAATATCTATTGCATTATTTCTATTTTCACACATAGGACTAGAGAAGAGGTACATAATCCCTCTAATGTGGACGCGTGAGACTCCACCATAACCAACCTTCCTTGGGTTCCATTAGATGCCCTGTCAAAATTTAATTTTATTGAATATTGAAGGGTTTGCAAATAAAATGGATGGAAGAATGACACAGAGAGGAAGGGATTTGTGACTACTTTCGAATTGTGGAAAGCTACCATCCTTTAGGAATACCAACTTCTAATTCCTTTACTAATGTTGACTACTATTGGGAGGCTACCATATCTTTGACATTGTCATTGATTTTGGCCTATATAAAAGGATGGCTAAGTGAGAATTTTTGAAAGATTCAATGATTTTTTTTTCATATTTTGCAAAGAATAAATATATGTAGAAGCATTCATATTTTATTAAGAATGGGAATTGTGAACGAAAACTTTCTCTAGTGGTCTATGGTATTAGGGAAGATACCCCCATTGAAACATGTTTGGAACATAGTTTTAGCTACAACTAACCAAAGAAACTCTATAGAAGGACAACCACTAAACATGTGCTTCGTGTCTTCAACTTATAACTTGCATAGGTGAAATTGAGAGGGTCCATATAATCCCCATTTTAGAAGCATGCGCCATGTGAGTGTTTTTCCTTGTACTAGAAGTAATAAAAAGAAGGAAATTTTCATTAATAGGTTATGCCCCCATATGGTTTTCCAAATCTCTTCTTCAAAACACTCTTGTATCCTAACCTCTAAGTGGTAAGCTTCCTTGATGGAAATGGATCCACTAGATTTGTGACCCCTCAAGAGCTTGTATGAATTGTGAGATAAAGCGATAAGGTAGAACCGAGAATCATGGATTAAAAAGTGACATTCCCCTCCTTATGGATTCAAATGAGAACATTCCTGATGAATTCATTTCCTCCACTAATTATGATGTTTTTCTGAATTCGAGTAATCCATAGCCTTCATGTTTTCCTCTAATACATGTAATTCACCTAATTTAATGATTTTTGGAAGCTCTTTCTAAGAGTAATCTCAAAATACAACCATTTTTCCATCTCTAATTTCATAGAAATATTAATTTTCAATGATATTCATGCCTTTCTTGGTGAGTCTCCAAATCGAAGCTCGAGGCTAGGAAAATTTCATGCTAATAATTTGATTAGTGGGAACATTTTTTCCATATTTGTAATTTTGTAGTACTCTCCATAATGATGGTTTTCCTTGAATCCACCTGGACCACATTTATTCTTCCATGATGTCACATACCTAACTTCCACTTCAATTTTTTTCTACTATATTTAGTTTTTAATAGTAATTTACATGAGTATTATTCCATATTAACATGCATATGACTTCAATGATGATTAATGAGAAATAATCAACTTTAATTATACAACACATGTCTTGATAAAAATATGGTGGTCTAACTACAACATTAATATACATACTTGATATTGTTTGTTGTATCAAATTGAGGTGTGTAGAAATTTTACTTCATAACAGGAATATTAACTTTATGAGGTTGATAACCTAGGCACACATCTAGATTTCACTTTACTTATGTTTCAAGTACATATGATATAATTGCTTTGGGTCTGGTTTGATGTTTCACTCGAACCCATTCTCTTTACCTTGTTCACTATTCTTTCAAAATTTGGACTCATATAAAATGGCGCCCATGTGGGATTAAAAGGAATGTTATAGGGATTTCTTATTGGAATATTCTTGAAACTAGTCGTTTGATATTGGCCACATGCCTATGGTAGATTTTATATCCACATGTCTCTATTACTTGGTAACTTTCAATGGTGGAGATTCATTTGATCTAATCTAAGGTTGTGGTTATACTAGAAAAACCCTAATAATATAACCTTGTTTTCCGCTTTTTTCAATCCCTAGAATGCTACAATGGGATTTGACATTATCTCTCAACTAGTTTCTAATTTTAGTGGCCATTTGGACCTCCCTATGATTGTAACTTTCCTACTATAGCACTCTCCATTTATAGTGAAAGGAGGACCGAATCGCACAATTATAATTTCGTATTGTCTTTGCGCATGATTTGCATTTCCGTTCTTCTTATGTTTGGTGTATAATGTTTCCTAGCTAACTTCCCCTTAATGATGCATTGAAAGTATCGTGGCAGGGTACCCATCGCATGGTGGAATCCACTAGTACACCCCACTAGTGGATTGAGGGTTTGGGTTTAAATTTTGGGATTCTCCCCCGACAACCTTAGAGGTAACCTAAACCTATGATAATTTTTATTTATTCAGGTTTATGGATTCTACATTACACAAAACCCAACTTAAAAGTTCCACCCTTGACTTTGTTTAAAATTTCTAACGAGGGTTCGCTTGGTTATGGTTGCAGTGCGAAAAAAGGTAATTAAAATTGTTTGGACTAACTATTTTATATTTTTTTCCTTTGGATTGGTGGGGTCAAAATCCATGCAGGTGTAGGAACTCTAGGAAGGATTTAGGGTCCTTTTGGATTTTACCCATAGATGGTTACATCCAGTTCTTTAGTTCAAATTTTCTCTGGTACTTTCTTTCCATATAGTCTTTAGTTTGGTACTACTTTGATAAGAGACTCCATTTAATATTTATGGATTTATTAGTCTACCTATTTGTTCCTGTATAAAATATAGTAAAAACTTATCCTCTATTATATGTAGGTTTGGAGCACTAGTTTCTTTAGCTTGCAATAAGTATGTTCTACCTTACCTATGTTTCTTTCTCTTTGTCAATTTCCTGTTGTAAGAAATGGGGATTTCTAACCCCACTTGGTAATCTATTTGCATGAACGTTTGTAGGATTGTAGGGATGGAGTTCAACTAAAAGTTAGTTTCATTTCCAACCCTTGATTTTCGTGATTCCAAATGCTAAGTATTAGCAAGATTCGATTTGTGGTTTTCAACCCAATTCAAGGTTTTCTTCAAAAATTGTTTAAAAACTCCTAATGAGGGTTATGTAGGCCTTGTTTTGGCATAAATGTGATCTATTATATTTTCATTACTATTAATTATGGCATTATATGTTTTATGGAATATTTTTGATTGGATATAAAGTACTATATGTGTATGTGTGTGGTTTTCTCGCATGCTTACAATATTCTTCTTGTGAATTATTTGTATCAATATTTCTCAATCAATCCTTATAATACTAAAGTTTAGGTTATGCAACCTCTATGAATTTATATGGATGGATCACTCTTATGGCTTCGTATTTTAATTGACAACTCGACCTAGAATTTATATGGGGTTTAGAATTATCTCTTACTTCGATGCTAGCTATGTTTATGGACACCTCCTATGTTGTTTTCAATTAATTTACATGTATATGCAGGGTTTTGTTGGAGTACTTTATGGGAGGTATTGTTATAGATATTTCCTTGTATGAGTTAACATGTAATATCTCTTATTTACAACGCTCTTCTTTTCTTCTTGACAACTCTTCTTTTTCTTCTCTATGACGCTCTTGTTTCAGTAACTTAAATTCCTCAAGTTAACTTCGAACTTAACGTCTACTTAACCATTTAGAATCCTTGTATGTGTACTCATGTTTGGAACTCATCCAATACAGTTATGTTCATTGTATGTTTGTATGGAATTTCACAGGATTCGAACTTTAACTATTTGGGTGTGTGTTCAACCTCAATTATCAATATGTAAGTTAAAAAAGAAAATTGGTAATTATGTTAATTCATTTCTTGTGTTTTCCTCTACCTTCCTTGAATTAGTATACCTGTTGTTACCATTTATTTAATCATAAGGGAAATACTATGTCATGCGAATTCTTGACAAAACGATATGTTAATGGGTGCAATGCAGAAGCTCGAGCCATACCATATTAGCTAGAATTATAGAACGGACTAGTTTATTTTATTTAGTGTATACAATCCCGATAATTAAATCATTATATTTTACGTATAAACCATTAAGATTGACAACTTTAAATTTATTGCTCATGTCTAAAATCGGGAAATACATCTTGTAATGGATAAGTTGTTATTATTTTAGTGTCCGTTAAGGAGTTATGAACCAATCACCCTTAATAGCTATATTGAAGAGCTACCATGCGTAAATTTTAATGTGCTTACATGGTTTGCATAACTCTGTACTATCTGTTATTCTCTTCACGTCTAACTTATAGATAAAAAATTCCAGTTACACAAATTAACGATAAAATTTCCCATTTAAGCTACCTCTCCTTCATGCAAACCATTCTATCACAAGATTAGAATTCACCATTGAGTAAGAAGGTTAAAAAGGATAAATAATTAGATGTGTAAATATACACCTATCCACACCAATAAACATTGAATAACATAAACCTAATTGTTTCCAATACTCTTATCAGATTCTTATAAGCACATAGGAGATAGTATAGAACTTTGGTATTTGCATAATATTTTATTTTGTTGTTTTGGCATGCATAAAGAAGGTTTCATATTCTACTTTATAATTACAAGACCCATTTTTTCAATGTATACATAAGAAAATATACATACTCTTAACATTAACAAAATAAATAATCATTATTCTAAACACGGATGAACATATAATTATGTCTAAAGCATGCATTTCAGTCATCAATCTACAACCTACACAACCTATACTATCAATTTTTTATGATGAACATAACCAAGAATCTAACCATAGTTACTTATTGCAGAAAAACACTTAGGAACAAAATTTTCCGACCGACCATGAACCAACTGTGCTAGTTCCCCTTGAGCTAAGATCTTCTTGCCACAATAATCCATAACCCATTTGATTCCTAGGTTTTTTTTTACAGATTTAATCCTAGTATATTTTAAGTAGTGTCCTACTTTAAGGTCCACCGATCTATTTGCCTAGGCCTTTATTTTTTTTCGTAAAAGTTTCTTTCCCTTTTTTATTTAAAGTCTTCCTTTTTCTTCTGCAATGCTTTATTCCACCCTACTTAGTATCTTTCTCTAACTAAGCGATTAAACAAAATATTTCACTCCCATTGTGTTAACTCAATTATTTCTAATTATTTATTTCCTAGGGATTTTTAGGAGATTTTAGAGAAAGTCCATCATGTGGAATTAACCACCAACAACATTTTTCCCAAGTTGGGAAAGAATATCCTAACTCTAATTTTTTTTCTTATTTTTTTCCCAAACAATTTATTTATTATGTTAACAATAATCAAACTAATTACATCATCACAAAAGTATAAACATGGATTTCATAGACATTCAATATAATAATATGTCCATGCCTAAAAATAACCAACATTAAAAGTATAAAATATAGGGGTGTTACATATTTCCCCACTTTCAATTTGACACCATCCTCGGTGTTTGACCTGTAGTTTTCTTATTTCTAGAGCAGTGTTGGAAAGGCTTCCATTATCTTATCCACCATCTCCGAGGTGACCTCCTCTAGTGTAAAGTTCTTCCATTGCACATTAACCTCGGTGATGTCTCGATTTTGGAGAAAGGTTTCACTTTGATATAGTATTTGAAGTGGTTCTATGTGGAAATCAACTTTTTGTTCCACCTGTATCAAATTCCAATAAACACATGAGAGTTATCATGAACATATTTATTTATAAGAGATACATGAAAAAATTGTGTACTTTTATGTGGCTCGGGAATGCCAGTTGATACGCTACTCGACCAAATTTGTATAAAATTTCAAAAGGACAGCAAAACCATGGTGCTAATTTAGCATGGGTTCCTCGTCTCAAAGTGATATTTCTTGTTTTAACCTTGACATATAAATGTTCTTCTACTTTAAACTCCCTGTTTGTTATATTTTCATCAACATAACTCTTATGTCTTTCCTGTGCCATTTTCAGATTCTCTCTTATTTTTCTCACCACTTGTTCCATTTCCTATAAAGCATTAGGTCCTAGTATCAACCTATCTTTTGGTTGACTCCAACTAAGAAGAATATGAAATTTCCTTCCATACAAAGCTTTGAAAGGGCTCATTTTGGTAGAATCTTGGTATTGGTTTTTATAAAAAAACTCTACTAAGTGTAAGAAGTCTTCCCACTTGGTATGTTGATCGATGAGGTACATTATTAACATGGATTCGATATTATGTCTGGTTCTTTCCATTTGTCTGTTAATTTGGGGGTCGTATGCAATACTAAAATTAAGTTGAGTTATGGTCCCTCCAAACAAACATTTCCAAAACTGGGAGGGGAATTTATCATCTCTATCAAATATTACTGTCTTCAGTACTCCATGTAATTGAAAATTTTCTTGCATGAAGATATTTGTAATCTATGTTGTTCCAAATGTAGATTGTACCGGTATGAAATGTGTTTTCTTACTTAGTTTATCTAAGTTACCATAATGGAGTTGTGTTCCTTCTTGTTCTCGATAGTCCTGTGATAAAATATAGAGAATCACTTCCTTAGTTTTTCAAAACTTTCCTAACACTTAGCTATCCACTCAGAATTTTCCCCCTTTTTTTGCTGAGAAGTGATAGGATAAGCCAACCTTGAAAGAATCTTAATAAAATTTCTATAGAACCCTGCAATTCCCATAAATGATGTGACATCTAACACATCTTTAGTTATGGGCGAGTTGAAAATGGTCGTAACCTTTTAAGGATCAACAAAAAATCCTTCCTTTGAAATAAATGACCCGGCTATTGTACTATGCCTTTATAAAATTCACGATTACTAAATTTTTCATATAATCGATGTTCTTTCAAAGTTTGCAATATTATTCTATGGTTTTCTTCATGTTCTTTATTTTTGGAATACCCAAAATGTCATCTATGTAAACCAACACAAATTTATCTAGGTACTTACTCAACACACTATTCATTAACCACATACATGTTGCAAGTGCATTTGTAAGACCAAATGGTAACACTACAAATTCATTGTGGCCATATATGATTCGAATAGTTATTTTGTGAATGTATTTGTATTTTCTTCTTAAATGATAGTACCCAATTCTCAAATTAATTTTTGAGAATATACTTTCCCCCTTTACTTGATCAAACATATAATCAATGTGGGGTAGTGGGTATTTATTTTTTATGGTCAATTTATTTAATTGTGTGTAATCTATGCACATTATAAATTTGCCATCGTTCTTCTTCATAAATAATACTAGGGCTCCCCAAGGTGAAACATTGGGTCTAATATACCCTTTATTGAGTACTTCATGTAACTACATTTTCATCTCTAATAACTCTGGATTACTCGTTCGGTAAGGTGCTTTAGACATTTGGGTAGATCTTGGGACTAAATCAATAGACAAATATATGTCTCTAGGGGGAGGTAGTCCTACAATTTCTTGTTGGAATACTTCTTTAAACTCCTTGATCAACAACAACTCTTCTGTTTTTCTACTTTTTGTCTTCTGATTATTTTCCTCAATCTGGGCAACAAATAGTTGGTAGCCTTTTCTTACACTTCTTTTATGCTGAAATTTTCTTAACCAAAATAGGTTTGGGTACATCCCATTTATTAGTTGGGTTTCTCCTTCATCAATTAGTCAACTTACTATATTTTCTAAACAAATTTCTACAACTTTGTGTTTTTCCATTTAATCCATACCTATCAATACATCATATCAACCTAAAGTAAGTATGTTTAAGTTTAATTTATTTAGGTAGCCATTTAAATCTACAGGAAACTGCACTACATGGCTAATTACGGTCCTTTTTGAACCCATTTCTAGTTGTACTAACCACATATTCTTAACATTTTTAGCCTATAATTTACAATTTTCCACTATCTGGTGACTAATATAGCTAAGACTAGCCCCTAGATCAATTAGTACGGATACAAGATGGTTGCTTATATTACCATCAATCTCGATAATAGTGGATTGGTGCTTCGCTTACTTGTCTTCTAAACTTTCACTTATCTTTGGGATGTTTCTTGCAATATCATTTATTGTGGTTGTTTCATGCAAAACTTGTATATTATGAAGAGGTCTTGGGTTATGTGGACAATGCCTCAAAATTTGAGGTTCTCCACGCCCCCAAAACTTTAAAGGTTATCTCTATTTAAACATACATCTCTTTTTATTAGTCAAATCCATTTATTTTGACCTAGTTTGGGATAAATTATTTCTATTGTATGTTTTTCGTTGCTGATATCTTCCAAAATTCTTTAAATATGGAGGTTTTTGTCTCTTCATCCAACTTGAAAATTTATTTCTATCCTTCCTTTTCCAAGATTTGGAACCTTCTCCACTATTTTTAAAATGATGATAGCACAATCTTGTTTTTCTTACTATTTTGTCCATAGTTTTAGGATTTTCGAACTCAATCCTTTCTCTATAAGAAACTGGTACGTAGTTTTAAAACCTTCCTAGTTTGGCCTTGTCTTCTTTGATGTAGGGGACATAACTTAATAGATTGGTGGATTTTGAAATCAATTCATCCATAGTTAATTATTCCAACCTTAAATCATGAAACTCTTTTGCCTTATCATCATAGTTCCATTCATTTAAATATTTAGACTTAAATTGTTTCTCAAATTCCTCACATGAAATTGTCTTCTCTTCAAGGCTATGTACTATTTTGGCATCCTCCCACCAGAGAATACATTTTCCCTGAAGCTGATAAATTTCCTGTTTGGCCTTCAAATTAATATCATACTCATAGACTTGGAAGTACTCAGTCATATTAAGAATCCACGCTTATGCATCCTCTTCCTTTTCTCCATCAAATGTAGGGTGTTTTATTTTCTTAAATTCCCCCTGTAACTCTATTTTATTTTTCACTTTTGACCCTTTCGGTACGTCTTAATAGATTCCTTTTTGTTTTTAGAATTTTCTATTTTTGACACAATACTTTTCCTCTTCTGAGGGTCTATTTTACCTCCATTCCCCTTTGTCTCCATAAATTTATGACTTGAATTTTTAGTCAAGTCTCTTATCAATTTTTCTTGTTCCTCACTGGCCTTCAATGACCAGTCATCACTAGTTCTAATATAGGCCAATTTGTGTTGTAAACTTTGCACAATATATAAGAATTGAGTCGATGGAGGAATGTTTTCTTCTCCCAATTCGACATAAATCCCCTCTCCATCCATAAGTGGTGTATTTGAAGTTTCTTTCATTTTACTATTGATGCTACTTTATCTGTGTACCTTATTCTAACAAAAACACACAGTAGTTTTCTCTCTCTCCCTCACACACACACATATATATAATTCTCTGGTTGTGGTTTCACATAGACATAGTTTTTGAAATTGGCTCTAATACAATATGTTACATACCCAACTTAATATACTATATTTAGTTTCTAATATCACACGTGAGTATTGTTCCATATTAAACATGCATATAACTTTAATGATGATTGATGAGAAACAATGAGCTTGACTTATACAAACCATGTCTTCATAAAAATATGGTTGTCTAATTGGAACATTACTCTAATTGAGGTGTATAAACATTTCACTTCTTAATAGAAATAATAACTTTATGAGTTTGATAACTCGGCACACACCTATATTGCACTCAACTTATGTTTGAAGTGCATATGATATATATTTTTTTGGGCGTGGCTTGATGTTTTACTAGAATGTATGTTCTTTTATTTGTTCACTATTCTTTTAACATTTGGACCCATATAAAATGGTGCTCATGTGGGGTTAAAAGGAACATTTTAGGGCTTTGTTATTAGCATACACTTACACCCACAAGGATTTCAATGTGGGAGCAATACCATAGCATGTGGGTTTACATTTAGGGATATATAATGAGGAGAAAATGAAATAATATATTGAGGATATATAGGGGGTAAAGGGTTTTTATATTGGCATGTATTAAAAATTGACATCAAATTTAATGAAAAAATATAAAGGGGTATAAAAATTGTTAGTGAAAAAATAGATACTTACAATATATAATGAAAGTAAGATTTTTTTAAATTGGGAAGGTGTATTTGGTTTATATTGTTAGGGATTTAAATAGTTCGTTTTTAGAGGTATTTTCAAATATATACTCAAATTAAGAGTATTGTTTAATATGATATGATCGCACGTGATATGTTATAGGTTCATTGAGTGAACCATATGCTTACACCTCGTACTTGGTATATTTCCACGGTGGCGATTCATTTGATCTCATCCAAAGCTATGGTTCAGCTACACAAACCCTTGCACTATACGCATGTTTTGTTTGTTCATTTGACTCTTTCTTCACTTTTGTTGTTCCATAAAACACAACCATAGGATTTTAGGTTATCTTTCCAACTGTTTCTATTTACATTTCCGATTTTTCCCTCCCTAACTTGTAATTTTCCTACTATAATGCTCGTCGTTTACAGGGAAAGGAGGACCAAATCGAATAGGTATAATTTTTAATTATATCTGCGCATGATTTTCATTTCACTTATTATTCCATTTTGTATCTCATGTGTCCTAATTACCTTTTCGTTGATGATGTATTACATGTAATGTCTCAGGTTACCTTTCGGATGTTGGAATTGATAAGGGTAATACACCCTACTGGTGAATTGAGGGTTGGGGTTTAAAATTGGGGATTCTCCTTGACGAACTCTAAGGTAACATTCCCCTCTAATATTATTTATTATTATTATTTAGGTTTATGGATTATTTTGTATACAATACACAACTTTTAAGTAGCACCCTTGACTGTGGTTCAAATTTTTGGCAAGGGTTCGCTTGGTTATGGTTGCAGTGCGGACACAGGTAATTAAAATGGTTTGGCCCGTCTATATTCTCTTTCATTTCCTTTGGATTGGTGGGGTCGCAACCCTTGTAGGCTCATGCACTCCAGGAATGGTTTAGGGTCCTTGTGTATTTGACCCATAGATGGCTACATACAGTTCACTAGTTCAAATTTTCCCTGGTGCTTTCGTGCCATATAGTCTTTAGTTTGGTACTTCGCTTAGCAGAGACTGCATTTAATATTTCTGTATTTATTAGTCAAACTCTTTCTTCCTGTAATAAATCTATTAAAATCTTAACATCTGTTTTATGTGGGGTTGGAGCGCAAGTCCGATTAGCTTGCAATAGGTATGTTCTACCTTACCTATTTTACTGGCACTTTATAAATTTCCTATTGTAACAAATCCGGACTTCTAACCTCACTCGATAATGTGTTTGCAGGTACGTTTGCAGGATTGTTGTAGGATTGTAGGGAGAGAGTTCAACAGAAAGTTAACTTTATTTTCAACCCTTTACTATCGTTCACTATGACATCGGTCAGTCCTTATCAAAATTCATCACTTGGATTCCAAATGCTAAGTCTTCGTGAGATTAGATTTTCTTTACTAATGTGATATCTTCGATTTTCTTTACTACGGCCTATTGCCTTATATATCTATATATATGTATATGGTTTTCTAGCATGCTTACAGTATTCTTCTTGTGAATTTTTTGTATCGAATTTTCTCAATCATTCCTTCTAATACTAAATTTTATGTCTTTAACCAATATAAATTTGTATGGATGGCTTGCTCTTATGGCTTCGTATTTTACTTGGGAACTCGACTTAGCATTTATATGGGGTTTAGAATTATCTCTTACTTCGATGCTGGCTAGTTTTATGGACTTTATGTCTCCAACCAATATAAATTTGTATGGATGGCTTGCTCTTATGGCTTCGTATTTTACTTGAGAACTCGACTTAGCATTTATATGGGGTTTAGAATTATCTCTTACTTCGATGCTGGCTAGTTTTATGGACACCTCTCGTGTTGCTCTCAATTCATTTACATGTATATGTGGTTTTTATATTGAAGTGGTTTCTCGGAGGTATTGTTATCGATTTTTCTTGTATGTGTTAACTTGTATTAGCTCTTATTTACAACGCGCTTATTTTCTTCTCGACAACTCTTTTTCTTCTTCTTTGCAATGCTTTTATTTAACTGACTAAAATTATTTAAGTTAACTTTGAACTCAATGTATACTTTAATAATTTAGCATACTTGTATTTTTACTCATGGTTGGGACTCATCCAATTCAATTATGCTCCTTGTAAGTTGTATGGAATTACACATGCTTTGACCTTTAACTATCCAGGCATGTTTATAAGCTCGGTTATCAATATGTAAGTGTAGATAATGTTTTGGTAATTATGTTATATTGTTTCTTTTGGTTTCCTTTACCTTCCTTGAATTAGTTTCTCTGGTGTTTTTATTTATTTAATCGCAAGGGAAAGGCTCTCCCATACGAAATCTTGAGCCATACCTATATTGGATGGACTTTCATAAGAGACTAGTTTCTTTTATTTAGTGTATACAATCATGATAATTTAATTCATCAGTATCATTTAATTCATTATAGTTGATGTCTAAATCATTAATCTTGACAACTTTAAATTTATGGCTCTAGTATATAACCAAGAAAGGCATCATGTAATGGATAAATTGTTACTAATTTAGTGTCCGCTCAGGGGTCATGAACCAATGCCCCTTAACAGTTATGTCGAGAAGCGACCTTGGCGTAAATTTTCATATACTTGCAAGGTTAACATAAATTTGTACTATCTACTATTATGTTTGCATCTTACTTATAGATAAAACATTTTAGGTAAACGTAATTAACCATTAAATTTCCCATTTCAAATACGTCTTCTTCATGTAAATGATTATCTCACAAGCTTAAAAGACCCCGTTGCGTAACCAAGCTACAAAGAATATAAAGTTAGACGTGTAAATCTACACCTATCTACACCAATATAAATTAAATAACAGAAACCTGATTGTGTCCAATAATCTTCTTGGACTCTTATAACCACGTAAGAAGTATTAATCCACAAATTATATTGCATGAATGTAGGATGATTTGTAAGGCATAGTTACTCATACAAAACTATGGTATTTGCATATTCTTTTATTTTCTTTTTCTCGCATGATTAAAGAAGGTTTCATATTCTACTTTATAATTATAAGACTCATTTTTCCAATGTATACACGATGAGATCTACATACTTTTAACATTAACATAATAAAGAATCTTTATGATAAAATGCCAAGGTTGAACATATATTTATGTCTAAAGACTGCATTTCAATCATCAATTTTCATCCTACACAACATATACCATGCAACATTGAGGATGAACATAGCGAAGAATCTAAGTGTAACATATACCATGCAATATTGAGGATGAACATAGCCAAGAGTCTAAGTGTAATTACTCGTTGGGGAAAAACACTACAAAATAAACACATTCTTCCTTACCATGAACAACTTCTGTTAGTTCTCATCGAGTTCAGATCTTCTTGCCACAAGAATCCAAAACCCCTTTAATTCATAGGTGGTTTGTTTTATAGACTTATCTCGAGTAGATTTTTAGTATTGTTCATCTTTAAAGTGTGCTAGCCTTTTTTCCTAGGCTTTTAGTTTTATTTTATTTTTCAAAAAATATTCTTTCCCTTTTTCTTTAAACCTTGTTTTTTTCTCCCTCATCACTCTACTCTACTTTACTTAGTATATTTCTCCAACAAAGTGATTTAACATAGTATCTCTCTCCCATTGTATTAAATCATTTTTTTCTAAATATTTTTTTCCTAGGGATTTTTAGGAGATTTTAGAGAAGATCCATCATGAGGACTTGACCACCAACAACTTATTTCCCAAGCTCATAAAAATTCTTCTAACTGTAGTGTTTTCTCCCATTTTCTTTCCCAAACAATTTATTTATTATATTAACAATAATCAAACTAATAATATCATCACAAACATTTAAACATAACTTCCATAACCATTCAATCCAATAATAAGTCCATGCCTAAAAATAATCAACATTAAAAATATAAAATATAAAATTGTTTGACATCATATAGCTTAAAATGTTAGGACGTCAAAACCCAATCCTCCATGAATTTTAGGAAGTAAAAGTGTATCCCAAGCCACCAATGCCCACTCTTACTCATTTTTCTGTCCTTCCGAGAGAAAAAAAACTATGAATGAATGCTGTTGATAGTAGAGCGAATTGAGTTTGGGAACCACGAATTGATAGTAGCCTCCGTTCTATTATGTTTAATGATTCCAACACCTTGGCTTTCAATGAAGTGCCTACACGTTGCATTCTCATATATTTGGAGAGAGATGGAAACCGTGGTAGCCAAGCATTCTGACTACAAGAATATTAAAAAAGAATATATAAGATTAAGCTTCTTTAATGTGTATACATAAAGCATTTAAGAAGTTTTAGCACTTTGCGTAAGGCTTGGGCTTCTTGAACTATTGGGATACCCATACACATAGTTTCATCCACAACTCTTGATGGGAGATAGGAATATCTTCTCTATATTGTCTTATACCTTTTACCAAATTCTCTGAAACCACTTGCTTTAGAGCACGACCTAGACCCTCAGCTATGATAATGAACACGAAGGGAGATAACGAATTCCTCCTGAAGGGGTGAAAGTTCTAGTGGGAAACACATTAAGCAACACAGAAATGAGAGCTAAAGAGAGTAAGCCCTTGAAAATATTATGTCCGAAAGATGAGGCCTTGATCCATTTAACCCACTCCCTGGCAAAGCCGAAAGCAGAATGGTGAAGGAACGTTTGGCGTAATACCTATCCGATTTTTTCTTGACGTGGTGTATGAATGCTGAGATAAATTCTTTTTAACAATAATTCTCTCTTTCCTACGCCTATTGTTGCAGCAATTTTTTCACGATTTTCACGGATGAATATTGTTTTTTTGGGGGAAATAACAGTATAAAATATCGGAAACGTCAAACACAAAGACAAAGTAAGTTTTTCAGTGACTTCAAGACCGATTTAAATAGAGGCGTTGTCTAACGAGCCAGAGGAATTGCCCGGATGGTCAAAATTGGCCGGAATCCGGGTCAAAAAAAATTAAAAAATCTTGCAGAAACAGTGCTTGAATCTTGATTTTAACATTGGAAATGGATTCAGCACCATCAAAAACCTGTAGGACACCCAAAATATTAAACTTTGATAGTTATAACATGAATTTGGAAAAATTCCTGCCGGATTTTCTGAAAATCTTACCGGAATTTTCATGATTTTCAGGGCGATTCCTCCTGCTAGTTAGACTACGGCTTTAAATAGATGGAAAGTGTAATACAAAAATGGAATTAAAAAATGGGGGAGGTAATTAATCATAAACTTTGGGATGAGAAGGAGTAATGGAAGATCTACTTGAAACATACTTTGTACAGTTGTTTTAGAAGCAATACTATAAATTTAAACTGTGATAATATTATTTCTCCAACATTTTTTTAACACATCAATATTAAAATATAATTTCCATTGTTTGATTGGTTGGTTGATAACGTTATTTGAATTTTAAAATTATAAATTACAAATGAGGATGTGAAATTGTTTTAATGTAAATAGAATTTTAAATTTTTATTAAATTATAAATTTATACAACTAAAATTAATATTTTTTTCAATTAATTTTAATCAGTTACGTCGGAAGCCAAATTTTCTTTTACATAATTTTACCATTTTCTTTAAGCGTAGATGAGAAATAATTAATGTTTTGATGTACATGGCTCAGTTGGCATATTATTAAGCTTCATGTTGAGTAACCAATCGATCACCAGAATTCAAACGTGTGTACGGATAAAGCGTTTGTCCTTTAAAGATATTATTAACCACATATATTGGATGAGTAAAGGTCAAAATACTCCTTTCGAAGAGCCTTGTGGTGGCACTACCTTCATGGATATAAAATTATGATTGATCTCGTTGTTATGAGTCTTAGATTACTGAATATTTATGTGTTTTAGGATTGGTAATGGTTTTTAAGGTTATTTGAGGTTTATGTTTGGAGTAGTTTTTAGTGCGATGTTTTAGAGTTTTTGGTGTTGGAATCTAGTGAAAAAAATTGAGGTAAAATCTTTATTTATGTTATTTAAACTAGTTTTTCTACTGTTAAGATAGATTCAAAACCCTAAGAAATTCTTAGGACACTTTGATTGTGCATGTCACCCATCAAATTTATGTTTTTGATAAATTTTTAGCAGACTTAAAAGAAATTAGACTGGAAAAATCCAATAAGAAAAACTTTCAAAAAATCATTCTAAAAACAACTCCTTACAATTCCTTATGTTTAGTTATTAAATTAAATGGAAAAAAAATACTTTATATGTCATTATTGCCTATTTTATTTTTATAAGTTTCGAACGTATCCAATGGCATAAGGTTAATGGGTAAACCTCCCCAAAAAAGAGATATATGATCAATCTTCTATGGAACTCAAATGAAACTCTAAGATTTAACCTACTATATATATAATATAACAACAACAATATTTTTTGAAATATGCAATTTTAAAAGAATAAGGACTATCCTTTATGTTTACTTTATTACTCCATCGTATATAACACGAAGAAAATAAAATGTGCTTTCAAAGTAAAGAAAATTTATTAATATAATAAATAATAAAAGTAATGGTAAACGTTGTAAATTGAAAAAATAATTAAAAAAGTTTGAAAAACAATTTTAAAATAATTAAAGGAAATTTTTAAATATAATATTTATTTTTATATAATAAATTATAATTGATAGACAGAAAATGATAAAAGAAATTATTAAATAGTATATTTACAAAATTTATATTTACAAGTAAGAAATATATATATATATATATATATATATATATATATATATATATATATTAAAAATCCAAAATTTATATGAATTGGATTAGTTTAGTATTTAAGAAGAGGAATAGATATTGAGAATTTTATTATGATTTTTTTCTTTTTTATTTATTTGTCTTTGCCTTGCTATTGTGTGTTTCCTCCTGCTTATTGTTGTGTCTCCTTCTACTTGCCCAATGTGTATTTTATCTTCCCCTCCTTGCTTTGACCAGACGAATTATAGATGCGAGTGACCTAGAGCTTTATTTTATGTATGTTGGACCTTGATTCTCGATGGATTGTAACGCATGCTATTAGTATTGTTATATATCCATTATATTGATTTTTTACATTGATGGAGTTCACCAACACTATTACATGTGTCGTCTAACTATGTGAAAGGGATTTGATCTTTATCCTAGTTTAAATTATGTAACACGTGTTTCCTCTTCAAGCCACTGCGGGATTGACGCACACCCAATTATGAGCGAGCTTAATTCTTAAACTAATGCGAATCCACGATGCCCAATTTCTCTATAATGGGTGATCCTTCCTTTCTCCAAACTATAAGATATTTCGGGATATAAATCCCTCTACTCAAAATTACAGCGGAAATATTTTTAAATATAGAGTGAGAGGATTTGAAACGTTATTCATATGAGTCAACATATGCTCCTTTATATTATTTCAACCTTTTATCAAACTGTAGACGTGCTAATTTTCCAATCTTCACCATTTATATTATCTCACTGATCCAAGTCCTTTTATTTTCTCTAAATAGCCACTAGAGCTAATATTAAGGCATAACCCTATGACCCCAATATCACATGACAGGTGTTGTGACTAGTTTCCAATGTTTGGGCTCGATCCTTTTCTATTTAATCGGTAAACTATCGTGGACATTTCACTGAATCATTAGTCACAACAGATGTGATAATATTATATTAAAAATATGAGATTGTATACTATTATAGTTTTCTTAAACCTTAAGTTATGTAGACTTAACTGTAATTAGTGCATGCATGTTAATGAAAATTATCCAGAAAAGTAGAGAACAAAAAAATAAACTCATACACATAAGACACAAGATATGCTCTTTGGGAAAGCCTTTCAGGAGAAAACCCAGCTGGAAGGTGATGTGGCTTCGTTCTCTTTCTCTTTCTGGAAATATGGTTGCAAGTAGAAAGAAGTAACACTTGTGGCTCATGGGCTGCTATAATGCACATATCCTCTCTATGTGTACTACCTCCTATCTCTCTTGGATATATTTGCTCAGTTATGGAACGAAATTATCTCGAAAGAATAGAATGCTTGTTCCGCCTAGTGGCCTGGTTATAACACAAACGGATAACCTACTAGTGGTTAATTTTGACTACATCAAATCTTAACTAGATTTATAATATAGAATCTTCTAGAGTCTTTTACTTCATAGTCATGTCGCTAACCCTTTTTCCATGAATAGTTGGTGTTTTTCATGACATCCTCTTGAATTATAGGTGTGAGAAAAGGAAACTGAACTTCTGACTGACATAACTTTTGCATATGAATTCCGATTGATGCACTTCTTACGTTTTCGGAAATAAAATTTTCAATAGAATAACATGAAATGGTCCAAGAATAAAGTGGCCAATTTTTAACCCCAAAAAACGCCATTTGATGCCTCAAAATACTCCCGAAATGTTTTAGACCTTGTTTTCCAAAACTGGATCACTTCGGTGAAAAACAATCTTATGAGCTGATTCCTCCACTTTTTCCACTCCAAATTCATTGATATGGATTAAAAACACTATAATTATCTAATCTAGATCACATCTCACCATTTTGGGAGGATTTTGGTCCCCAAAATATTCTATTGAATGAGGTGAGGAATTTTTTCCTCCACCTTCTCCTGGTGTACCATTTAGCTTTGACTAGAAGTTATCCCTTTAACCCAATCTACCAAAGGTTATGCTTCCCATGTTTTATATTTCTCGACCTATTCTACAAAACTGTATCTTCTATCAACTCTGTTTGATCATCTGGTGCCAAATTCTCCACATAAGATAGGACATGCTCCTTTTCCTCATCTAACATGGAAGGCTCATAGAGTTTCAAATTTTGTACATTCACAGTTGAGTGAATGTGCATAGATGGTGGTAAATTGAGTCAATAGGAATTATCACCCACCTTTTTGAGTATCTCAAATGGGCCATGCCTTAGAGCGTTGATTTTATTACCATGCCCCTGCAACCTCTCCTTCTTTAACTGTAACCATACTCTATCTCCCACCTTGAATGATATATCTATTATTTTTTTATCATTCATGGTCTTATACTTCTCCTGCGACTTTTGCAGTGTTGTTTGTACATGTAGATGCATCTGCTTGATCTTCTCTACAAATTTTTTAGCCCTCAAAAGATATCTTATAAGGTCTCCACTCACTCATCCTTACTGAAAATATGCAATATCCAAAGGTGAAGGTGGAAAATATGCAAAACAAGTTTTAAATGGAGAATTTCCTACATAAAGGTGGATTTATTTGTTGTAAGAATGTTGTATATATAGCATATTTTCATCCCTGGACTCTTAATGCTTCCGGTTGTATCCCCTAAGAAGTTTCACCAAAGTCCTGTTGATTACCTTTGTTTTCCCATCTATTTGTTGATGGAATGTTATAGATCTCTTCAACTTCGTGTACCTATTCTCCTAGAATTTATTCAAAAATGCACTAAGAAAGCTTGTATCCCTCTCTCAAATGATGCTCTTTGGTATCCCAAAGTGCACCTAGAATTTTCCAAAGAGTAAGTTTGTTTTTTCTTTCCCACTGATGGTATTTTTACAAGGCATCAAAACACACAACTTTTTGAACTTGTCAACTACCGCGAACAAGTAGTCATGTCCCTTCTTGGTTGTCAGTAAAAATCCCAGAAATTCCATTGAAATGCTTTCCCAAGGATGATTCGGTACAGATAAGGGATTATATAAACCCTATTTCCTATTGCTAGGTTTGTTTCTACAACAAAGCATACATTTTCTTATGAACCTAGGTACCTAATATTGAATCTTGGGCTAGCAAAGATACCTGTGCAAGTTAGTCACAATCTTCCATACAATAAAGTGCCCTGCAACCTTGGAGGTGTGAGCCTCTATAATTAACGAAAATTTCTCACCTTTAGGAAAACATATATTATCTACCATGTAGAGTAACCCATCCTGGAGATTGTAGTCAAGAGTGTTTTTTCCATCATGCACATAATTCTGACTGTGCAACTTCTCATACACCTCCTTTAAGTCCTCATCCTTGCAATATGCCTCTTTTTATGTGCTATCACCAGGCTGGAATAAGTTGGCTTGTGTCAACCTCCAACCGAACATACCTATTTCAAACCACTTTTGACTGGAAGCTAGCCCTTCCAATCTGAGAGGGCTCTCTCAAAAAGAACTTATAAACTTCAGATTACCAACTGTGGTTTTATTTAATGTGATTTTTCACGTGAAATAGAATGTGATGGTTGCCACCATTGGGCATGGAGTCAAATAAAATAAATTCCATTGCAGAGAACAAAATTTTAAGGAAGTTGAGGCATTTTATGACTTGAAACTGATATTAAATAAACATTTATAGTTATACATATCAAAAGAAGGGAGTTGGAGCAAGTTAATTAATTCCAAGTAATAAAAATGCTATGAATATTGATAGAAACATAGACAACATGATAAGAAATAACCAAGTAAAAATAGGAGTCTCAGGTAGAAAAATAGAGTTACTCCAATAATCTATTAGCTAAATCAAAAGTTTACATAGAGTGACCTCCTCACATCATCGATCATCCTTTTCAAAGTGAAAAAGTTACGTATTTATAGAGAGATCTCCATTAAAATAGTATTCCACCTCGGAAATACTTGATGCCTATTAAAGAGTCCTAATTCTAATTGAATTACAACTCATGGATCCCTTTTAGGGATATTCCTATTTTAAAATATTTTGAATACAAAAATGACTCTTCTATCATTAAATACCTCAACAAATTATTTTAATAACCCTTATCGGATATAACCAAAAAAATTTATGACTGTGCTGGATTGTTGATGTGTCATCATGCCACATGGATGCTGAGCTTGCTTAGTTGGACCTCCACCAAGTTGAATTTAAAATTTTCTACAACAAATCTGGCTAGGAAATTTTTTGTAAAATAGGCTTCAAATATAAGTGTGGATTTTCTAAACCCAGATACCTGTGTAAAAATGAGAGAATATTTTGTAGATGAGATCGTGCTAAACAAAAACATCGTTAAAATTTCCAAAATTCCTTTCCATTTGGTCAAAAAGTGAGCTTTAATTTGATTACTAAAAGACTCATTTCTAGAAATTTGGTAGCAAATAACGTGGAGGTTGATCTAGTTGACCTCTTGAAGTGTCCCCTTGAAAAATAGGAGTTCATATGTTGATGATGTGGACACCTTTGACTTGTGGTTTATCTATTTCCTCATTGTTTGACCGCCCAAAAATCATCAAATCGCCATAATGATGGAAAAAAAAAAGAGTACAGGCAGTTTGGTAGCAAACTTTAGTAGCAAATGCCAAAATCACCCTCCTGCACATAATTTGACTTTTCTGACTATTCCAGGGTCTTATCTAAGGTTTATGAGTCAAATTCATTCCTTGAAATCTCATATTTCTGAAATCTTAACAGGAGTTTTCCTCCATTGAAAGCTACAACAGTTTCGTAGCAAATTTCTACCTTCAAGCCTAGGAGTTGCTACGAAAGTGCTTAGTTTCCGAGATTTTGCACTTTCATTATTCTTTCACCTCCAAAACCATTCTAAAATATTGTATAAGCATGTATATTACCCAACCTATTGATTAGTCATAGTATAAGAAAAAAAATTATGGTCTTACCATTCTCATGGAGCGTCATCAGTTTAAACAATAATGTTGAGGCATTTCTTCAAAAGCTCATCTTGTATCATTTCCATTTGTGCTTCTAAAGTTATTACCCCTATAACATCCTCCTATCATATTGCAATAATTTGTTCCTCTTACATAGGTGTTTCATCACTTTATGTAAAGGCAATGTCCTCTTTAACATTTTTCTAGATTTTTCTGCAACCTTATTGTAAAACTCTAGTTGCTTTGATATATTCTCCTTTATATTGCTTCCTCTGAGCTGCCATGCCTTCAACACACAGTGAGTTGCTTCTTTGACGGCTACAAATATCCCAAAAGGTAGCAAGAGTAAATATGACATCTAGAGACCTACCCTAAAGAGAAATAGACAAGCTCACAAGACAACAAGACCGAGCAATGGACAACAAGAATGGCTCAAATGAGAGGGAAATCGAACTAATGACAAAAAAATATTTCAAAAATGGAAAGAGGATGAAAAAGGGAATGAATATATAAGGTGTACGATTTTTTTTTTAGTGAGGGATAAGAAAAATGATATGTTATTATGACCCACATGACTCTGACCCTAACCGTTTCTAAAAAAATTCTCCTTTTCCTTACCATTACCACATCAATAGAATTCTGTAGCGAAATCAATGTTCATGAAGGAAGATTGTTGTGGAAGTTTCAAGAAAATTCTCTTTTTTTCTAAATGGAGTTGCTACGAAAGTTTGTTGAACTATCAAATTGATAATTATGACCAAATGAGCCTAAGTCACATGGAGTTTTTTATTTTCAGCCTAATGTTGACACCCACTAAAATTCATAATGACCTTGAAAACTAGCTTTATGAAAAATATGACCTTTATACATGTAATTATTTTGAAGAAAAACTTAAAACCCTAGGTAACTTAACCAAATTGACTCATTGACAAACCTAAATGTTATCTTGGATAACAATATGCATCATGGGTGAATGGCTCCATTTTCATAAGTATCCCCAAAGCTGTAGTAATTGATGTGGGTGGCCTTGAAAGCCTCCCAACCAACTTTTTTTTGCTTCCATTCTTATACTTGATCACCAAATGAAACTATTATAAAAACCCCATCCACTTGTAATTCCTGGTCTACTCAAACTTACTTTGAGCTTGCAAACACTGTAAGAATTTCTAATTTATGTGAATTATTGTCTCCTTTCCCATGAAATAATTCTTCCACTTATTCACAAGTTGGACCATCGCATAAACTCCTTATCATAGGTAGGGTAGTTAAGAACTACCCCATGAAAAGGTTCATATTGGTAACATACATGCCTTCCTCCCTACATCAAGACAACTCTCATAGCATGCCCACTCACATATGTCTCCACTTCAAAAGGCCGCTGCAAGTTTGGTATTATAGAATTGTTGCTTAACTGATATTAACGTTTAACTCCTTGGAAGCCCTCTACTGACCTTTCCCCACTGGAAACTCTTCCCATTTATTTTTATAACGTGGAGCGGTGTTACTACTTCTAAAAATGAGGCTATGAATTTCCTCAGGTACTGTGTTGCTTCAATGAAACTCCTGACATTAGAAACAATAGTAGGCATCGAACATTTCATGATGGCCTCCATATTGGAAGGATCTATCTTCAAGTCACCTCCACCGATCACATACCCCAAATACACCAAAATTTGTTGCGCAAACTCTCACTTCTTTATATTTTATAGTAGCTACTGCTTCTTTAATGTCTCCAACACCTACGTTAGATGTGAAATATAGTCTTCCAAGGTAGCACTATATACTAGTATATCATCCAAATAGGCAATAAAAATGAATCTATAGAAGGGTGAAATACATCATTCATTAATCTCATAAATGTAGCTAGTGCATTACATAGACCAAATGGAATGAATAACCAATCATACAAACCTTTCTTAGTTTTAAAGGGGATCTTCCATATATCTTATTATTTGACTCGAACTTGGTGATATCTAGAATTCAAGTCCAACTTGGTGAAGTAATTTTATTGTTGTAACTGATCCAACAACAATAAAATCTAGAGCATGATTTTTTTGAATTCCCTATAATCTATACACATCCTCCAAGTCCCATCCTTATTTAGCACAATGATGATGGGTGACCCACATGGTGATGTACTCGGTAGAATGAAAAGTTGTTTCGGTAGTTGCTACAAGTATTTCTTTGCCTCAAATGCCAATATTTGGTAATGGGGAGTTTGGAAATAGATGGATCTTGTTCTCTACTTCCCTCTTAGGTGGTAACCCTTTAGACTCTCGGAACATGTCCTTATATGCCTATAAAAACTCCTCCAATTGTTGTTTCCATTTCTTAGTACACCCCTGTAGGGAAGCCTTACCTCTTATTGGCTCCTCTGCTAACTTACATTCACTTTAAAACAAAAAAACACACTTCTTGATGGAAATGATCAATTTCTTGGCTTGGTTGGAACTCAACAGTGAAATTTTTTACTTACATTTGTGTGCATTGATGATCAAAAAATTTGCATACTTGACGAGTCGTTTTTGATTCACTCTCCTCATGAATATTGCATCATGCATGTAAAATTATGGAATCCCAAAACATAATCCAAATACATAAAGGTGAACCACATCCAGATCTACTTCATCAATAAAATCGTAAATGATAGAAAATCTAATTTTACACTGTTCTGTTACATTCAACTATGCATCCTTATTTACCCATCCTAGTGGATATGGGTTTGGAAGATCACGAACTTCGAAACCCAATATCTAGACTAGCTCTGCTACAATTGGATTCACCTGCAATCCTGAGACAAACAAATCATTAATCTTTGTCTTCTTAACGTGTATCTTTATATGGAAGAGTTTGGTAATTTCTTTCTCTTATTGTTGTTGAAGGCTACTCAGATTCGCCTCCTTCTGAACTAATGTACAAATAATATTCTAATCCATTTTCGATCTTCTTTCAACTTAGTTTCTAGAATCAGTGTCCATGGGATTCTTCTGCTTATTATATTTCTTCTTATTCTTCGGGTTTTGCTCTAGATGAAACTTCCTACACTTATCCCCTGTATGGCCATCAATGTTGTCGTGGTTGCTGGGATATTTACACCAGTGCATTGTCGCTATTGTAATTTTCTATTTTCTCCCTTTTTTCTTCTGCTTCCCATCCTTATAAGGATCTTTTTGCTGCTTCTGCCTTGATCCACTTTATTGCACTCTTTTTAGACCTATGTTTTTCACCTATTTTACCTCTACCCAAGCGTCGTCCACTGATTTTGGCTTGTAGAACAACACTTGCTCGCACAGATAGCAATGTGTACCCCCCAAATACTTAAGGAGTACATCTGGGTTACATGGAAAGATAACTAACATTATAATCATTGTTGGAGCAAGGTCCCTTGGGGTATATTTTTGGTTAAGTTGTGTTTATGTTTTGTTGTGCGCGTTGCGTGAAAGAGTCAAAGTGGATTTGGGGAGGGTTAAATTACCTTAATCAATGTAATGGGTTTAAAAGGAAAACCATAAGTCTCAGACCATGGTTTGATACCATGGTAACCTCGCGTCAAGTTAGTATAAATATGTAAGGATCAAGTCATGAAAATATATTTGTTATCTTGTGATGGTTGTTGCTTAAGGTTTTGATCTAAGTCTAAGATTTTGGGTAGAAAGGCTCCCACAGGTTATGTGCGTAGAGACCTAAGTCCTTGCTGTGTGCAGAATCCATTGGTTGTGTCCGCGAGAGGATAGATTATATTGAAAGATTGAATGTACTAGGATTGATATATCTTTTTATAAAGAATATTGTTTTGGCAAACCTAGATTGTTATGCAATTTCTTGTGTTATTTATCTCTTATTTTCTTTAAGATCTAAATCTATTATGTTATTGAATATTTAATCACGTTAATGGTTAATTGCATCCATGTGAATGAATGAAGTACATTGTGCGTCAATATCAATTGATGAATGGATTTGATTGAAGTATATCTGATGACTTTACACAATTATATTGAAGTATTCTATGATAATATACGAAGGGTTTGATCCATTGATCTATTAATGCACACATATATTATAATATCTATTCTAGCACCCCCCCATACTGCTAAGGTGAGACTTTGATTTGCACAAGCAGGTCATTATTGAAAGGGCCAATAGTTGGAGGGCTTGTTGGTTGCACGATAAATTTAAACCTGGGTCAAGACCCCTCAAGCCAGAAAATGGTTTGGTTACAGGGACCGAGATCATTTTGAGGGAGGTTTGACGTTTTGGGATACTACACAGAACAAATTACAATATTGGCTTATTAAAAAGACCATTGAGTTTGTGAACCAATAGAATAGAATTCTAAATTGTTTACTGAAGATTGGGTACAAAAGTACATCTATACAAACATCCATGATATTTTATTTGCTTTCTTTGCGACTGAATTGAATGAGTGGTTGTCTCGACTTAGTGAATTTAAAACCTGCACAAAGGATGAGGTGATATATCAGTGGACTCCAGAGTTTGTACAACAATTATAAAATATTAGCAACAAGATCACCCATTCGGTATATCATTGGATTGATCGTGTCCTTGGAGGATTTGTGACTGAGGTTGATATTGATTAATTTTCACCTTATCCTGAAGCTGAGTGAATATTTTTCAAGGGTCCCAGAGGTAAGTTCTTGTGCACTTTGATGTTGTGGATTAAATTTCTATTTTGTGAACACGGTACTCTGTTCAGTCATATTGAGTGAATGTTTTGAAGAGGCCCGACTACGCGCAGTGGAAGAACTTACCACGCAGATATATAAGAAGGGTTTATTTACAGTCCTCTCAAGGGTAGATTTGATATTTATGAAGAATCAGAGACTAGTAGCTCTCATGAATATGCACACTCTGAAGAAGAACTATCACACATTAGAATAATCTTGGAGCATTGGCCATAGTTCAGATCCCATCCACTCCACTTCCAAAATCATCTCACAAGTCGTCCACTCCACCTCCACCACCAACACAGATATGGTCGCCTCCATGAAGTTGCCTACTTTCTGTGGTATTGGGAATGAAGATACAAAACATTTTTGGTTTGTCACTAATGTTGTATGGAGAGAAAAATAGGTGAACGATGATGATGTTAATAAAGCGTAGTTAGCCACTGCTTTTCAAGATTGAGCGGTGGACTAGTATATAATGTATGTAGCAGTGAATCCTGATGCCGCCATTGATGATATGAAGGATACTCTAAAGGATATGAAGGATATGACGGATGCTGCCATGTATGTAGTAGTGAATCCTGATGCGCAATGTGTCACTTAGGTAAAAGCGATTCATAAAAAAATTGAATCAATTTGTATGGGATGTGGATCAAAGATTGAAGCACACTATTATAGACAATGGATTCACTATTGATAATACCCAATAGAAGGAATGATTTATTGTTATGCTACTCCCACATCTGCGACAACCCTTGAGTCAACAGAAGATTTCCACGCAGGCTGATGCCATAGAAAATAAAAAATATTTAGAAAGTTGACATGATTAATATATTGACAGATATTTTTAATTTCCACTAAAACCAAAATTTATCTAAATAATTTAAAAAATATAAGGGATTACATGGATTTTTTTAAAATTTTATTTTTTCTGTCAAAAAAAAATTAAGAGAAATGGTCCAACATAACCCTAGATTTGATGAGTTAAGAAATTAGGATAGTTGGTATTTTGAGAAATATTTTGAAAGTAGTATGTTATCGAGGTATATGCAACACAATATAAGCCTGAAAATTACCTTCATATTCAACAATATTAGTGAAAAGGGATGGTATATTCTTTTTCCCAGAATTATTTTGGGAATTTTCCAACACCCAATTTCATCATGGAGCAAATGATAATTTGTTGTTTTACTATGTTGATTTTCTTCATATCAAAACAATTATATATTTTTTATCTTATAATTTAGGGTTAATCACCACCTTCTAGTATATTTATTTTATTTTATCTTCTAAATATTTATTTCATCACAATTTAACATTAATTAAATTTAATAATATTTATAATATTATCATTATTATTTATAATGAACTATTGTTTTACTCAAGATTAGCTAAGAATATGCATCTTTATGGCATCTGTTCATTGTTTTTTTTTTTTGTTGTTTTAGATAAATTTTGTAGCAATTTTGATGGAATCATCTTATCTTCCATGTTGCTTATCATAGTCTTATACATTAGGTACAAAGTTATAGCTATGCTCTCAACATGGAAAATAATAAATTTGGTGAAAATATATTTCTTTTAATTTTGAGATTATAGTTTTCTTATGGCATATTATGAAACATTTTGAAAATATTGGATTATGTCCTATAGACATATATACTCTGCAATGGATTAGTGTACATTAATGGCTTAGTGTACATTAATTATTACACAACTTTAAAGAAAATTTTAACTACACTAATGTTTTATAATTTCTAGAATATTATGGTAAACCTGAAAACCATTATAAATTAAGAAATGAAAAGCTTTTTATTGTCCCAAAAATAATTATATATTAAAGTAACTACATATTCTGAAATATTTTGAAAATCTTAGCTTATACCAAATAGACATTGGGTTCAACGCTCTCTGTATGTTTCACGACATGTACTTCGTCAATTTTAGTGGAGACTAATGCCCGTGGGTTTTGGTCTAATAACAATTGTGATTCCAACAATTGGTATCATAGCAACAAGTCTCGAGTTCAAAATTCACCTGGCTCAGGTTGGAGGAGAGATTGTTGGACATTGGGTTCAATGCTCCCGTGTGTTTCGCGACATGGACTAACAACCTCTCGTGAATCCTAACTCTGGTGATTATAAAGGAAACTAATGCCTGCGGATTTTGGTCTAACAACAATTGTGATTCCAACATTATCCTATCATAATTCTAAAAAGAAAGTATTTATTTTTACACTTTATTATATCATGTTCTTAAAAAAAAATATTTAAATAATCCAAAGCAATATTACCACCATAAAAACAAATATTGACTTAATTTAAATCACAGTTATAACTAAACAAATACTATATAAAACTATAATGAATAACATAGCACAAACAGTTTTATAATTTGAAACAGAATCATTAGTGTATCAAATGGGGATTGTATAATTATGTTAAGCTATGGAGATTTTATAAATTTGTTAAACGTTAGAAAAATCATTAAAATAAAACAATGGAATAATATATATATATATAATAACTATGAGGCGTATTATTGAATTTAAATTCGGGGAAATATAAAAAAGGAAAATGTAAATTGTAAATAGGAAATAGTTTAATTCTTAAATGGTTGCAGATTCTAAAATATTAACTTATGTCTTATAGATTTTTAGATTAGTATTTTAGACTTTGCAATGGCGTAGTATAGATTAACTATTACACAGATTTAAGAACCATTTTAACTAGATTCCAGTTTCTGAATAATATGTTTATTTTCACTAATGTTCTATATTTTCTAAAATATTCTAGAATTTGAAATAAAAATGAATTTTTTTTTATTGTCGTGAATCTGAAAGACCATTATAAATTAAGAAATGAAAAGATTTTTATTTTAAAAAAAATTCTAAAATATTTTAAAAATCATAGATTTCTAGAATACTCTAAACTTTGCAACAACTTAGTGTAAGCTAAATTAGAAAACAATTTTAACGACCAATTTCTAAAATATTATGGAAATTATCCTAAATGTTCTATAATTTTTAGAATATTTTGGAATTTCAAACAAAAAAGAAAAGCTTAACAAATTTTTAATTATAAAATTACAAAAAGATATTTTTTTCAAAATTAATCTAAATAAAATTATAAATTATATTTTCAAAATATTACAAAAAAATATTTTTAAAACTAGTAAACAAAATAAATTTATACATATTTAAAAATTATGTTTTCAAAATAAAAAACAATACACTCTTTCCTACTATGATCATATTCTCAAATGAAATGCAGTACACTCTATCACATCATGATAGACTCACTTTGTCTTGTCATAATCCTCAAAAGAAAGTATTTACCTTTACACCTTATTCTATCATCCTCTTGGAAAAAAATTAAAAGTAATTACCTAGTCCAAAGTACAATTACCATTATAAAAACAAATATTTACTTAATTTAAAGCATAATTATAACTAAGGCATCTACAATATAAGACCGTATAAAATAACATGACAGAGAAGGCTTTATAATTCGAAGCAAAACCATTACTATATCGAATGGGGCTTGTATAAAAATGTTAAACTTAAAGAAAATCATTAGAATAAAATAATGGAATGGTTCTATAAAAATTATAATATTGAGGTAAATTATTGAATTTGGATTTGGAAAAAAAAAACAAAAAAAAATCTACCTTATAAATGGGAAATTGTGTCTTTAGATATATGTCAAAAGTGAATTTATTTGTATTTTTTTTTAATATTTCAGAATATAATAGAGAGGAACTAAGTGAAGTAATTAGATTTTTTATTGAATTCCAAAATATTCCAAAAATCCATAATTTAAATAAAAAATGAATATAAAAAATAAAAATTGAATTAATATTAATATTATTGATACTAATAACCCTCATCCGAGTGCGAAATGGTTGAGAATCCCAATGGGGATCATAATTATGGCTGTTAAAATGAAGCCTACAACACATCAGTGAGCTCGACGATAGAGAGAGTAGGAGGAATTACAGTGATGGTCATGTGCACATAGGTGAATCGCATGCTCGAGAGTCTGCTCATCAAGAAAATTGGGATATTGGATGGCGAAAGAGCCAACTTTATGAATTGAATTCGTTTTATCTCCTCCAATGTTGCATGCAGACTGTGGTGCGTCATTAGCAAGTTGGAAGTGGAAGCGGTTGGTAGTGGGAATTTGTTGGAATTTTCAGTGCGGAAAACATGGGGTATGTGACACTCTTCTTCTCCTCATTCTATCAAGATAACATGGAGATAGTTGGTATAGTTTTAGCTGACCCAATTCCTTGGAACAGTCGGTATGGGATGCCAGATGTCATGCTTTTCTGGAATCTTGGGGGGTACTATTTCTTTTCTGCGTTTGGGATGTCGGCGTTAGTATCAATTCATTTTGAAATAATTCTTTGGGTAATGGGAACCTTAGTCCTAGGTTTGGGGCGCTATGCATGTGGCCAGCCCAACATCGCATGGATTTCTGCACACTTTATGAGGATGAGGAATGGTTTTTGTTTGATTGATATTTCTAAGTTTTTCATGGTGGTTCTGATGCACTGTCTACGACTGTCTTTTGTGAGATGTGAGGCTATGTTACATGTTTCTGAGGTTCTATCAGATGTGTCTCGTGGAACCAGGCCTCGAACCGCTCTTTTTCCTGTAATTATTTTGGGGATGAATAATTTGATGATTAAGTACTGTCGCCTGAGAGGGACTCACTCGTTGCATATATTATGTTATTTTTGGAACATTAATGTTTCCTCTCTCTTATGTCTGGTCTTTCCCCTTGTCACAGAGGAAAGTATCCAAACCACAGGTCCTTCACATTTAGGGTGTAATTTTGTCTAGACAATGTTGGAATTTTTAACCCTTTCATTTCCGTAGGTGCAGAAGACGCGAGAAAAAATTGTCAAAGAGGAAGTGGTTGTAGAAGGCCTCCAGAAAACATGGAAGAGAGGTTCGCGGAAGGAGAAAGGTGATCCTTCCTCCAACCAACCGAGAAGAATTGGCCACAAGACTCAAGCCCAACACAATAATATGTCATGCATGCTTACATAAGGGAGATCCTAAGGCGAGTTCAAAGGATTATTGCAGGGTGGGAAGAGGCTCTCACCCGTCAAGTTGAGGAAGAAGAGACATAATTGGACTACTATGGTCCCTGATTTTGGTAATACTCTCGGCCGAGTCTCGCAATATAACATACACTACAAGGAAAAGACCCTCTAGTGGATTTTTTCAAGGAACCCCACAGAAAAAGACCCAATACATCCATTTCTAGCGGAGGTTACTAAAGGAGGTTGGCTAGCGGAGGGTTTTGCGGCTGGTTTCCCCTCTGTGCGCTTATCATTACAAGTTGCCCCGGTGCACTTGAACCATGAAAGCACCGGTGCAGACCAAAACGTTGGCACACTGAACACCGTGCACTCCATACACACCCTCCCGGTGTGTCCTATTATTCTATAGCATCGGTGCGTCATAGAAATTCCACGCCGGTGCATTATAAAACATAGCACCAAAACTGAGACGACTCGTTGCGGTAGAAAGAAACCGCACTGGTCCATCATAAAACATCGCGCCAAAACACAAACATACCAATGCGTTTGTAAGAAACAGAACCGGTGCACCTATAAACAACGTGCACTGGTAAAGGGTTATATTAAAAAAAAAATTACCGAAAAATAACCCGGATTTTTCAGTTTTCCAGTGCTTATGAGCTCTCAATTACCAGTGCATGCCCTACCATAGAACGTATCGATGCACACAAGACATTGGCACACCGAACAACTTACACGATGTACACACACATTCGGGGCCTCCTATTTCTGTAATGCACTGGTGCTTCACCGCTTTTCCATGCCAGTGCATCATAAAACAACGTGTCAAAATAGAAATGTGCCAGTGCGTTATTATCAAAGAGCACCAGTGCGCCTATAAAAAACGTGCACTGGTAAAGTGTTATATTAGAAAATTACGGCAAAATAACCCAAATTTTTCAGTTTTCCAGTGTTTTTTAGCTCTCAATTACATGTGCGCACGAGACATTGGCACATCGGACAGTTTGCGCGATGTACACACACATCCGGGGCCTCCTATTACTGTAACACACCGGTGCTTCACTACTCTTCCGCATCGATGCGTCATAAAAAATCGTGCCAAAATAGAAATGCGCCAGTGCGTTCTTACCCAAGAGCACTGGTTCGCCGATAAACCGCATGCACCGGAATAGCATTAAATAAAAAATAAAGAATTTAAGGCCAAAAAAACGGTGCTTTATGATTATTCGGCACTGGTGCTTTACGGATTTCCCGCCCCGTTGCCTCATCAAAATTTCATGCCAAAACTGAAACATCTTGGTGTGGTGTTAGGGAACCTCCCCGGTGCATTATAAACAATGCGCCAAATTTGACACAACCCTGTATGCTTGTAGGTAACAGTACCTGTGTGCCTATAAAACCCCGCGCACTAGAACAGGGTTAAATAAAAAAAAAATTATGGCCAAAAAAAATCATTTTTCACTTTCCTCAATGCTCCAGAGCTCTTAAGCATCGGTGCCATTTCCCTTTGTCTGAGCCGCCCTGACATCGGTGCTCTCATTGCACCCATTGCATGCACTGCTACTCTGCATTTGCCACCAATATCCAACTTTATTTTTGAAAAATGGTGGGCAAATTTTCTTTTGCAAAGTTTACAGCTAGTATGCCTCCTCGGTGGTGAAATGTACAGGTATTTTTCTAGTTTTTCCATAATTAAGCCTTTTAGCAGATTAGAAATTGAAATAACCTTAAAAATAACCATTAAAAAAAAAAATTGCTGTGCAATGCACTGGATCTGTTCGGTTCACATCGGATAACGATGCTGCCTGCAAAATTTATATGATGCACCACCACCGGTGCTAATGATAGTTGCAACGTTTCCGAAGCGGTACCGAAAGGCGCCCCGAATAATTTTAAAATAAAAAAATAAAATAAACGGTGGTGCGCTCGTTTATCTAGGCGCACCGTTGACTACGGAAATCACAATGCGGTGCATTGACAGAATTATCCACCCCGGTGTATGTCAGCACACCACATTCAGGATTCCGAGAGGGTCAACGGTGCGGCCGGGTAAAAGACTGCACCGTCAGCTATGTAATTTTCATGAAGTTGGTGCGCTGAGAGGACTATATGTGCTAGGGCGTATATTTCGGTCAGCACACCATTGTTATGAACTTTGATAAAGTTAACGGTGCTTGAAAAATAGAAAACTGCACCGAGATTAGTGCATTTTATTTCATTAGGGGCACTGGGACCAGTGCTCTATATTCTTAAGACGCACTACGATCGGTGCGTGACTGTTTTTATGGTGCTCTGACTTGTCTGTTTATTTTATTTTTTCAAAAAAATATATATATGAATATTCCTAAATACATGTCCGTTTTAATAAAAAAAAATATTTAATATGGCAATGATTCAGAGAGAAGAGGAAGAACAACAGCTACAACAGGATGAACAATATAACATGATTCACCAATGGGAGGCCCGAGGGAGAGAGAGATATGCATACCCTCGCCCTATTACTGCAGATACCCAGGAGATCCTTAGGAAGGTAGGCCTCCTCAAGTTCTATGAGGAGGCTACTTCCCTAAAGGTGCACATTGTGTTTTTGAGATATCTTATTCGTAGGTGGAATGCCCACCGACAGGCTTTCCAGGTTGGTCCTGACCAGTGGTACACACCCACTCAGGAGGATATTTATTTTATTACAGGACTATTGAGGAGAGGGGTGGATTTTCCCTCATTCCCAGACATGCCAGCTGGTTGTGCAGTAGGGAGTCAGTTAATTTACTCCTAGAGATACATTGGAGCACATGTACTGTCTCCTTCAGAGTTTCAGGTACCTGGAGGTCAGTTACGTATAGGTGTTTTTGGTAGACAGGATGTGCAGTGGCTCTCCCTTATCATTTCGACCATTTCGCATAACATCAGTGACAGGCAACACATTAGTTGCTCGCTTTTATACTATGTTGATTCTTTAGTACAACAACCATGACTTGTTAGGTGGTCTGCCATATTTTTGCGGCAGTTTTGTATGGCCTTAGATAGATGTCATGCTCATGCACAAGGGAGGGTCAACTTCCCTTTTTCTTTAGAGCTTTTTGTTTATTTTTTGAGAGGTTTCCAGAGATGAGACCTAGTTTTGTTCGACAGCCTCGTAGGGCGATGTTTGAGGCCCATATGCACATGTGGGGGCAGATGATGCCCAAGAGGCGAGACACTTTGTTTCCAGCCAGGATATCACATGATTCACTCGACTTACTAGCCAGTGTTGACGGGTTGCATCCCTTCATTTTGGTCACATGTCCTTATGTTGGCTTAGATTGGCGAGGGTGTCCCAACATCCTCTTCACAGCTGATGAGAAGCCAGATGATAGAGGTAATATTAATTTTTTATTTATATTTATTCTAACATGTTCTTAATTAAATTGTGTAATGAAATTGTCTAATTATTTTTATGTACTTGTATGTATTTTGCAGACATTGGCTCTTTTGATGGCGAGAAGATGCGAGGTCCACCACATGATCCAGGTGTGGATCCTGATGATGACGATTAGGATATGGCTAATGTCGAGCATGATAATGATGAGGATGAGGCTAGTGCAGCAAAGAGACATGCTCCTGCTCATCATGGTGCACCGGTGCCGCCTTTTGCTAGGCATAGTCGACCTTAGACCAGATATACAATGGAATTGGCCAACCAACTCTGTGCATTGATTGTTGATGTGGGCATCAAGCCCGCCCATTACAGAGACATATAGGCTGACAATAGGTTGTTACGGATGTGGAGAGGCATGTCGCGTGACGTGTACGGCCTGATGCGGCATGTCGTAGAAGTGACGAGAGCAGTTACATGACTCAGGAGGGCTGTCTGTAGCTATAGGTGTAGTCGAGTCACGGCACGTGATGAACATGAGTCTGCGAGGAGTGACTCACATTCATCTCATGATCGTTCACCTCGCGGCGTGCCTGATGAGCATGACGCTCCACTTGAAACATCTGATGGTCATCATGGAATGAGGCTGGACCATCGGCCACGTCTAATCAGCATCCTGTAGCTAAATCCATCAGTACTAGTCATGATGATCATGATCAGGCTTGACCATCGACCACCGAGGCTGCCCTATTCACTGAGCAGACCTCCACTACTACTGCTCATATTGATGTTATACTACCACCAACAGATGCATCCATTAGTACTAGTCATCAGGATCATGAGAGGCTTGACCATCGATTGTCGAGGCGACACCCAGCGTTACTGAGAAGGCATCCACTTGTAGTACTGCTATTGATGTTGTTATACTACCACCAATGCCTGATCCATGACATTTATATTATAGTTGTATATTTTTAAGATTATATATATATATATATATATATATATATATATATATATATATATGGTCCATGTATTTTATGTTCATGTTGCAGTTGTACTTAATTTTCATGTTGGTGATCATCATGATGTGGCGTATATTGTTAGGTCATATTATGTTCATTTAATGTTTATCTTGTAGATAAATGTGTATATGTGATAGCATGAGTTATTTGACATATTGAGATGTATATTTGATTTTTGTGTTGTGATTATCTTAATACATAATGTTAATTTGATGCTTGAATGTGTTTATTAGTCGAATATGATGTTTGTACGATGGTTATCATGATCGTGCTGATGTTTATTAATTAATTTAATATTAAATGACCATGATATTTATTAAATATTATGTCATGATTGTAGTTGTAATTTAAATTTTAATTGTATGTAAAATTGTAAAATTGTATTTGTATTTGTACTTATTGTAATTTAAACTGTAATTGTATGTAAAATATTTATTAATGTAAAATTTTAATTGTAATTGTAATATTCAATTTATTCTGAAATGATTGTAATTGTATATATGAAAAATTGTAAAATTTTAATTGTATGTAAAATTATAAAATTGCAGTTGTATTTGTAATTGTAATTTTAGTTGAATTGTATGTAAAATATTTATAAAATTGTAATTGTAATTGTAAATGTAATTCTATGTAAAATTGTAAATGTAATTGTATGTAAAATTCTAAAATTGTAATTGTATTTGTAATTGTAATTTTAATTGAATTGTATGAAAAATATTTGTAAAATTGTAATTGTAATTGTATGTAAAATTAAAATTGTAATTATAATTCTAATCGTAATTCATGCATGTGAAATTAATGTAAAATTGCAATTGTAATTTTAATTCTAATTGTAATTATTGTACTTTTAATTGTAATTGTATGTAAAATATTTGTAAAAATTTAATTCTATTAATGTGAAAATTTTAATTGTATTAATGTGAAATGATTTTATTAAAATATTAAATTTGTAAATTTACAAATAATTGTAAAATAACAAATCTAGAATAATATGAACTATTGTAACATAATAAAGTTTAGAAAATAATGAAAACAAATTCATGTATTTTTTAATTATCATTATTTTATTATGATCTTACATACAAAAAAAATAACTTCATACAGTCTACTGCGCTTATTATCATAACACGCACCAGTGCATCATATAAATAGGACACACCGGTGCGACACAACTCTTCCGCACCGGTAACGAATAAACGCAAATAAAAAAAACACAACTCTATTTTCTTTAAGTGAAAAAAAAACAGAAATTTGAAAAATGGGCAGTGAAATATTTTCGAAAATATAATTTGATAAAATAGTTCTTTAAATACTAAACACTTTTCATTATTTAACTATTTTTGCTAAAATTTTCAGCCAGATATTTGCACGAGACAACCTGGAGCAAGAGAGTAGGAGGACACTGTGGAGCAGCGAAATACATTCGAACATAATTATTCAGACAATCAGAAACCAAACCTCTGGTGATTCAAACCCTGTATCATAGAATTTGAAACCTTCTCGTGATTAAACCTGATTATTTTTTAAATTTTTTCTACAATATATCCATTTTTACCCTAAACCCTTCATTTTTTTTTTTTGCCCTTTCTTCTCCCTGTTTCTGTGATTTCAGAATTATGGTTTTTCATTTTAGATTGAAGTCCAATCCACGGGACGACTTTCATAGTTGGATCCCAATCCATTCGGTAATTGTGTGAATTTTTTTAAAAATGGATTTTTCTTTATCGGTGCATCATGCATACTATACCACACCAGTGCTCTGTATTATACAGTGTACTGCGAAAGTACTGTAGTAAAAAAAATGAAAACATTTTTTCTAAATCCATGCGCCAAATCTGAAATAGGGCACTGGTGCTCCATTTAACTAGGAAATCACTGTACGGTGTATTACGCCATTTTTGTGGTGCGTTTATAATACCCCACGCACTGTTAGGTCTATTACACTATTTTTTGCGGTGCGTTTACAATACCCAACACACCGTACTGTGTATTATACTGTTTTTTGGTGCATTGTTAATATCCAAACGCACCAGTGGCAGTGTGGACCTCGTGAAAGGGGCATGGTACCTTGAGATTTATTTCCTACCTAAAAAGTTGAGAATTTATTTATAAATATATTAATGAATGATATGGTATAGGTTTCATATTGATAAAGAAATGTCTGACAAGAGATCAAGTAACAAAAATATTGTTAACACATCAAGAAAAACAAAAAATACAAGTTATTTATAAATTATTTATAAAAAATATTATTTTTGAACTATATGTAAGTTTAAATAATATGTATTTTTTACTGTGTATCATGCAGAGCCACAAAATGATGAAGCTCGATATGATTATTTCTAATCTAGGACCAGAAGAGCGTAAAAGTTTAATGGAAAAATTGCAAAAGGATGAATCCGGTGAATGAAAAAATACCATCAATCCAATACGAGTTTATTTTTTAAATTATCATTAATAATATACTTAAAATTATTAGATAACATGTGTCAAACAGTCTACTAATTCACATATGTTTAATGTTGTACAGGGACCAACAACTCAGAAAAGGAATGTTGTTCTAAGAAAAGAAAAAAATAGAACATGCAAATGAAAATTAATTGCTCCTTAGCTCATCTGGAGTGGTGCTGGAAGTTAACGAAAGGGGGAAAACTTTTACAAAAGTTTGAAGGATCTAGTGGAACGAATGTATAGACGTTGTTTCCAACAGCAACAATGTGCTTCAAATGTAATATGTAATCATTGAATTTTTCGATCATTAGGTACAATAAATAAACAATTTAGCATTAAATATTAATTTTCAAGAATTTTCTTGCAGAAAATAAAAGAAAATGGAACTCATTCAGCACATAAAACAGGACGATAAGGAAGAAAATGGTTGATCTCTAAGTTTGTGGGTAATTTTTACTTCCTTATAACAACTTAACTAGATTTCATTTTTGTATTTTCTAAGTTGTTTTACAAAAATCATCATTGTCGAATGTCTTCAAACAGGTGCTAACATACAAAGAAGAACCATAAGATGAATTGATTGAAATTGGGCTAAATATGGGCTGTGAGTATATGTTGGCATATCAGAATTTAATTGTGAAATTTGTAAGCATCTATCGATCTTATTTTACTTAGCTTCATCTATAATTAATAGAACAAAAACATCTTTTGTATTAAATATATGATTTGTTATGGGGTATAAAACTTGCAGGAAAAAAAGTATGGAACTGCGCCAACAAATGAAATTTTGAAAGATGGCATAGTACATGGTTTTGAAAGAATGTGTATAATTTATGAGTCAATTGTTGCTATGGTACGTCATTTTTCTTTTCGATTTACATTGATGTATATTATTTAATATTGCAATTTTCATTATTCTCACCTATGTATATACCCTCATTTCAGTTTATTTTTATGTTTGTAGATGGAAGGTGAAGAAGAAGAAAACAATCAATGCCATGAACAAAGCATTCCTGAAAATAACCCAAGTCATGGAAGTAGCTCTAGCAGTGGTAGCGGTTCAAGCGAAGAATGATGATAACTATGTTTGGATATAAAAGCAAGGCGTTTTATTTTTTGAAATATATATGTCTGTGAAAATAGACATTTTGTTTAATGTAATGGACATAATGTCCTAATTGAATGACAAAGGGATACCAATAACTATTCCATTATTTATGATAAAGATTGTCTTATATATATATATATATATATAATCATAAAATATGTTTTAATTTATTCTATTGCGTTCTGCATTTTCTTTCTCAAATGCACTAATAAAAATTTAATTCATATGAATATTGTTATAAGATATATATGTGTCGACTTTTGATGAATAATGAATTTAAAAAAACCACAATAATTATCATATGATATAACAAATTAATCCAAACATCACATTCAAATGCATTAATAAAAATGTAATTAATATGAATATTGTTATAAGATGTGTAGAATTTTGATGAATAGTGAATTTAAAACAATCACAATAATTGGACTGTCACTGGTCGATGTTTCTGAAAAATACAACATGAAAACCAGTGTGTGTTAGTAACTATACACCAGTGTGTTTATGTGTCTATATGCACCGGTGTCGTTATACGATTTATGGGTGCCGCACAAATACCGATACCAGTTATCAATATCGGTGCGTTTGTGTGATACTGTGCACCGAGGTGTTTGCATATCTATAAGAACTGGTGCATTTTTATGATCTATGGGCACCACACGAATAATGATACCAATTATAAATCTTGGTACCTTTCTGTGATATGGTGCACTGGTGTATTGATACAACCTATGGGCACCACACAAATCCCAAGACCAATTAGAATGGCCACGTGCGTTGTATGACCAACATTACGCCCAATGCTATTTTACGCCTAAATGTCTCGGTGCGTTGGACTGACACAACCTCGAGGTGTCGTCGGCATGTACGCACTAGTACGTTAAAGGCATAGTAGCGCACCGATGAAAAAACATTTGTAATAACCTCTGGCCGCCGATTTTTTTTAGTTGTGTTGAATTTCCATTAAAAGCTCTGCCAAAACCTCCATAACCATAAATTCATGTTGTAGCAAATGTATTTTTGACAATTTTGGCCAAGTTTATAACACTAAAAACCTCCTTTATAACCTCCTCTAGAGGGTATTTTCCTTGTCGTGATACCATGTGCCTCTACTGGATGATGAAAAATCTCATAGCTAAAGATACCATGCATACATAAAAGGGAACCACATCCAGATCTACTTAATCAATAAAATTGGAAATGATAGAAAATCTAATTTTACATTGTTTTGTTACATTCAACTGTGCATCCTTATTTACCCATCCCAATGGATATGGGTTTGGATGATCACGAACTTCCAACCCTAACTTTTTGACTAGCTCTGCTATAATGAGATTCGTCGACGATCTTGAGATGAACAAATCATCAATATTTTTCTTCTTAACCTATATATTTATATGGAAGAGTTTGGCCATTTATTTCTCTTATTATTGTTGAAGGCGACTCAGATTCACCTCTTTGTGCACTAATATATAGCCAATCTTCTCATCCATTTTCAAACTTCTTTCAACTTGGTTTCTCAAATTAGTGTCCATGAGATTCTTCTTCTTATTATCTCTCTTCTTTTTCTTTGGGTTTAGCTCTAGATGCAAATTCATACACTTATCCTTTGTATGACCATCAATGTTGTAATGGTTGCTGGGATATTTACACTAGTGCGTTGTCGCTGCCATATTTTTATATTTTCCCCCTTTTTTCTTCTTATTCCCCTACTTCAAAGGATCTTATCGCTGCTTATTCTTTGATCCACTCTATTGCACTCATTTTAGGCCTATGTTTTTCACGTATTTCACCTCTACATAAGCGTCGTCCATCTTTTTAGGCTTGAACAACAAAACTTGCTCACACAAATAGCGGTGTAGACCCCCAAAATACTTCAGGAGTACATCTGGGTTATTTGGAAAGATACCTAACATTATAGCCTTTATTGGAGCAGGGTCACCTAGGGTATATTTTTGGTTAAGTTTTTTTTATGTTTTGTTGTGTGCACTGTGTGAAAGAGTCAAAGGGGCTTTGGTGCGGGCCAAAGTCCCTCAATCAATGTAATGAGCTCAAAGGGAAAACCATGAGTCTCAAACCATGGTTTGAGACCATGGTATCCTCGCGCCCAGTTAGTATAAATATGTAAGGATCGAGTCATGAAAATATATCTATTATCTTGTGATGGTTGTTGCTTAAGGCTTTGATCTAAGTCTAGGTTTTTTGATAGAAAGGCTCATGCTGGCTGTGTGTAGACTCCTTTGGTTGTGTGCGCAGGAGGATAGATTGTACTGAAGGATTGAATGTATTGGGATTTAAATATCTTTTTATAGAGAAGTCTGTTTTGGCGAACCTAGACTTTTATGCAATTTCCTGTGTTATTTATTTGTTATTTTCTTTAAGATCTGAATCTATTATGTTATTGGATATTTACTTCTGTTAATGGTTAATTGCATCTGCGCTAATAAATGAAGTACATTTTGTGTGAATATCAATTGATTAATAGATCTCATTGAAGTATATATGATTAATGTGCATAATTATATTGAAGTATTATTTGATAATATACGAAGGGTTTGATCCGTTGATTTGTTAATGTGCACACCTCTTATATTATTTGTTCCAGCACCCCCCCCCCCCCATACTGCTTCGGGTGACACTTTGATCTGCACAAGCAGGTCACTGTCGAAAGGGCCAGTAGTTGGAGGGTTTGTTGGTTGTGTGATAAATCTAAACCTGGTTTAGGACCTCTCAAGCCAACAAATGGTTATGTTGCGGGGGATGCGATCATTTTGAGGGAGGTTTGAAGTTTTGGCATCCTACACAGAACAAATTACAAGATTGTCTTGATAAAAAGATCCTTGAGTTTGCGATGTAAGAGAATAGTAGTTCTAAATGGCCTGTTGAAGATTGGGTACAAAATTACATATATACAGACATCCACGAGATTTTCTTTGCTTCCTTTATGACTGAATTGAATTCATGGTTGTCTTGAATTACTGAATTTCAGACCTGCGCAAAGTACGACACAATCACTGAGTGGACTCCAGATTTAGTACAACAGTTAGAAAAGGCTAGCAACAAGATCACCCACGTGGTAGATCATTGGATCGATCGTGTTCTGGGAGGATTTGTAACTGAGTTTTCTATTGATCAGTTTGTATCTTATTTTGAAGCTGAGCGAATATTTTTCAAGGGTACAAGAGTTAAGTTCCTGCGATCTTTGATGTCGTGGATTAAGATGCTATTTTGTGAACAGGATAATCTGTCAAGTCATATTAAGTGAGTGTCACGAAAAGGCCCAACTACGTGCAATGGAATAACTTACCACATAGATCTAGAATAAGGGTTTATTTATAGTCCTCTCAAGGGTAGATTTGAGAGTGATGAAGAATCAAAGACTAGTAGATCTCATGAATCTACACACTCTAAAGAAGAAGTCTCACAAGATCATAATAATCTTGGAGCATTGGCCATATTTTAGATCCCATTCACTCCACTTCCAAACTCATCTCACAAGTCATCCACTCCGCCTCCACCTCCACCATCAAGCATAGATATCACTGGCTCCATGAAGTTTCCTACTTTCCTTGGTATTGGGAATGAAGATACAAAATAATTTTGGTTTTTCACTGATGTTGTATGGAGAACATAGCAGGTGAACAATGATTATGTTAAGAAAGCGTAGTTAGCCACTTCTTTTCAATATCGTGTGCTGGACTGGTATATAAGATATGTAGGAGTGAATCCTAATGCTCCTATTGATGATCTGAAGGCTTCTCTAAAATACCAATTTAAGAGGTCGAAATAATTTGTGCAATGTGTCACTGAGTTAAAAGAGATTCATCAAGAATTGAATGAATTTGTATGGGATATGGATCAAAGATTGAAGCACACTATCAGAGATAGTGGATTCACTATTGATGATACCCAACACAAGGAATGGTTGATTTCTATGATGCTCCCACATCGGCACTGACCCTTAAGTCAACATAAGATTGCCATGCATGCTGAGGCCATAGAAAATAAAAGATATTTATAAATTTGACATGATTAATATATTGAAAATAATTTTTAATTTCCACTAAAACCAAACTTTACTTATAATACATTAATAAATATAAGGTATTACATGGATTTTTTTTTAATTTTATTTCTATGTTCGTATAAATTAATAGAAATTTTCGAACATAACCCTAAATTTGATGAGTTAAGAAATTAGGATAGGTCGTATTTTGACAAAATATTTTGAAAGTAGTATCTTATCAAGGTATATGCAACACAATCTAAGCATGAAAAATACCTTCATCTTCAACAATATTAGTGAAAAAGGATGGTAGATTATTTTGCCCATATTATTTTGGGAACTTTCCAACGCCTAATTTCATCATGGAGCACAATTTTTTATTTTTTTACTATGTTGATTTTCTTCTTGTCAAAACAATTATATAATTTTGATCATATAAGTTAGGGTTAATCACCACCTTCTAATATATTTATTTCATCACAATTTATCATTAATAAAATTTAATATATCTATAATATTATCATTATTATTTATAATTTAGTCCCTTATGATTTAAGTAATAATATGCATCTTTATGGCATCCTTTGTTGTGTTGTTCTAGATAAATTTTGAAGCAATTTTGATGGAATCATCTTGTCCTCCATGTTTCTTAACATATTCTTATACATTAGGTACGAAGTTATAGCTATGCCCTCAACATGGTGAATACTAAATTTTGTGAAAATGCATTTCTTTTAATTTTGAGATTATAGTTTTTATGGCATATTCTGAAACATTTTGAAAATATTGGCTTATGTCTTATAGATTGAAATCTATAACATTAATGGTTTACTGTACATTAATTATTACACAACTTTAAATGATTTTATAAAATAATTATAATATTGAGGCGCATTATTGAATCTCGATTTAGGAAATTAAAAAATAAAAATCCAAATTGTAAATGGGAAATCGTATTTTTAAATATATGTCAACTATAAATTTATTTGGATTTTGTGAATATTTACCCAGTGAAGTAATTAAATTCCAAAATATGCTAAAAATTCATAATTTAAATAAAAATGAATTTCAAAAAAAATTAAATTAATACTTTAATATTAATATTATTCATACTAATAACCCTGATCGGAGTGCGATATGGTTGAGATCCTAATGGGAATCATAATTATGCAATTAAGATGAATCCTCCAAGATAACACATCAGTCATCCCGATGATAGATGGAGTAGGAGGAATTACATTGATGGTCGCGTGACCGTAGGTGAATCCCATGCTGGAGAGTGCCATCATCAAGAAAATTGGGATATTGGATGGCGAAAGAGTTGGCTTCATGAATTGATTTCGTGTTCACTCCTCGAGTCTTGCATTCAGATTGTGGTGCGTTGTTGGCAGGTTTCAAGCGAGAGCTGTCGGTAGAGGGACTTCGTTGGAATTTCCAGCGCTGAAAACACAGGGTATGTGACACTCTTCTTCTCCTCATTCTCTCAAGATAACATGAAGATAGTTGGTAGAATTTTAGTTTATCCAATTTCTTGGAACAGTTAGTATGGGATGCGAGATGTCATGCTTTTTGGAATCTTGGGGGGTACTATTTCTTTTCTGCATTTGGGATGTCAGTGTCAGTATAAATTCATTTTGAAATAATTCTTCGGATAATGGGAACCTTAGTCCTAGGTTTCGGAGGCTACGCATGTAGCTAGACCAACATTGCATGGATTGTCGCACACTTATAAGGATGAGGAATGGTTTTTGTTTAAATGATATTTTTTAGTTTTGCATGGTGGTTCTGACCCACTTTCAACGACTCTGAGATGTAGGGCTATATTACATGTTTTTGAGGTTCTCTCAAATGTATCTGGTGGAACCAGGCCTTAAACCGCTCCTTTTCTTGTAATGATTTCGGGAAAGAAAATTTCGATGATTAAGTACTGTCGCGTGACAGGGACTCCTTGGTTGCATATATTATGTTATTTTTGGAAAACTAATGTTTCCTTTCTCTTGTGTCTGGTCTTGCCCCCTATCATAGAGGCAAGTATCGAGACCACGGGTCTTTCACATTTTGGGTGGAAGTTTGTCTGGAAAATGCTGGAATATTTAACCCTTCCAGTTCAATAGGTGCAGATGACACGAGAAAAAAATGTCAAAGAGGAAGTGGTGGTAGATGGCCTCTGGAAAACATGGAAGAGAGGTTCACGGAAGGATAAAGGTGAGCATTCCTCCCAATGGCCGAGAATAATTGGCCACAACATTCAAGTATAACACAATAAATATGTCATGCACAATTATGTAAGGGAGAACCCGAAGCAAGTTTGAAGGATTATTTCAGGGTGGGAAGAGGCTCTCACCCATCAAGCTGAGGAAGAAGAGACATAATTGGACTGTTATGATCCCTGATTCTGGTAATACTCGTGACCGTTCTGGCAATACAAGCATACCATGTGCCTCTACTGGATGATGAAAAATATCGCAGCTAAATCCATCATACATACTTCTAACTTCATGCAGGTCGACCCTCCCTTCAAGAAATCCAAAAATATTTTTAGTTGTTGCAGTTTCAGGTTCACCACCAGAATGTTTGCCTGGGCAGAATTGAGCAGCACCTTCGGTGCCCATAGTATTATGAAATGCCACGGTCTAGTTCTAAAGACCTCATGCCTATTAAGTCCTCTAAGGAATAGTTATGTACTGGTTATGTCTGTTTTCAGCTCAATTTGTGTTTAAATTTTGATGATGGTCATAGTGATAGGGAGTTTTAGATTTAGAAGGGAGAACTTATTATGGTATTCAAAAAGTAAGCTATATTTGGGCGAATTTGATAGAACTAATAGCTTTCTTTTTTGGTTGACTTATGATGTATTTCGATGGGCAACAAACCTAGTTTCCCATTGGGCAGGTTGAGACCACGAAAATATTATCTTGATGTAACTTGTTCTTTTGATGAATGAATGAAAGGTCTTACTCAGCTTTAAAAAAAAAATTTATTAATACTTATATTTCTTTTGATGAATGAATGAAAGGTCTTACTCAACTTTTAAAAAAAAAAATTTGATACTTATATTAATATTAACTATGTTAATAATAATTCATATTAATACATTACTAATACTTTGATATTAATATCAGTTGATGCTAATACTATTTTTTATTAATTTTGATATGGGGAAATATCAAATTGGAAAATTCTCACGCACACGTATCCATTCCTCTCGGTTCATAATGATTTAGCAAGGCAATATGCAGGCATGATTGAGTCGATCATCACGGCCTCGGCAGGATTTCCTTTGTAAGACGCCAATGATTTCGGCACACCCACTTTCTCGGTGACATGCTTCCTGATGTACTAACAATGGGTATGTTTTCTCCCGTGTTATTCAAGTGGCCAGATCCGGCGACTCTGTTCGGCCATGCTCCGCTGGATATTCCAGATCCCTCAAATTGAAGAAATACCACTCTTTATCCGTCGAAAAAGCCTTTGTTGAAACACATTGAACACATATAAATATTTATATGGTGAGAGAGTATATCGCAGACTGTAACAGAAAATAAAAGTAAGGCATAGCCATGTAAACTCAGGTTTGGAAAAATGGTCGTGTTCGTATAGATCAATGTCTGCAATAAGGTTCGCGAAGTACCTGCAATATGTTCATGGGTTATAATAAATATTAACAATGTGAACGATTACATAAAACAAGATTTACTTGACAGTTAAAGTAGTAGGATCTAATGGTGGAAGAACTTTCAATCATCTAACGTTGGATCTTGTACGTCGTGTTCTTCCAAGAGAGATCACCTTACGCCATGTATATATATATATATATATATATATATATATATATATATATATATATATTAACTACTTATATATATTAACTACTTTGAATTATTATTATTGCTTTTAATTATATAAAAAAATAATATATAAGTTGAATAAACAAGGAAGTGAATTAACATATATACATTTGAATAAATAAGGAAGTGAATTTTTGTCCATTAAAATTTATTTCTAATTATAATTCATTTTATTTGACACACATTTTTTTTAATTAATCAATTTAATTGAAAGAAAAAAAAATGACATAGATCTCAACTTTTAATTTTCATATATTACTAAAAATATTGAAAAATATTCCATAAAAATTAAATCCATACGATCTATCTTTAATAATTAAACTGAAATTTCAAAAACTCAAATCCAAAAAAACAAACACACCAACATAAATAATTAACAAATAAAACCTAATAATATAATTTTAAAAATAAAAACATATAAAATAATACTTAAAAGGACAAATATTTTAACGGCCCAGAACTAAAATAATCCTACCCTAATGTAATCATGATAATTTATTTTAGCTTTTGTTAGAGGACATGAACATTTAAAGTAATGCACACCATGTAATTAGCTTATATGGCCACAATTATAAAAAAAATATACATTTGTTCCACGTTGTGATATTACGAGCATAATAATTTAATCTTATCTTTGTGAAAGGTATTAAATTATAAAATAATACATACAGTGGTTTCGTTACGTTAACTAGTTTTATAAGTAAACTATGGTTTTTCGTATCATCTTGGCAATTGTTTAGCAAAAATATTGTTAGGTTGACTAGCTTTATGAGGCCACAATTAAAAGCCTGGTCAAGTTCACTTTATTTATTCCATTTTCTTCCAATCTCACACTTTATTTTAATCAATTATTTGCACACCAAATTTTATTATTTTATAAGTTGTTGAGACATAAGTGGTATGATGACAGGTTTGATCGACGGGTGGGATAATTATAAAGAAAGTGAAACCCCTTCTAGAATATTGATCACACATTTTATATTAATTGTTGGTTGAGTCCTCCGTATGGTCTTCGCAGTTATCATCATGAGATGCTATATTATATCACCTTTGAAATGTAACCGTCGAGTAACCATCATTAGTGGGTGGACCGTTTTGAGCATATATGGATGGCATGGTGTAAGTGCCACCTCCCCATTATTCAGCCGTGGTTCGCAATCCCAAACTTATTACATTCAAAATATGACGTTGGATTGCCGCTCATCAATACCGTTTGGGTCAATTTCACATAGGTTTTGTTTTAATATAAACGAGAGGAGGCCAAATTTCAAAGGGACGGCACCAGCATAGAAGAAAGTATGAAGTGGAGTCATAAACCTTGGCCTCCTTTATACGTGATTACGTATTTCTTACATAAACCTTGGCCTCATATAACCATAGAAGGATCTATGCATGTTATGCATGCTTGTATTTAGAATGGAGAGATAACTCTAGAAATAATTTTAAATGCATTAAATATTACTTGATTAAGAAAATTACACTAAGAAGGTAGATAGAGAAGGTAGATAGAGAGACTGCTGCACAAGATACCCTAGAAACAATCTTTTTACATAAACTTTTCTTAGAAGAATTCTAAGATGAAAATTTTGCTAAATATTGAAGGGAGGAATTAGTGAAGAAACTAAGTACTATGGAATATTGAAAGTATATATTAATGAAACAATAAGTTTTGGATCAAATAAAAAGAGTAAACATGCATGTTATTTGTCAAAGATCACGCTGAAATAGGCTATAGAATAAAATATATTTCAAACACAAAATACATCATTATAGATTTATATATACAAATTACGTGTTTAAATCATATTCAATATCTATATAAAAGCGGTGGGTTCAGGGACCCTATTCATACAAAATGAATACAATGTATATAAAACATGAAAATGACTCCAAAACCTGTTGCTTATTTATACTCTGGAGTTAAATTGAAATAAAAAAGTAATAATAATAATAATTCCTTGAAACTAAAAACATGCTCGAGATCGAGCATGCATAAAAATCTATACAATAAAGTTGAGAAGAAGCAACCATGACCCTCATTAGATGACCTTAATCTCCATTTAATTAAAGACTAGTGGAATAAGAGTGACATTAAAGAGGTTCATTCCTATTAGATTAAAAAAGGTCAAATTATTAAGTTGAGAAAGTTTTAGTTAGGTATTGGAATCACAATTGTCGTTAGACCAAAACTGACAAGAATTAGTCTATTCTACAATTTCTAGAGTTAGGATCCATGAGAGGAGGTCAATACATGTCGTGAATCAGAAGGGTAGCATTGAAACCAATGTCCAACAATCTTCCCCCAACACAGCCAACTGAGTTTCAAACTAGAGATATGTGGCTCTAACATCACTTGTTGGAATCATGATTTTCATTAGACAAAAACCCATAGGCATTAAGCTCAATTAAAATCACTATATTTGGGATCCAAAATAGGTGATTAGTCTGATCATGGGTTTTATTATGCATTATTAAGGTGATTCTAATGATTACATATGGTCTATAGGTTTTGAAGAATCTTCGAGAGGAAGATGGGAAAGTTATGGAAGAGTTTGAGTCATTTTACTGAGTTTTGGGTAGAGAAACAGAGATACACATGTGCCAAGAGGAAAACATACATTATAATTCACCCTATTAGGCTTGTAACATATGTTATAATGCACTTCCCAAATGGATAGGGTGTTTTACTTCCTGTATGGGAGGAGAAACAAAAAATACTCTAGCAAAACCATAGAATTTCTGAAGGTATTCATATGTGGGAGGTTGTCTAATTCCATCAAATACTACCATCCACAAATCCATGGCTTTCTCATGGTATTATTCTTTGTTATTACAGTACCAGATGTTTTATTTTGGGTATGTTATTTGGAAGGGTATCATCACCCAGGTTCCTCTATATTTCATTTAAGAGCTCTTACCCCTGTAGACATGTTCAGTTCATTAAATTATTAATATGCCTTTCACAAGTAAACTCGACCACAATTACATGAAAATTTCCATGCTATATTCAGTCATTTTTTTTTCAATTTGAGAATTTTTTGTAATTAATACCTCAAATTAAAGTATTAACGGAGGTTTTTTCTCTATTTCTTGTATCAGGTTTCAGCTCCACACTCCATTTCGCAATTTCCTTTCACAATATGATCAGAACCACCCCCCCCCCCAACCCCCCTTTCTTCTTATGAGACTATCATGATGTCGGGGTTCTCCTACAAGCTTTTGATTGATAAAAATGTTGATCTTCAATGACCACAACAATTTTTCCTTTTATATTCTCTCTCTTAACCATTTGGCCCATTAAACTTTAACGGTGTATTTAGCTTCAAGTTTTTAAACCTATGTTTTAGCACGTAGTATGACAATTGTATTATAAATAAATGACTCTGAGTTTTCTTAATCAAGTCATTTTGAGTACCCTTTTAATATAATTATTGTACTTTTTGGGTCCAAATACAACTGAGTACATAACTAATATGAAAAAGTATATGTTATATACTTGAGCTTCATAATTTCACTTATATTATTGTATGCTTCTTCGGCTTTGAAACATAAATTTTTTCTTTACATTAACCACCAAAGACATAAAAATTTTCATCGTTTTCCATAACTAATCAATTATAGCATATGTTTATAATCACCTTGCTTAATACTCCCATGTGACTTGAGTAGGTATTTCTTACCCATTTATCTCAATATTCTTTCACAACTCCCAGTGTATCCAAAATTATGTAAGCTCATGGAACCCACTCTATAGGAGTGATATTATATGCATTTATATTTATCTATTATTCTCAACCAGTTTCATATGTTTGTAATGCGGCGGTTAATTTTGTGGTTAAGATTTCTCTAATGTACATGTATAGTCATATGTATGAATACATCAAGAGTTAAATAATCTTCAATTTTTTCTTTATTTTTTATTACAGGATACTAAGCCTATATTTTGTGAACCTTGTACCCTATTTTCAAAATCACAAGCACACTTGTATACGTCGTGAAAATCCCACTCAACAATCATATATTATTTGAAGGTAGTTAGTCTTAACCTCTGTAATACCTCGTGAACACCCCGCTCAAGAATCCTATATTATTTGAATGTAGCTAGTATTAACCTCCACATATAAGTGGATTGACATTACAAAATATAATTCTAACTAAATATTTAAATTTCACTTGCATGTACACTTTATGTCTTAAGAAACTAATTTTCTTTACTATAAATTTCAACATTTCCATATAATCATCCAACTTCTCCTAATTACTCTGTCCATTGTACATGACTCTTAACAAATAAAAGTAAAAATTTCTAAACTTTACCTTATAAGTATATATAATTATATGTACTTGATATATAATGTGTTTTCTGTACCCTTAGACTATTTTCTTTTCTTTAGGAAAGTAATTATAATACAAAACTCATTAGTTAGGCATATATTCCTACCTTACTTGATTACCATAAGAAAATTCAAAAAATGCATGTCTTACAATACCTATCACTTTGCGTAGACACATTCCTACTAGATATCAAACAATCCTTATGAATGAATACAACATAAAAGTATATTTTCTAAAATCACACCACTAAAATACAATATAGTATGCATATACTTACATCAATACTCGGTCTCTCAGAAATACTTACGTGAATACTTTGTCTCTCAGAAATAATAGAGAAATAAATACGTCCCTGAGAGTTTCATTCCAAACAAGTCCCTGAGAGTTTAGGCTTCTTCCTTCTCTCTATCTTTCTCCTAAAAAAAATTGTCCAAAGTATTTCAACTAAGTGGTATTTATTATTTTCTTCCCAACATATTGTCCAGAAATTCTTGCTTTTAAGGTTTGGAGACCTTTTTGTCTAGTATTTTTTTAAGATAAGATTTTTTTTTACTTTTTCCTTCATAAGCATGTATATATCTTCTATTGTGCTTATGCCTATATTTTTACCCAACTTAGGCTTTCTCTCCAGCTAAGATTATGTTTCCACACAACTTAATAGTTTTCTCTTATAAGTTAGTGTTAATCATCTCCCTCTAATGTATTTATTTTATTTTATCTTCTAACCCTTTCTTACACCACAATTTCTTTGTAAATCTAATTGTAATAATACCTATATAATATTATTATTATTCTTTATAATGAATTATTTCTTATTATTGATTATTTAGCTAGAAATTCACATATTTATGGCATGATTCCTTGGTCGTTGGGTGGTTTTAGCTAAATTTTGAATCAAAATTTATGGAAGCATATTTTCTCCCATGTTTTTGTTTATCTTGTTCGTATACATTAGATACCAAGTCATAGTTATGATCTCAATGTGAAAAAAACTCACTTTTGTGAGGGTGCATTGCTGTCAATTTAAGATTATAATTTGTAATATTATTTTGGATTTTTTGTAGTTTCCACCATAAATATTTAGATATTTTGCATCCACAACCTTCTTATCCATATAAAAAACTAGTGAGAAGAGAAATCTTTTCTTACACCATATCCAAAATCTCCTAATTTAGATTTTTTTTTAAGTTCAAAACACACTTTTCAGTGTCCATTTAACCTCATAAAAATATATATATATATATGTAACACTAATTTTGATTTCTAACTTAGTCATTTAAAACTTATAATATTCTTATTAATATTGTTATAATTATGAAAATGAAAGTTATAATTATTAAAATAATTGTAAAAATGACAAATTATTAAGAACAAAACCACTTTTTTTTTTAATAATGTGTATTATTTTTTTTAATAATATTCATTAAATAAATAATATATTTTACATCTCATTTACATGTATTTATTAACCAGAGTTACCTAGTAATTAGTACTATTTAGTTGAAGTATGGCTTAATTAAATTAAAAAATAATAAATGCAAAAATTTCATTACAACAATAAAACAACTAATAAAATATTATATTGCTAAATACTATCACCAAAAATTAAGAAATATGATGAACCAATATTATTTATATTAACATATATACACTTTAATATGTGTGTGTGTGGGTTTTTTTACTATAATAATAAGTCATATTAAACTGAAAATATTGTGAGAATATTATAATTCATGAAAATGGAAATAATAGAAAAAAAACAAGAAAAAGAAAAAAATAAAATAAAAAGTTTAAATAAGAAAGAAAAATAAAGCAAAAAGAAAAAAAAATAATAACTAATAGAAATGGAAGTTACTAAATAGCCCATAATAAGACCTCAACCACTCACTTTACAAATAAATAATTTTAAATAGTAATAAAAAATCGCGTAGTATACCGAGTCCGCGTTTTGACCCAGAATCTAATAACGATTTCCAGAAAATCCGGCAAAAATTTGCCCAGAAACTTGTTTACAGTGGTTAAACATTAGTATTTTGAGTGCCCCAGGGGTTTTTGATAGTACTGAATCCATTTCCACTATCAAAAATGGATTCCAAGCACTGCAACTACCTGATTTTTTAGAATTTAGTTGACCAGATTCCGGCAGATTTTTGCCGTCCGGGCCAAAACGTAGCCTCGGTAGACAACTCCATAAAAAATAACAAAAATTGTATTCCCAATATTAGATTATGGATCAACGATACAAATTTTTGGTTAAAGATAAACAAATAGGTAATCAAAACAACATTAAGTCGTTAATATCATGCCTCCTACAAGTATAAAAAAAAATATAAATTATTAAAAAATAATAATATAATTTAATAAATAAAACGCGCACAATTTAAATCATCCTCTCACTCTGAAAGAAAGAAAGAAAGAAAGAAATCATTTTAACGTCCATGAGGCTAAAAATAGCCTATGGGGCAGATTTTTTCTCCACCTGGTTCTTGTATTCAACCCTTTTCCTATGGAGTCATACAATTAATACTCCCAACTTCTTGACAAAATCTCGCTGAATAGATTATCAGAAGAGCTAGCTACCAGAATTTCTGCATAATTTTCCCTCCTGTCTTTCAAGGCCTAGCATTCTAAAATGAAATGCTTTTTTGTTTCCACTTTCAAAAAATACATACTCTTTCCTCCGAAATTTCTTTTGGCCTTTTCCACCGCCCTATTTGACAACAAATTTTATGAGAATTAGTCCTTAATTGAGATATAAGAATTTTGGATCTCCAAGAAATATTGCCCCATATGTAATGTTTTTGTTGATGATTATAAGTGGGGTTAAATTTTTCAATGTAGTATTTGTTCTTTCTCCCTAACTCTTTCTCCCAATTACGTTTGAGGAACTTATCCATAACACAAGTTTTTATCTCTTTACTATTTGTGAGAAACATGCTCAAGAAAATACCCCATTTACTAAACCATTTGTTATTTTTCCACATCCAAGTCTTTTTTCCTTTGCAAAATATGTCATTACACACAACCTTAGGCCATCTACCCTCTTCCATTTCCTCAATTTTTTTTAAAAACCTTATGACTTGCACCATAACAATTTCTTCAATAGGAGTAGCCCTTCTTTTACTTAACAAGATAGCATAAGGAACTAGACTTTTAATTTTGAATTGGTTTGTAATCAAACGCTTCTGAATTTTCTCAATTTATTTCCACTACATCTTGAATGCGATTGACCCATAGTTCACAACCATAGAGAATCACCAGGATCACTAGAAGCACAAAAAGAGTTAGAGTGGTTTTCCAATCTCATAGCTCTGCCTATCTACACGTGTTTTGAAGAGCATAAAATACTTTCCAACCTTCCAAAGTTCTTTTCTTTCTACAACCATCCCAACTTAAATTTATGTTAAAATCAATTCCGAAATATTTATAATCTACATCTTCTTCTATATATTATCTTCAATAAACTTACATTAATTATCTAAACATGATAATTTATTTTACTTATTGCTAACAAACATACATGTTTAAACTAAAGAACACCTTAACGAACTTAATTTGAGTGGTATGCCACAATTAATCCCAGAATATTGTCTTCAAAGAACTTACCTTAACGAACTTAATTTGGCGAGTGGTATGGCCACAATTAAACGAAAAGCATTCGTCGCACGTTGTGATGTTGAGAATATAATAAATTAATCTTATCTTTGTGAAAGGTACTAACGTATACGATAACGCATACGAAAACACAATAACGCATACGTCGCACGTTGTGATGTTGAGAATATAATAAATTAATCTTATCTTTGTGAAAGGTACTAACGTATACGATAACGCATACGAAAACACAATAACGCATACGGTGTTTTCGTTGGTTTGACTATTTTATGAGATTGCAATTAAACTTTTATTTATAGTTTTTCTTATATCTTACCAATTGTTTTTTGTTTACCATGAACGTGGTTTGGTCGGCTAATTTCAGGATGCCACAATTAAAAGTCTTGTCACATTCACTTTGTTTATTTGACTTTCTATTGTTTTTATAATGGAAGCAATTATTAGCATAATTCGAATGCACAAAATATTTTCTTTTATAAATTGTGTTAATTAGACCTAAAATAATTTGAATGCACCAAATATTTTCTTTTATAAATTGTTTTAATGAGACATAAGTGGTATGGTATGATGACAGGTTTGCCCTAGAGGTGGGATAATTATAAAGAAATAGGGAAACCCATTTTAGGATATTGATAACAAATTTCTTTACATTAAAAAAATGGGCATGATGAAAGTCAATAGTAGGTTGAGCACCCGAAATGATCTTCATAGTTATCATCATCATGAGATGACATATTATCTCACCTTCGAAATGTGGCCTTCCACTAACCATCATTAGTGGGTGGACCGTTTTGCGCATATATGGATCTCATGGTGTAAGTGTAACCTCCCCATTATTCAGCCTATTATTCCCAATCCCAAACTTTATTATATTCAAAATATGATGTTGGATAGCCGCCCATCAATCACGTTTGGGTTAATTTCAGATATATTTTCTTTTAATAATGATGAGAGCAGGGAAAATTTCAAAGGTACGCCCATCCGGATATAAGAAGGTATTAACCGGACGAGGATTCAGCAGATTCTTTCGCCCATCCTCGACCTGTCTCACTGGGGTCCTCGCCACCTGACCTTCTGAGGAACAATGATTGCCAGGACTCATCATGAAGCCCTAGAGTTCGCTGACCATGTTGTGATCGATGATAAGATCTCCAAAGAGTCTGCCTGCCCTAACAGTGTGGAAAAAAATTCTTGTTTTCAGCTGCAGTGACTTTACTCTGTTCGATTCGAGCGGGAACCTTGTGTATTGAGCAGACAATTATCCTTCAGATGCCAAGGCTGAAGTCATTCTCATGGACGCTGCAGGAATGGCCATCACCACAATGCCACGAAAGGTGTACAACGTTCAAAAATATCGAAGAGCATTTCATTAATGAGTTTGTTGCACTATAATCATACAGATAAAATGGTTTGTAAATATTATTTACATTAATCTAAATCCATTTCAATTAAATTATGAGATAATTAACTACAAATTCTTTTATAAAATCAGTAAATCATACTATAGATGATTACATTTCAGATTAGCATCTATTCCCCAACTATCAAGTAGGCTAGCTATATGCTTTTGGTAGGTCTAGGTTGCCTATTATTGTAACTTCAAACATTTTACTTTTGTCGTTCATATAAAAATAATTTTTAGGTTTTAATAATAATTAAGAATAAAGGTTAAAAATCCAAAACCTTATTATTCTTGAAAATTGTGTTAAAGTTCCCAAAATTAAAAATTCATTAAAATATTTAAGAAATGAGATTGCCAAAATGAACTTTGCTAGGTTTAAGGATAAGAGAGCTAAGAAGGGACTTGAAAAATCCACAAACAAAGAGAAATTTGAATAGCAACAACATACATAAATTAAAATAATCATAAAGACGACTTCTCAATTTGAGACTTGAGACTTGTAAAGTGCATATGAAAAAAATTAGTTAAATGTTCATCACCGTCATTCTTATAAATCTTGCATGCATATGTCATATAGTATTATTGCAAGGACTCAACAATGACTTGTAGGTTATCGCTTGCTCATTAATTTATTGCCAGGAGAATGGCCTATCTTTTAGTTTCTATAACAAATTGAAGGGGCTTATTAGGCCCATAAGAGATAGTTATCCATGGTGCAAGATAGATTTTCGAAAAAGAATGAAGTGGAATGGGAGAAAAACTATTATATATCATCGTGGCATATTATAGTGATTGCTAGCAGTTGTTTAGCGCCCATGGAGAATCCACTCCTAGTCCAAAGGGAATTGGTAACGTATAGTGAAGTTGTAACACAACCAAGATGGAAGTGGAAGATACATGTTTCTAGGTTTTATAACTAAAAGATGGTTACAAACTCATAATATTCGATGAGCATAGGATGAAGAATGTTCCACATTTATTACATCTCAATCATCCATGTATTTATTTGTATTGAAAGATTGTAAATAATGGAACCCCTATTCTCAAATAGGTCGCGGATATGAGTGTAATTAGTTACAAATATTTCAAAATACATTACAAAATCATTATAACATACTATAAATTATTACATTCGAGATTAAGATCTATTTCCAAAGTATCAAGTAGGATAGTTATGCCTTTTTCGTAGCCCTTGGTTTCTTATTATTGTAACTTCAAACTTTTTGGTTATCTCCTTCATGGAAGTATAAATTTTATATTTGAATAGTAATCGAGGATAAACGTTAAAATCCCAAAACCCTAGTATTCTTGGAATAACCTTGTTGAAATTACATTTGCGATACTTTCTAGTTTTATGTTTACTTGTAAATATTTAAATTAGAGACATTGAATGTGGGGAAAAGAATAAATTTGAAAATTGGAATGAAATAAATGTTTTTTTCTGGAAATATTATGGGAACCAACACATGATAAGTCGAGATTCTTCTCTATCAAAAAATTATTTAAGTGGTTGTGTCCCAGATAGTGGACAAGTAGAAGGTGGTAGTTTTCACAATTATAAACTCCCATGATTCCCCATGTTTCCAGGAGGAATTGTTATTACTAAGAAACAATGATGGTTGGATAGAAGTGTTATGATAGGTGGAAGAGAAATGCATAATAGGAGAGAAATGCATGCTAGAGGAAAAATAAGAAATATTTTCAGTAAAATCCTAGGTTCAAAATGGAGATTGTAGTCCTTGAGAAAAGAGGATGTTTCTATAGTTTGCATTAAGAAGGAAGAGTTATGCCACTGAATGATGATAGGTAACTAGTGGGAGATAATTCTAAGGCTTGGCGGGGGGGATTTTTTAGTTAGAATTTACTAGTTGGGAGGAACATGCTCATTCCTACTATATTTCCAAGTGTTTATATAAAAAAAAGGGATTCCTATAGATGGTATATTTCTAGGATGTTTAGTTATAAACATTTTTTTACTAAGTGATATTTAGCATTAGGTTTGAAAACTAATAATGAACAATAAACAATGAACACAATAAATAGATAAAAGGAATCAATGGTTATCATGTAATAATAGATATACTATAAATATCATGAATGCATAAATATAGTAGTATTTTCTTTCAATCAATATTTTTTCTTTACTTAGTATCATTAATAGTAAAGAACAATATAAACTCTGAAGATGCATTTCTTTTACAAGATATCATATAGACATGAGAAGGGTTTGTGCACATTATGCATGCTTGTAGTTAGAATCAAGAGATAGCTCTAGCTATAATTTTAATGCATTCAATACTACTTCATTAACCAAATTAGTCTAAGAAGGTAGATAGGGAGACTATTGGTAAGATACCCTATAGTTACCCTTAGTTTTGGGACAAAGTTTCCTTAAAATAATTCTAAGGTGAGACTTCGACTGAATATTGATGGAAGGAATCACTAAAGGAACTAAGTACTATGGAATATTGAAAGTACAAATTAATGAAAAAAAGTTTTGGACCAACTAAAAAGACTAATCATGCATATTATTGGCTAAAGATAATAGTGAAATAACCGAGGGAATGAACGAAATTTCAATGGATAAATTCACCAACATAAACTTATATAGAAAAATTACTTGTTTAAATCATATAAAATATCTATGAAAAACTAGTGGGTTCAGGAACCCTCAACATACAAAATGAGTAAAGTGTATATTAACAATAAATGACTCCAAAATGAGTTGCTTATTGATACTCTAGAGATAAATTGAACAACATATTCAAAAACAAAGTATCAAGTTAAGAAAAAAAAAATCCCTAAAACTAATAGCATACTTGAGGTCAAGAATGCATAAAACCTATACAATAAGGTTGGGAAGAAGAAGTCATGGCCATCATTGTACAACCTTAATCTTCATATCATTGAAGAAGAGCGGAAGAAGAGTGGTGTCAAAGGAGGTTCATACATGGTAAAGAAAAAAGGTTAAAATTATTATATTGAGAAAGTTTGAACTACAGGTTTGTAATTCAAACCTATTACAATAAAACACTTCTCTTCGTACCCTCACATAATATAACTCTTAAATAAATTATGGAAGAGAGAGACACTTTAGAAAACATACCCTTAGTCTCCAAGTAGTTGTGGATTTGAATGGAATATTAGAAGTAGATGAATGTTTAGGGGTTTTAAGAATACTTTTGAGATTATAATCTCTCTTTTAAAAGAAAGAACATGATTCCCAAATGTAGACTCCTCCCTCTACAATTTTAATTTAAGGTTTAGAAACCCATGTATTGAGACAATACATTGGGTTTTGAGACTCAAGTACCAACATGATAAAAACTAAGTACAAGTATTTGAATACCCTTGATATCTAAACCAAAGACATTGTTCAGAAAATTAAATATAGTAGAAAACCAAAAAATGACCCAGAGAATTAGAAACCCTAGTATTGAGAATGGGGGAGGAGTAGCAAGGTATGGTTTGTTACCTCGTTGGAATATTTACGTCGTCCATGAATTTATTACTATGTCAATAAGGGTTTACTTGAAATTAAGCATCGTTAATCGAAAACCTTGTAAAGGAAATTTGAAAAGAAACCCTCGTGTTACTTCTTATTAAAATCCTCATAGAAATACTTGCATGGAAATTATCTTAACACTATTAAAAATGTAATGTTGACACTTTAATTGTGCTAACATAAGGAAAGAATATTTTGAGATGGGGATACGGCATCCCAAAGTGATCCCAAGTACCATGGGTTCACAACTTTAGAATTTGTTGTAGTACATTCTTCAAACCTATAAAAATCCTTAAGTGGCTACCGACCTTGCAGAGATCCTTGAAGGAATATGTTAAAATATATCATGTTTAGGAGGTACTGCTTCAAATCTACTCTCTTTGAATTAATAAGAAGTTTGAAAAACCCTAAGAAATATTAACCATTAGGGTGTCTTATAAAGCTCGTCAATGACCTACAACACTTTAAGGGAACTATTAGCCAGTAAATGTTTATGAAGGGATCTTCAAAGAACCTGTACAAGTTTTTGTTCCTCTGATTTAATTGAATTCCAAATGAAAAAATAGTAAGACTCTCAACCTAGCAAAATCATTGTTGATTTCCATAAACTATTTGAACCATCCATCTGTGACCTTGTCACATGCATAGGTGAGAGCAAGGGATTACATGCTTGACACGTAGCATAGGATCCACAAATCTGTGTATATCAAATGTGACTATGGAAGGGTGAATCATGTTGTAATGGTAGTAAGTTTAAATTGAGATGAGATAGAACTATGTTCGTTTCACGATGGGAATTCTCTCATAATCAAAATTTGTGGCATAGTGGTAGTATGTGTGACATAAGATATGAAGGTGTGTGTTTTATTCAAAAAGGGATCAAATCTCAAAAGTCCACAACTTCTCATTAATGAAATAAAGTATAAAAAATCATCGTGAGTATAATAAAGACCTTGATGTATGGCATAAAATTAGTATAATACATGAAATGAGGGCTCAACCGACGATACGAGGCACAAACGGTTTTAAAGGACAAGCAAGTCTCGGGTTCGAGTAGCCACGGTGTAGAGGTAATACGATGTTACCAAAAACAAATCTGTATTTGCAAGATACATTACGTATTTGTGTGATAAAGACGATGTGGATAGACGAGGGTGGTTTAATTAATCGTTGAGCCCAAAGATAAGGGTTCTTGTCTCATTCTTTTCATATATATATATATATAACCTTCTAAACGCTAGAAAATAATTTATGATAGAAGTAGTGGCCTATAAGTAATGTTAATTAAAAACACATTTACGAATGTATATGTACGAGGAATAATGCTTATATACGGTATTATAAATGATGTTAATTAAAAACACACTTACGAATGTATATATGAGGAATAATGCTTCTATACGGTATTATAATGTATATATGAGGAATAATTCTTCTATACGGTATTATAAATAGAATAGAGCCTTTGTTTAAAATATAGACTTTGCTACATTTATGAATGACAATATGTGAGCATTGGACTATGTGAAAGTAACCCAAAAAAATAAAGTATAGAACTTGCTACATTTATGAATGAGAACATCTCAATATAAAATACTTTGCTACATTTATGAATGACAACATTTCAGTATTGGACTTTGTGAAAGTAAAAAAGGTTAAGTGTGTAAGTTGGAGCTAGATTACATTTTTTTAAGAATGGTGTTATGGTTCTAAAAACTCACGTTGAAATTTAAGTTAATCAACATAAAATAGTTTGCTACATTTATGAATGAAAACATCTTATTATTGGACAATGTGAAATTAAAAAAGGTTAAGTGTAAGTTGGAGCTAGGCTACATTTTAAAAAAAGAGTTAAGTTTGTATATTTAAAACAAAAAGGTTAAGCGTGTAAGTTGGAGCTAGATTATTTTTTTAAAGAATTGTAGTTTGCTACATTTATGAATGAAAACACCTCATTATTGGACTATGTGAAATTAAAAAAAGGGGTTAAGTGTGTAAGTTGGAGTTAGATTACATTTTTTTAAGAATTGTGTCATGGTTTAGAAAATTCACATTGAAATTTAAGTTAATAAATGATAATTGAAATTTAAGTTAACAAATGAGGATGTTTAATTTTAGAGGACAAAATAGATAGGAAATGTTGCATACAAACTAGAACTTTAAAAAAATAAAGAGAGATTCATAAAGTTAAAATATACATAAATTAAAATAATCGTAAATATGATTTTTCAATTTGAAACTTTGTAAAGCATGTTTAAAGAAATCAATTAATGTGCATCATTATTCTTTTTTTTTTTTGTGCTGGAATTTGGATGTACATGTCACGCAGACTCATGGTAAAGACTGAACTATGACTTGTGAGCTATCGTTGGATGATCAATTTCTTGCTAATAGAAATGGCCTTCCTTTTATTGTCTACAACAAAGTGAGGGTGGCTTATTAGACCAATAAAAGATGGCTATCCATGGTGCAAGATAAATTTTCTAAATATAATGAATCCAAATAGGAAAACAACTATTATATCCCACTATAGCACACTACAATGATTTCTAAGTGTTGTTTAGCAACATGTTTGAGGAACATCATATATCTGCTACCATGGAGAATCCACTCCTATTCAAAAGGGAATTCTTAATGTATGTGAAGCTATAAAACAACCAAGATGGAGGTGGAATATACATGTTTCTAGATTTTATAATTGAAAAATGGTTTACAATCTTTTAACGACATTCTTTATATCGTGTATATACGAAGAAGAATATTACAAATTTATTACATCTCAACCATCCATGTATTTATTTTTATTTAAGTATTTCAAACTATAAAACCTCTATTATGAAATAGACCACGTCTATCAACATAACTAATTTTTATTAATGTTTAATTACAATTAGAAATGTGTTTTTTCTATTTTGTTGAAGAAAACTAAACAATAGATTGAAAATATAAAAACATTCAACTATGAATGATTCATTATATTTATAATAATACAATCATATTTGTAGATCGAGGTATAATTTATACTAATAAAAGTGGAGAATAACAAGATTGGCATATATAAACCATTTTAATTAATTTGTTTGTGCCAATGGACATCCATGCAAAATATTGGTTCACCATGGTTGAAAGTGATTAAATATGGTCGTGGTTAAGGAGGATTTTATATGGCGAACATAGAATTAAATATAAGTGGCCATGGTTGCCATAATTTAATTTTAACTGATTATGATAGATTATGACTAACCATCATTGACCATGGTTGATTATGTAGCCTATGGTTGACCATACTTATCCATGTTTGACCCTGATTGTGGACATGTTAACCAATGTTTTACTATGGATGACCATCCTTTGACAAATTGTAACATCTTTGTTGATGGTTAGCCATCTTGGGCATGGTTAAGCAAGAGTTAGCCATGGCGGATATCATTTTCCATGGTTGACTATGATAACCATAATTGAAACAACATGACCATAGTTGACCAAGGGTGATCATGGTTGAATATTGTTGACTATAGTAGAATATGCCTTACTATTGTAGCCCATAACACAATATTAATATCCATATTTGTGTCTCCACATATAATGCTACTAGCACATTCATTTAAATCAAATGGCTACTAAACATAGCAATACATCAATCCATAATAAATTTTAAAACACTTACTACATGATACATGTGATGTTCATAAAATATAAAAATTCATAAAAATAAAATTATTTATAACTTTATTTTAAATTATTTTTATTATTATTTTTAAAAAGAATTAATATGTTGCTTAACCTGACATGAATTTAAAAAACATGTAACATGACACTTGACCATGGAGATTCACCTGCTCTTAACCATGGATATTCTTTATGCATATATAGGATTTATTACAATACCATGGCTTATCGATAACACATGCCATGAAAACCATAACTAATTTCATGTGACACTTATTTGTGAGACCACCTCTCTCGTAACCCCATAATCACACCAAGGTTACTAGGAGGTAGTTACTATGCATATCCATCTCCCAAATTACCGCTATGGGAATGCCGCCTAAAAAATATGGCTTTTCCCAACCTTTGTAAAACTTCAACTATACACCATCATTATGGTCATCTCTTCTAGAAAAATCCCATGATATAAACGTTTTCGTGATCCAACTTACGTGTCGAGAGTTATGCCTTCCCAAAGGTAGACTTTTATCACCTTAACCTTCCATATATCAACCATCCAATCGTCAAGGTAGCATGAGAATCGAGGCACTGCCACCGTGGATACGTGATGTTGTATCTGGTCTCAAGGGCTATTCATAAGTTGGTCCTATTAACACTTGTTCCCTTGTCATTTTCATTTCCAGGTATGACCCTCGACCTAAGTGAGGTTCAACCCTCATTCTTGGCATGATAACCTATTGGATCGGGGTCAGTCCCGACCCTCGACCATCTGACCTCTCGACTTCCCTACATCCTGACTTCCGGAAATTGTATACTCGGCCCAAACTAGGTTAGGCAGAGGCCTTATAAGGATAAATATACATGTTTTACCTCCTGACCCCCACCCTACAGGTCCTCAAACTTAATATCCTAGTCATTTTAAGCATTTAAGAGAGTTCTATAGGTTGATTTTTAAAGATTTTTCTGGGTTTTTTGCTCAATTTTTTTAACCATTGATAGTAGCACTTCACGCCACTGAAGTTGAGGGAAATTTTGAAGCATAAGTGATGAAAATACCCTCAAGGGATGTCAGTGAAACAATACCACTTCTAAGAGCAATTCTTCCTATGAATACAAGTAGAAAAAACTCTTTTACCATAGGAATTCTACCTTCCTAAACTATATCAGCCTAAATAGTTGAACAAGAAATGAAAAAAATCTTAACCTCCCTTGCATATATTCATATTCAATTAGAATAAAAATATGTAACTATGAGGGTTATCAACAACAAGTATACAACAACCCTTGACAAGTCTTGCTTAACCCTTACCATTAAATCATCACAAAATAGAAATTAGTCCACAGGGGAAATTAAATTCACTACTTCACCATTTCACTAGTGCAATCCCAACACTACCATGGGATCATAAGTCCAATATCCCATGAAATATTCATATTCATTCATACATCCTCATTTGGATCATAACTTGAAATTCAACCTATAAACACAAGTAACTCAAGACTTGTCATGGAACCAATAACATACCATCCATTCATACTTAAGCATTAAATACATACAATATTATGTACAAGGAAACTTATCTTAGATTTTAATTGAAGATGGGAAACTGAGTTCAAGGCTTCTACTCTCCATCCAACCTTACACAATTTGTAGCCAAGTTAATTTGATTTTCCACTATCAAGCTAGATTCCAAGAAATAAGGTGGTCTTACTCAAGGGAATAAACAACAACTTTCAGCTGAAAGAAGGAATCTATAGGTCCTCCTACCTCCAGCCACCAAGTACTCAACCATTAAAAAATGCACAGGGGATCTAGATGCCAACTAACTCTACCATCCAACTGTTCAATGTAACACACACACACTCCAGGGATTCAAGAGGCTTCACCTCCACCATCGCATCATTGAAGACAGTTGTTCCACCTTGTGAATGGAATTGAGAACCCACTTAAAAATCATATAAACAAGAAAACGAGATTCCAAATTTTTCTTTAATAGGAATCAAAGGGCCAAATCTCCACCTCAAAATTTCAAGGGATTTTTCTAAGAATGCCATCTCCACCATGTAGCCCCTTGAGGTATCCTGGGATATACCCTTACGTGAAGGAATATTCCTCTTATACTATTGTTGCTCAACCAAAAGTATGATAGCCTTCTACGAGTGGTTGAAGAAACCAATATCCCTCCCGCCAAATTGTGTAACTTCTGTTGTTTACTTTGTAAAATACAAACGATCTGTTTTTCTCTACCTTTCCAAGTGCTTAATGCTCCCTTGCGCCTTCCTATGCACTAAAGCTTCAAACACACTAGCTCATCTTTTGTTTCCTAGGGAAATTTATTTGTTCCTTATTGCTGTGTGAGCCTAACTCTGTGTTACCTAACTCTCCTCCTTCAATTATTTTTTCTCTCTTTTCCATGGTTTTTGTTCATTAGTGTGTGTTTTTCAAGGTTGAACCCCCTTGGTATTTTCATTTTTCCCAATTTTAGCGACATGTCTCCTCTGTATTATTCATCTGTATTCTATTCTGGAAATTAGTTTTTTCGATCTTGATTACGAACTGGCTATGAATAAAACACTTAAACTGGTTCACCAACTAACATTGGATTTCCAACAGGTGGTACTATATCTCAATATCGATCTACGGGATTTGCTCCAACTCTTGCCCATGCCTTTATTGCTTCATATGCCTCTGGTTCAAGATCAACTGCCTTGTATGCCCTTATGGGTGGTGATTTCTCATAATTAAATTTACTCGTGCATGGAATTCAGGGAAAGATTTGAAGGCTACTGATTATTCCCAATGCTGCTTTAATTGCTTAATCACCTATGCTTATTTTTCATAAACTACCGGCATTGGAGCTGGATCTCGAACTAGCAAGGATGTTGGCTCCACTGCTCGATGTTTCAATTCACAAGTAAACAGGAAGGATGGCCACCAAAGAAGCTATGTGTTGTTCTAAAGGTCGAAACTTCGTTTAAATGAAGGGAATTATGGAGGAATGCATAGGTTTTGCGACTAGAAATAACCATGAATTCATATAACAATGACTGAGAAGAATATCAACAACAATAAAAGAATGCGACCGAAAATAACCATGAATTCAAATAAGAGTGATTGAGAAGAAAAACGACAAAAATACAATACTTCTCTAGATATCTCCCAAGGGAAGAGATGATGTATTTATGAATGGCTGGAATGTAAGCACCAGCTGGGATAGAGATAGGGTAATGACACTTAGCTAGTTTTCTTCTCCATATCAAGATTCCTTAACACAACAGAATATTTTGACATAAGAGGAATGTTGAAGATAATGGAGAATCCTATATTAGTGTGAGTTGGTTCACGAGACCTTAGGATAGGATTTAGTTTCTATTTCTTAGGATATGGTTCTAACTTCCCTAAAACCTTGTATGCTATATAATGCTTTAAGTGTATTGAGAATATAGAGTGTTCTATAGAGCCAAACTCTCTTGGTTCAAACTCTCTTTCATAGAGCTGACCAATGAGTTTTTATTTATCAATTCAAGCATCTCATTTTATCATGGTATGAGTGCTCTAGGAATGATTGATAGTTGAAGTGTTGTAATCCTTGCGAGTATTGAGGTGGCAGTGGAGAAGCCCCTAATGACTAAGTGGAATTTTATTTATTTATTTATTTTATTTTATTTATTTATTTTATTTTATTTTATTTTATTTATTTTTCTGGATCATTTCTGCTATAACGCATCTCGTAGTGAGATAAAAAGTGTTATAACGTTGTTCATCACTACATAGAGTCGCGTTAATCATCAAGCACTTACTGGCTTTTGCATGCACGCGGGAAGATCTAGTTTTGTGGTGCGTTAAAGAACTAACGCAGGAGAATTTAACATGGGTTGTGTTAGCATGATGTCGTATGTAACATTGGCTGCGTTAGTGAACTCGTATTAAATTTCAAGGGTTGAGAACTTAGTTTTAAGCCTTTATAAGAGTGATTTGAATTAAGAAGGCTCTTTCTTACGTGAATCAGTTTTCAAAAAGGGATTTCTCATACACTTTCCAAAATGGATTTGGAAAACATACGTTGGTTTCTCATACATGAACTTTTTTAGAAAAAGAGCACCTGAATTAATTGTTATGAGTGGAGCTTTTTAATAAGGTTCTTAAAAAGTGTTCTTTGAAAAGTATTTTTTTTTCAAAAATGGATGATTGTTGATCCGCTTAAGAAGATTTCTTATTTTTTTTAGCGCTAAAGAGATCAAAGATAGATCTGAGCCAGTGGACACCACTAATGAAGGAGCAAATCCAATGAAAAGTCGTCAATGAAGGGATTAAGTGAAAATTCCCAGATCTTGCTGGTGCAGAGGATTTGAAAGGCTATCACACAGCGTGAAAAACAACTTCTTGGATTGATCGCAGATCAGGTAGATCTATATTGTAACATTTCTTTCTATGAAGATCTAGGGTATATCTATATTTTTTTTTCCTGTCAAGTATTTTTTTGAATCTTCAATATGAATAATCAAATAATAGAAGCATACTTGAATGAGGGTAACAAACTTGATGGCTCCAATTACTCAAATTGGAAATTCAAGATGCAGATTGTGCTAGAAGTGCAAAGTGCTTGGACGATTGCAAATGGATATGAACTGAAGCGAGTAGAGGGAGCAGCATCAGTCCCAAATTGGGAGAAGAGAGAAGGTAAAGCAAGGATGTTGCTGAAGATGTCAGTGAAAGATTGCATCATACTGCATATCAAAGAATGCAAATTAGCAAGTGAAATTTGGACAATATTGAAGGATTTGTATGAGATCAGGAATATAAATCATCTTCTGTTCTTGAAGAGAAATATTCTATCCATAAATATGGAGGAGCATGAAATAATTTCCTCTTTCATATCGCGGATCAAAGATCTGAAGAACCAATTGGCAGATATCAGTGAGGTAGTTGCATATGCATATTTGGTCACAATTAACATGAATGGTATGGCTGATGATTACCAAATTTTTATCACTGAGATAAGTGTGAGAGAGAAAATCCCAATGTTTGAAGAACTGACAGGAATATTAATGCAAGAAGAAGAAATAAGCTTGACCCTAAAACCTGAGAGTGCAGATCTTGCGCTAATGGAAAAGAAGAAATTCTTTAAAGGAAAAGGAAATCCATCATAAAAAAATAGAGGAAATCCATAGAAAAGATTGAATCAAACTCAAGGTATGTATCTGAATAAAAATGACTTTATAATTAAATGCTTTTATTGCAGAAAACTCGGTCATATGGCTAAGGAGTGAAGGAAGAAGAAGTTTCATGAAGAACAACAAAGGCATAAAGGACATGCATGTCATTTCGCAAATGATGACCAGGTTCAAGACTTCAGATTGTTCATGATAGACTTTGATGAGAATGTCGATGCAAACATCTGGTATGTCGATTCAGGAGCATCCATGCATATGACGGGGAACAAACAATGGTTCGAAGATTTTAAAGAAATCAACAATGGAGCACAAATCTACCTTGGTGATGATAGAAGTCATCAGATCAAAGGGTGTGGGAAAATTTATGTTATTTCACCTAATAGTAATTTCAGATATATTCATAATGTAATGTATGTACTTGGAGTGATAAAGAATCTGATTTATGTATCCATGATTACAGATCAGGATCTCAAAGTAGAATTTTTTAAATCTAATTGTTATATTAAAGATCTATTGGATGGAATGAAGAATATTGCTTTAGGAATTAGAACAGGAGGTATGTACAAATTGGATGTGAGAACAACACCAGATCAAGCTTTCACAACATCATGTTTGAATACAGAAGAGTTATGGCACCAGAGACTTGGTCATATCAACTACAACGATTTTCTGTTACTTCAGAAAAAGGAAATGGTAAGAGACCTTCCTACATTAAAACAAGTGCATAATGATTGTGATGCTTGTGCATTAGGAAAGATGCATAGAGAAGAATTCCATGTCCAAGTACAAAGGAAAAAGAGAGACATACTTGAATTAGTGCACACTAACCTTTGTGGACCCATGAAAACAAAGTCATTAGGAGGTGCATTGTATTTTCTACTATTTGTTGATGACTGCACAAACTTGGGTATATTTCATGAGTAATAAAAGTCACACATTTGAATACTTTAAGCAGTTCAGATATATTATTGAAAAGTAAACAGGGAAGCACATACAAATTCTTCGCTCCAATCAAGGGGGAGAATACAGGAAGGAGGAAATTACCAAGTATTGTAAATACTATGGGATATTACAAAAATTCGCAGTACCCCATACTCCTAAGTAGAATGAAGTAGCAGAAATAAAGAACATAACACTGGTGGAGTGTTCTAGGAGCATGTTGAAAGGTAAGGATATTTCGAATGGTTTTTGGGCTAAAGCATTGAATACTACAGTTTATTTAAAAAATAGGAGTCCTACAAGAAGCCTCAAGTTTAAAACTCCTTTTGAAGCATTATATGGATTCAAGCCTGTAGTAAAACATTTAATAATATGTGGGTGTAAATAATTTGCCCAAATTCCAAAGGAAGATAAAAGAAAACTAGATTCAAAAGGCATCAAATGTACCTTTGTAGGGTATTGTTCACAATTTAAAGCTTATAGATTATTTAATCCCTCTACTCACAAGATTTTTGTTAGTAGATATGTCATGTTCCATGAGTAGGTTCATGATGAATCTGATAAGTGCAATGTGGAATGGGATATTCCGTTTTTGGTGGAAGGAAGTGAAGAAACAGGTAACAGCCATGATGAGCAAAAAAAGACAGAAGCAGAGAATTGAGATAGAGAAATGAAGATGAGTCTGTCAAAGGAAATTCAGAATGGGTTGGAAGCTACACCAATGCTTAGAAGATCAGGTAGGCAGATTCAATTGCCTGCTAGATACAGGGAGAATGAAAAGGTTGAGATTTATCACAAAAGTAGTTATGTTCTTTTTGTGTTTTTAATTAAATTGATTAATTAAAAATAATGTCATATGAAATGTAGTATTGTATTTTGGAAATGTGATATTCATAAGCCATTGTGTTGTAACAAAGTCCATCTCCATGGTAAAGTGTAGGTGAATCAACAACTATCAATCATTTAACTTTTATGAGTGGGTTAATTAAGTATTGAATTGATATTATAAAATTGTTTAACCTTAATTAAAATAATGAAACTATAATATATTTTCTTGTTTCTTGAAAATTATTAACCCTACAATGTTAAAAGAAACAAACATTTACCCCATGGAGAAAAACCATATCAACACTTGTACACAACTCAATTTACAATATACACATTATAATGGGGGTGGCACAGCAATTCTTCCATCTTTTTTGAACTAGGGAAAATTTTACATAATAATGTAACCATTGAAAAATATAGAATTTTAGCACTAAGGCATATGCATTAGAGAGCTTGTCACGGACACGTCATGGATCACTAGGGAGAAAGTAAATTTTTGTTTTTGTGGATGAATCTTCACAATGATTCTTTTTAAGAACAACAAGTGGTGAAGAGCCAAGAGGGGAAGGTCGGGATGGATGGGAGAATAGAGTATGAATAATATGTATCAACTATGTGGGATGTAGAGAAAGCAGAAATTCTAATCGCTTAGTGTTCATTCCTTGTTTTATTGACACCTTCTTACATCTCGATGACCATAGCTTTGAAATTGGCTATCCTTTCATCATTATTAAAAAAGAAAATGTTAGAAAATGATTGGTATTAATACTCCATTGTTTAAAATTTATTGGTAGATGATTATCTAACATTATATTTGGAATTTTTTGTCTATGGAGGTGAAACTTTTGCTCGAAAGATAATTTCTCACCGATATCCAATCATTCATTTATTTTTTAAATATGACTGTGTTAGTGTTTGAATTGTGTTTTTGATGAAGAAAATATATTTAGCACCATCAAAAGCACATATGAAACCAAAAATATTGAATCTTGACAACTGTAATCGAAATTTCTAAAAATTATGTTTGAACTTCCATTGTTTTCCAGGCTAAAATGATGCCTCCTCAGAATATGCATATTTGAAATATAAAAAGGTAGGGAATATGAACCACAACTGATTAGGGGGAGGAAATTGTATATTTTAATCCCTATGTGCAAGAAATGGTCCACCATGAATGATATTTACATGAAGGTAAAATTTTAAAGTGGGGATACTGTGTCATCCCATAAACTTTACAATAGGGATCACTTGGAAGATTCATCATAGAATTGATTTTCATTATGCTCACTTCTAATGTAATGAAATGAGTGATATATATCCTCTACCAAGTTTCTAAACTTCATCCCATAGCTAAAGCAAACCCATCATTATAACACTCATGTCTCATTATCACAAGTTATAAAATTACAAAATGTTGTGCATACAAACAATAATTGTTGTGATGATAAGAAAACAAATAAAGTGAATGGCACGAAATTTTCAATTGTTACTTCTCATAAAATTATTCAATTTAACCATTTTTTTGTATAGATTTTATAGGAAAATAAGAAATTTACATCACTATTGAAATTAATGCATTAATTGCAATCAATCAAATAATATTAGAAACCAACATCGACGTTGAAATCAATACAAATATTTTAGTAAATAAAATAATGTGAACATAATATAAACTCAAGTGAGGACATTACATATGCCTTTATCCATTTAATTTAGTGAAATTAAAAAAAAAAAAAGTATTATAGTTTTTAATCTAATTTTTAGACATTAGCGGTTTTCTAAATCAAACTGATTTTACCTTTTGAAGAAGCATTACTTCCACTTTCTCTATGGTTAATGATATTCGATATTGCATAATATAATATAATTTAAGCATAATATCACATAGTATTATGCTAAATATTATATAATATAATATTTAGAAATTATAATATTATATTACTATGTCTAATATAATATAATGGAATGATATGGCTAGAATGAAATCATGTTATCTTTGAAGACGAGTGAAATTATTTTCTTCATGTTGCTCTTCAAAGTGTGAGAGTTGAGGGAGAAATTCCCCCCTCGCATACAAAAACTCCATCGCTTTCCAACGCTAAAGCCATCATAAGAAATAAAATAAAATAAAAATTGGGCATTAATTGACAGAGCCACTCAACATACCTTGCCAAAAGGAGGAATTGGTGGTCAAATCCTTAAAAATAATTCATATTTATTCTATTTCTATTGAAATATAAGCACAATCACCAATAATTATGCAGGAATATTTACTTTAACCAATAATTATGCAGGAATATTTACTTTAACATCCTTCTAAGAGTTGCAAAAGGTTTGAACCTCTCCACCATTCATATCGATGGACACTCGAAAGTTTTTCTAGACTGAAAAAATGACACATATTGATTGAGGGACTACAAATTACTACCTATATATCAAAGAATTATTACAAATATTATGCACTTCACTCATATAATATTTGATCAAAATTATAGGGACATGAATCAATTCATTGATGATATCTCGAATAGTGGACTAAAAATGGATGAGGTAGTGAAAATCACATCGAACAAAAGAATGGCCACATGACAGGGTATCTTCTCGACCTATGGAAAAAATTAAATTAAGATATAAAAATAACTTTAGCTTTCCTTTTTCTATGTGAAATTATCTTGGTTGTATTTTATTTCTCTCATAGGAATGATGTATATGAATATGATGTATATGAATATATTGGAAATTAGAATATATCTTTTAGATGCACACCCATGGGATATTTCATGATTCTATCATTTCGATACATTTTATAATTTTTTTATCCATCTCTAATAGAATGCTACAAACTTATATATGTAACTTATTTTATATGAATAATATTACTATTTTTTCCCGTAAAAGATAAAAGAAAAGTATAGTATATTATTAAAATATTAATATTTTGTATTATAGTATTATATTATATTATATTAAATCCCTCTAACCTAATGCAAATTAATAGATGTTATAATATATTAAACCTATTGTTATATTAAAGTTAATATTATATCAAAATATTATTAAAACTAATAACATTAATATGTAAAGACGATAGGATTAAAAAATTTATATTAATATTAAACCCAATATTATATTAAAACTATTTATATTATTTATATATTTAAATTTTCACTCAAATTATAGTAAGGGAAAATTGGATATAAATGTCTAAACAAGGTATATATTACCACATTCCTCTTTTTTATATCATTTTAAATTTTATTCTCAAAAAAATCTTCGCCAATTCCATTAGGGAAACATCATCTTCATCTCCAAGACATGCACGAATCTTATCTCACTTATCTTATCTCACTTATATATATTGATAAGACTAAGATATCTAAATTAATATCATGTGAAATATCTAGCTTATGTTAAATCTATGATATTCTCCAAGACATGCACGAATCTTATCTCACTTATATATATTGATAATACTAAGATATATAAATTAATATAATGTGAAATATATAGCTTATGTTAAATCTATTATAAAAATATCATAAATAATTATAATATGATAATAGTTATAAATAATAATTATATAATGTAGTCATATATTATTATAATATGATAATAGTTATAAAATAATAATTGTATGATGTAATCATTAATATATGATGATAAGTGTGAATCGTCAATTTTTGTATTTTAATTATATAAGTTAATAAATAGTCAATATTATTATATGATCTAATATGTGTTTTCTATTTACAATTTTTATTGTTAAAACATATTTAAGTGAAACAATCATCAATTTTTTACTTTATCTATTGTTACATTATTACGGCTAGTAAATTATGTACACATATTTATTTACTCTGGTAAATAGGTAAATTTTCATAGAATATTCTAGGGATATTTCACTAGACATGGGATATTACAGGGATATTCTACTAGACAGTTTATCACGAAAGGTCTAATAAAACTATGTTTAAAATATGAAATTATACATTATTATACTTTTTTTTGTTTAGATTTTTGGATCTCTAGAATTATGTTAATAGTGTGTGCATGTGAACTAAAATTATGAAAAAAATATAGAAGATTGAAATAATATCTCAGGCACACATTTCACACAAGATATGATGAGGGGAAACGAGGAGAAAAACCCAACTGGAAGCTGAGGTCACTCTACTCTCTTTATCTAAATAGAAAATGTTTGTGAATACAAAGAAGTATGGTCTGTGGTCTATGGACTGCTACAATTCATAGTTTGTGAATACAAAGAAGTATAGTATGTGGCCTATGGACTACTACAAGGCATAAATGGAGCAAATTCACTCGAAAGAATATAACCCATTTTCCTCTTAGTGTTGTATTAGAGTCCTCTGAGGAATATTAATGTACTCAGTTATGTTTGTTTTCTACTCAATTTTTGTTTACATTTTGATGATGGTCATAGTGATAAGGAGGTTTAGATTTAGAAGGAAGAACTTATTATGGTATTCAGACAGTAAGCCATATTTGGCTGAATTTGATAGACCTAATATCTTTCATTTTTGGTTGGCATATAATATCATCCGATGGCCAACATACCTGGTTTCCCATTGGGAAAGTTGAGGCCATGAATGTGTTATCTTGATGTCACCTGCTCTTTTGATGAATGAATGAAAGGTCCTACTCAACTTACAAAAACGAATATTATTCATACTAATATTAATATTATTTATGTTAGTACTAATTTGTACTAATAGATTAATTAATAATTTGATATTAATATAATCAATGCCAATGCTATTTTTTATTAATATTGATATGGAAAAATATAAAATTGGAAAACTCTCACACACACATATCCCTTCTTCTCAGCTCATAAGGTTTCAACGAGGCATTTTTCATGCATGATCGAGTTGGTCATCACGGCCCCAACAAGCTTTCCTTTGTAAAACACCGGTGATTTCTTCATGCCAACTTATTTTGGCGACGTGCTTCTTGATGTACTAACAATGGGTATGTGTGCTCACGTGTCATTCAAGTAGCCAGATCCGACAACTTGTTCGGTCATGCTTCGTTGTGATATTCTGGATCCCTCTGGCAGAAGAAATACCATTCTTTCTCCATGGAAAAATCCTTCGTTGAAACACATTGAACACATATAAATATTTATATGGTCATAAAGTATATCACAAACTGTAACAAAAAATGAAAGTAAGGCATAACCATGTGGAACTCAGGTTTGGAGAAATGGTCTTGTTTGTATAGATCAATGTTTGCAATAAGTTTCGCGAAGTACCTGCAATATGCAATATGTTCATGGATTATAATTAGTATTAACAAGGTGAACAATTGCACAAATCAAGATTCAGTTGAGAGTTAAAGTAGTGGGATCTAATGGTGAAATAACTTTCAATCGTCTCACATTGGGTCTGATGGTGCACGGGAGTACAATGTGGTACATGGGGGAATTCTTCCCATAGGAATATCCTTACGTCGTAATTGTGTGTGTGTGTGTATATATATATACACACATATATATACACACACGGCGTAAGGTGATCCCTGTGGGAAGAATGGTCCCAACTATTATTATTAATAATTATATAAAAAATTAATATATAAGTTAAACATATATACATTTAAATATACAAGGAAGTGAATTTTTGTCTATTAAGATTTATTTCTAATCATAATTCATTTCATGTGACACACATTTTCTTTAATTAATCAATTTAATTGTAAGAAAAAAAAATGAATTGAATTGAAAAAGAAGGAGTTGCAACTCACATGTGAGTACTGCACCTGGAGACTGCACTCAAACAAAGAGATCACTCTCAGTTCAACCTTCTATTCATGAATGAAAAATTACATCATTAAGTACATTACTAAAAATCAGGAAGTTGCAACCAAACTCCTAAATTGTAGGAACTAATCCTAAACTAAGAAGATACGTTACAACTTGTGTAACCATTTCTGAATTAATATAAAATAATATTAATTATTTTCAACTCCCCCCCTTAATGGAGAAAGGATTATCCTGAAATCCTAGCATCCTTCTAAACAATTCAAACTTTACACGCCCAAGAGGCTTAGTAAAAATATCAGCCATATTGTCATAAGTTTTACAATATTCAACACATATCTCCTTTGAATGTAGTTTTTTCTCGAAAAAAATGGAACTGAGTATCGATGTGCTTGGTATTTTTATGAAAGACTGGATTGTATGCAAGCTTGATGGTACTCTGGTTGTCACTTTTGATGATAGTTGATTCTTTCTGTTCTTCTCCTGCATCGTTGAGAAGTCTTCTCAACCAGATAGCTTCACATGTGGCTGCACACAATGCTTGGTACTCAGCTTCACAGGAAGATAAAGCTACACTGCTTTGCAATTTGCTGCTCCATGCTATGACCCCTGATCCAATGTTGAATGCGTAACCTGTGATAGACCTTCAATCATCCAAGTTACCTACCCAATATGAATCTGAAAAACCTACTAGAGTAACATCAGAAGTGTTAGTGTACAAAATTCCATAATTACTAGTACCACTAAGATACCTCAACACATTTTTTGCTGTGACCCAGTGACTTTCGAGTGGTTTTGACATGAACTGGCTCAACATACTAATAGAGTATGCCAAATCTGGTCTAGTTGTAGTAAGATATATAAAACTCCCAACTAGTTGTCTATACATAGTGGCATCCACCTCTTTAGTACCGTCATCACTGCTTAACTTTAAGTTCTGCTGCAATGGTGTTGTTGCTGATCTACACCGCTCCATTCTGAACCTTTCCAGCAAGCTTCTGGAATACTTCCCTTGAGTAAGAAAAGTTTGTCCAGAATCTCTCCATACTTCCAATCCTAAACAGTAATGGAGATTTCTGAGATCTTTCATCTCAAACACTTGTGACATCTGCTGTTTGATTTCTTTGATGAGATTTTTAGCATTCCCTGTTATGATCATATCATCTACATACAAAGAAATCAAAATAATTTGCCTCTGTTTATTAAACTTGGTATACAGATTTGGACCATTCAGGCTCCTATCAAAGCCATGCTGTACAAAAAATGAATCAATCTTCTCATACCACGACCTGGGTGCCTATTTTAAACCATAAAGTGCCCTTTTAAATTTACAAACAAGATTTTCCTGCCCCTTTTTCACAAAACCTTCAGGCTGTACTAAATAAATTTCTTCTTTCAAGTCACCATTCAGAAATGCAGACTTAACATCTAGCTGGTGTAGCTCCCATTTATATTTTGTTGCTAAGGAAATTAGCATTCTAATAGTGTTTAATTTTGCTACAGGAACAAAGGTGTCATCAAAATCTATTCCCTCTTGTTGTGAGTAACCCTTTGCTACCAGTCTAGCTTTAAGTTTCTCTATACTCCCATCTGCATTTATTTTAGGTTTATAAAGCCATTTGCATCCTATGGGGGTTTTACCTTCAGGCAATTCAACCAAATCCCAAGTATGGTTTCTATTAATTGATTCAATTTCCTCATGCATTGTAGCCCTCCATGTATCAGATTAACTTGCTTCTTCATAATCTGCAGGTTCTACAATGTTTAAAATGTTTGACATTAATGCATAGTCTTTCAATCTGGATGGTAATCGAGTCTTCCTACTTGATCTCCTTGGTAGGGGACTTACCTCAAATTTGTCTGTTTCAGCCTTCTCCGGGCTTGCATCATTGATTACATTACCTGTTACTTCTTCTTGTTTCTGCTCCTGCTCTTCATCATCCTCACTGTTTTCTTCCATTAGTAATGAAATGTGCCAATCATTGTTACAGTCATCCTTTCCTTCTTAAACCTGTTCATGAAATATGACATATCTGCTTGTAAAAACTTTATGAGTCACAGGATTAAATAACTTATATGCTTTGAACTTAGTGCCATATCCAACAAATATACATTTCAGGGCTTTAGGATCTAACTTCTTCCTATCTACCATAGGTATATGAGCATAAGCTTTTGACCCAAATATTATTAAATGACTCACTACTGGTTTGAATCCAAATAATTCTTAAAAAGGAGTTTTGAAGCCTAGAAATTTAGTAGGACTCCTATTCTTTAAGTAGACAGCAGTGTTAATAGCTTCTACCCAAAAACCATTTGATAGACCCTTACCTTGAAGCATGCTCCTTGCGCACTCCACAAGAGTTTCGTTTTTTCGTTCTGCCACTCTATTCTACTGTGGAGTGTGGGGCACTGTAAACTGTTGCACAATCCCATGATGCTTGCAAAAATTCATGAACTCTCCCAACCTGTATTCTCCCCCTTGATCTGAGCGAAGAATTTTTATGATTTTTCCTGTCTGGTTTTCTACCATAGATTTAAAATCTTTAAAATACTGAAAGGTCTGACTCTTTTTACTCAGAAAGTATATCAAAGAGAATCTAGTGCAATCATCTGTAAATAAAAGAAAGTAATATGCACCTCCTAGTGACCTAGTTTGCATAGATCTGCATATGTCTGTATGCACCAGTTCTAAAATATCTCTTGCCTTTCTATTAACATGCAGAGGGAACTCTTCTCTATGCATTTTCCCTAATGCACATCCATCACAATCCAACTGAACATTATGGAAAATAGGGAGTCCATCGACCATACCTTTTCTATGAAGTACGATGAGGTCTTGCAGATTAAGATGGCCAAATCTCTGGTGCCAGAGATTTTCGGCTGTCGATCAAGTTGTGACCATGGCTTGCTGTGGCATACTTTTCACATCTAGTCTGTACAGGCTCCCCACACGCACTCCTGTTGCAACTGTTTCCATCTGGCTATTCTTTATGACACAGTTAGTCTTGAACAATTGAACTTGCATGTCCTGATCAGCAATCATTGAGACAAAGATCAAATTTTTCTTAATTCCGGGCACATACAATACATTTTTAAGGCGTCTAATGTCACCGCTAGGTAATTTTACTGGAATGTCACCATATCCTTTGATCTCATATCCGCTATCATCTCCTAAATAAATTTTGGATCCACATGAGGTTTCTTCAAGAAATTCAAACCATTCCTTCTTACCTGTCATATGTGAGGATGCACCAGAATCGACATACCATATGTCGTCCTCATCTCCCTTTGAAGCTGAAAGGGCACAATCGATTGTAAATAGTCGCAGTTCGAGGCTATGGTCCTCATATTCCTCAACAAAGTAACCTTTGTGCTTTCTCTGTTTATTTCTTGCTTTGTCTGCCTGCCTCTTATAACATTCTTTAATCTGACGACCAGGTTTTCCATAGTAAAAACATTTCTTGCTAGGAAAATTATTAGCAGACACACCTTTAAGCAGTCTCTTTTGAAATGTGTTGGTTCCTTTCTACTGTTGCTGCGGTTGCTGTTGCTGTTGTGGCTACTTTCCTCTATACTGTCGCCTTTTCACAATTAGAGCAAGATCATTGCTCTGTGATTTCAAATTTTTTCGTCGCTCTTCTTCTTGTATCAGAATCCCTGTCAGCTCTTCAAAAGCAGGGGCTTTCTCTCTTGCTGCCAATCCTGTGATGAACATCTGATATTCATCTATCATTCCGTTCAACGTGATCTTGTCCAGATCTGAATCAGAAACTTTCTCTCCGATATCTCCCAATCTGTCCTTCAGGTCTTTGACTCTAGCAATGAATCCAACAGCGGACTCATTCTCCTCCATCTTCATCGCAAACAGCTTTCCTTTGAGTGACAAGACACGATTTGTATTCTGCGTCTGGTATAGGTTTTTTATCGTTGTCCAAATGTCAGTGGACGATTTACAGTCTCTAATATGTGGGATAATATTGTCCTTGACGAACATCTTCAGTATGACCTTTGCTTTGGTTTCCCTTTTATCGCAGTCTTGTTCTTGTGCAACTGTTCCTGGTTTCAACTCATTTCTTATAACGATCGACCACGCATTTGCGCTTTCAAGTAAATTCTGTATCTTGAATTTCCAGTTGGAGAAATTAGATCCATCGAGTTTTCCATACTCGTGGAGATACGATTCTATACTTTTATTCATATTGGACTGATAAACTTTCTGATCCTCTGATGAATAATTCTACCCAACTGAACAATTGCAGGACACACTAAAAAAAAAATCACCACATACCAGATCCTCACCACTGTTTTGCTGAAAAAAAAAAAAAGTGTACCTTCAATGTGCCACCACCAGGCAATCCAATCTGCTTCCTCCGGACGAATCAAAAACTTCAATGCGCCACCACTAGGCAAGTCCGATTTGCTGCCACCGAGAAAATTAGGAACTTCAATACGCCACCACCGGGCAAGTCTGATTTGCTGCCACCGAGCAAATCAGGAACTTCAATGCGCCACCACTGGGCAAGTCCGATATGCTGCCACCGAGCAAATCAGGAACTTCAATACGCCACCACCGGGCAAGTCCGATTTGTTGCCACCGAGAAAATCAGGAACTTCAATGCGCCACCATCGGGCAAGTCCGATTTGCTGCCACCAAGCAAATCAGGAACTTCAATGTGCCACCACCGGGCAGGGCCGATCTGCAAAAAATTGCAGACCTCCCAAAGAGAAAGAGGTTGGCGCTTCTCAAAGGTGAAAAATCCGCGCCCAAATCAGAATGCACGCGTGTCCCGAAATTTTCGCGACTATGGCATGTATTTATGCACCAATAGCTTATTTTGGCACGCTGTCACGTTTATCTCCCTCAAACTCGCACCAATGGCGCGACTGTTCGCGACGAAACTGCGCCAACCCTTTCTTCCGCTCAGAGATGATCAGTGATCTGAGACCTAGGCTTCAGGTGTTACTGCAGTCCACCTGATTATACGAAAGCTTCTGTATACTCTTCCACCACTATAGTTTTGTAATCAATGATGCATCCTAAAAAAAAAAATTAAGGCTCTCCCTACTCTGTGCTCTGATACCAAGATAAAAATCACACTGAATTGAAAAAGAAGGAGTTGCAGCTCACAGGTGAGTACTGCACCTGGAGACTGCACTCAAACAAAGAGATCACTCTCAATTCAATCTCCTATTCATGAATGAGAAATTACATCATTAAGTACATTACTAAGAATCAGGAAGTTGCAACCAAACTCCTAAATTGTAGGAACTAATCCTAAACTAAGGAGATACGTTACAACTTGTGTAACTATTTCTCCATTAATATAAAATAATATTAATTATTTTCAAATTTTTGGAGATAGATCTCAATGTTTAATTTACATATATTACTAAAAATCTTGTAAAATATTCCATAAAAATTAAATGCATACAATTTACTTTGATAATTAAGCTAAAATTTTAAAAACTCAAATCCAAAATAAAAATAGACAAACATATCAACATAAATAAATAATAAACAGTGAGCAAAATAAACCATAATAATATCATTTTAAAATAAAAAATATATAAAATAATACTTAAAACAACCAATATTTTAACTCGCTATAAGTAAAAACATCCTACCCTAATGTAATCATGATAATTTATTCTAGTTTTTGTTAGAGGACATGAATATTTCAAGTAATATACACGATAATTGATAATTAGCTTAGATTGGCCAGCTGTATGGCCAAAATTATTAAAAAAAACATTTGTGCATAATAATTTAATCTTGTCTTTGTGAAAGGTATTAAATTATAAAATAATCCATACGGTGGTCTCGTTGGGTTGACTGGTTTTATAAGTAAAATATGGTTTTTCGTATCATCTTGGCAATTGTTTAGCAAAAAATATTGTTAGGTTGACTAGATTTATGAGGTCCCAATTAAAAGCCTTGTCACCTTCACTTTGTTTTTTTCCTTCCAATCTGACACTTTATTTTAAGCAATTATTTGCACAACAGATTTTGTTATTTTATAAGTTGTCTTGATGAGACATAAGTGGTATGATGACAGGTTTGTCCGAGCGGTGGGATAATTATAAAGAAAGTGAAACGCCTTCTAGGATATTTATCACACCTTTATTTATATTAATTGTTGGTTGAGTCCTCCGTATGGTCTTCACAGTTATCATCATGAGATGCCATATTATATCACCTTTGAAATGTGACCCTTGAGTAACCATCATTAGTGGGTGGACCGTTTTGCGCATATATAGATGGCATGGGCTAAGTGCCACCACCCCATTATTCAGCCGTGTTTCCCAATCCCAAAATTATTATATTCAAAATATGATGTTGGATAGCCGCCTATCAATACCGTTTGGGTCAATTTCAGATAGGTTTTGTTTTAATAATAACGAGAGGAGGCCAAATTTGAAAGGGACGGCCATCGGCATAGAAGAAAGTATTAACCGAAAGAGGAATCGGCACCGAGTCATCAAGCTTGGCCTCCTTTATACGTGACTAAGTCTTTCTTACATAATATTTATTCTCTATTATTTCGCCCATCCCCAACCAGTCTCTCTAGGCTCCTCACGTCCTAATATTCTCAGGAGCAATGATTGCCAGGATTCATTGAGAAGGCCCAGAGTTCGCCGGCTATGCTGTTATCAATGAAGAGAGAAATGAAATCAATGGTTAACATGTAGTTGCAGACATATAATAAATCTCATGAATGCATAAATATGGTAGCATTTTCTTTGAATTGGTATTATTGTTTTACTTAGTATCACTAACAGTAAATAACAATACAGACTCGGAAAATGTATTTGTTTTACCAGTATCATGTAACCATAGAAGGATCTATTCATGTTATGCATACTTGTAGTTAGAACGGAAAGATATGTCCAGAAATAATTTTAAATGCATTAAGTGCTACTTGGTTAAGAAAATCACTCTAAGGAGGTAGATAAAGAGACTATTGCACAAGACCCCTTACAAACACCCTTTCTACATAAACTTTTCTTAGAAGAATTCTAAGATGAGACTTATGTTGAATATTGAACGGAGGAATCGGTGAAGTAACTAAGTATTATGGAATATTGAAAGAATGTATTAATGAAACAATAAGTTGTTTTGGATCAAAGAGTAAACATTTATATTATTTGTCGAAGATCATACTGAAATAGGCCATAGAATAAAATAAATTTTAGAAACAAATTACGTCATTAAAGATTTATATATACAAATTATTTGTTTAAATCATATTCAATATCTATACAAAAAAGGTGGTTTGAGGGACCGTAGTCATACAAAATAAGTATAATGTCTATAAAACATAAAAATGACTCCAAAGCATGTTGCTTATTCATACTCCGGAGTTTAATTGAACACAAATTTTAGAAGAAAAAAGAAAGAAAGAAAAAATGTGTAAAGTTAAGAAAAAATAGTTCATTGAGACTAACAACATGCTTGAGATCGAGCATGCATAAAAATATATACAATAAAGTTGAGAAAAAGCAACCATTACTCTCATTAGGAAACATTAATCTCCATATAATTAAAGACAAGTGGAAGAACAGTCACATTAAAGGAGGTTCATTCCTACTAAAGTAAAAAAGTTAAAATTATTAAGTTGAGAAAGTTTGTTCTAGGTATTGGAATCACAATTTTCGTTAGACCAAAACTGAGAAAAATTAGTCTCTGCTACAATTTTTAGAGTTAGGATCCATGAGAGGAGTTCAATACATGTTGCGAATCAGAAGGGTAGCATTGAAACCAATGTCCAACAATTTCCCCCCAGCGGAAGCCAGGTGAGTTTCAAACTAAAGATATGTGGCTCTAACATCAATTGTTGGAATCACGATTTTCATTGGACCAAAACCCATAGGCATTAGTCTCAACTAGAATCGCTAGATTTAAGATCCATAATAGGCGATTAGTGCATGTCACGAAACACATAGGGGGGGAAACACAAGAGGTTAATGTGTTGGTATTAATGTCAATGTGTATTGTGATCTCATCACATTATATATGTCAACCTAGGATGTCTACCTGAGAGGAGTTTATCATGTTGGCATTGATGAAATCAAACATGGAGATTTTGTCTTGAGGATCATATGTTTTATTACACATTATTATTGTGATTCTAATGATTACACATGGTATGTAGGTTTTGAAGAATCTTGGAGAGGAATATGGGAAGTAATGGAAGTGTTGGAGTCGTTTTACTGAGTTTTGGGTAGAGAAATAGGGTAACACGGGTGCCAAGAGCACAACCTATGTTATAATCCACCCTTTAGGCTTGTAACTGATATTATAATGCACTTCCCAAATGGATAGGGTGTTTTAGTTCCTGTAAGGGAGGATAAACAAAAAAAACTCCAGCAAAACCATAGAATCTCTAAAGGTATTCATGTGTGGGAGGTTGTCTAATCCCATCAAATACTACCATCCACAAATCCATGGGGTTTCCATGGTATTTTTATTTGTTATTACATTACTCGATGTTTTATTTTGGGTATGTTATTTGGAAGGGTATCATCACTCGGGTTCCTCTATATCCATTTCAGAGGTCATACCCCTATTGACATGCTCAGTTCCTTAAATTACTAATATGCCTTTCACGAGTAAACTCAACCACAATTATCTTAGAATTTCCAGGGTATATTCAGTCATTTTTTTTCATTTTTAGAACTTTTTGTAATGCATACCTTCAATTAAAGTATTAACGAAGTTTTTTTCTCTATTTATTGTGTCAGGTTTCTGCTCCACACTCTATTTCACAATTTCCTTCAACAATATGATAAAAACCCCCCTTTCTAGGTATGAGACTATCATGATGTTGGGGTTCCCCTACAAGCATTTGATTGATAACAATGTCGATCTTCAACGACCACAACAATTGTTCTTTTTATATTCTCCCTCTTAACTCTTTCAAACTTTAATGGTGTATATAGCTTCAAGATTTTTAACCTAAGTCTGAGCACTTAGCATGCCAACTATATTATAAATAAATGACTCAGAGTTTTCTTAATGAAGTCATTTTTAGTACCTTTTTAATATAATTATTGTACTTTCTGGTCCAAATACAACTGAGCAAATAACTAATTTGAACTAGTTTTTGTTATTTACTTAGCACTTCGTATGACAATTGTTTTATAAATAAATGACTTTGAGTTTTATTAATGAAGTCATTTGGAGTACCTTTTTAATATAATTATTGTACTTTTTGGGTCCAAATACAACTGAGTAAATAACTGATTTGAACTAGTTTCTGTTATATACTTGAGCTTCATAATTTCACTTATATTATTGTTTGCTTCTTCGGCTTTGAAACAAAGTTTTTATTTACATTAACCACCAAAGACATAAATTTTTTCATGGTTTACTATGACTACTCAATTAGAGCATATCTTTATAATCACCTCATTTAATACTCTCATGTGACTTGAGTAGGTATTTCTTAACCATTATCTTAGTATTCTTTCACAACTCCCCCTGTAACCACAATTATGTAAGTTCATGGAACCCACTCTATAGGAGTGATATTATATTCATTTATATTTATCTATGATGCCCAACCAATTTCATATGTTTGTAATGCGACAATTAATTTCGTGGGTAAGACTTCTCTAATGTACATGTATAACCATATGTAGAAATACATCAAGAGTTACATAATCTTCATTTCTTCTTTCTTTTTTCTTACATGATACTAAGCCTATATTTTGTGAACTTTGTACCATGTTTTCAAAGTCACATGCACAAATGTATACCTCGTGAACACCACACTCAAAAATCATATATATATATATATATATATATATATATATATATATATATATATATAAGTAGTTAGTCTTAACCTGTACAATACCTAGTGAACACCAAACTCAATAATCCTATATTATTTGAATGTAGTTAGTCTTAACCTCCACATATAAGTGGATTGACTTTAAAAAATATAATTCTACATAAATATTTATATAAATTTCACTTCCATGTACAGTTTATTCCTTAAGGAAATAATTTTCTTCTCTATACATGTCAACATTTCCATATAATCTTCCAGCGCCTCCTAATTATTCCCTCCATTGTACATGAATTTTAACAAATAAAAGTGTGCATTTCTAAACTTTACCTTATAACTATATATAATTCTATGTACTTGTATGTGTAATGTGTTTTCTCCATTCTCAGACTATTTTCTATTCTTTAGGAAAGTAATCATAATACTAAAGTCATTAGTTAGGCATATATTCCTGCCTTATTTGATTAACATAATCAAATTCAAAAAATGGATGCCTTAGAATACCTATGAATTTAGGCAGACACATTACTTATAGGTACCCAACAATTTATGAACCAAAACAACATAAAAATATATTTGCTAAAATCACACCAGTTGTTGAAATTTGGTTACCGGAGGACAGGCGGTTGCCCAAGGCTTCGATCTTTAGCCTAGGGAAAAGTGTCCAAAAGAATTTAATTTTTCTCCTAAAGTGACTTTATAAAGGTATAAAGTCAAATCGAATTTAAAAGTGACTTTAAGTGATAAAGTTACTAAAGTCTAATTTTAAAGTGTCTTTAATAAAGTCAATGTGAAATTAGAAAGGAAAAGTGACTTTGGAAATAAATGACTAAGTGGGTCTTTATTAAAGTGGGGTGAATTAAAAATTATAAAGTGAGATTTAAATGAGCATTTAATCTCAGCCCTAGATCTAAAGCTATCTCAGACATTGGATATAGGGATTCCCAAAAATTCACTTACGGTTAGGTTAAAGGAGGAAAAGGAGGGAAAAGGTCATTCATTCTTTCATGAGCAGATTGAGAGAAGGAGGAGAAGGGTGCTGGAGAAATTCCTGGGTTTTGAAAAAGTGAAGGAGAGGAGAAGTTCAGCAAATCCATAAAGCAGAGAGAGGTTGCATCCATTTCAAGGCAACAGTCCGTACAAGATTAATTAGCATGCATTTCGAGGAAGATTTCCATACAACAGCTTGAGGCATGGATTTTGAGGACAGGGGTATCACATAAATCGAGAGGAAGGTATAACAAGCTAAAGGCACGATTTCGAAGATTTCTGGGCACGATTTTTGAGACAACAGACATGGTTTTCAAGAAGGAGGCACTGTTGTACTTTTTCATATAGCCTATACAGTTCGTATGGCCGTACAGCTAAGTATTGGGCACAAATTTCAAGCCTGTTCATTGTCGTAGTAAATTTCTATTTTCACTGTTTTTCTAATTTGACATATTTTCCGAGGCAGAGGCAAGCATGAAAAATGAGATAAGTGTGTACATTGTTTGCTTGAATTTTTCCTGTATATTTCCTTTCTCTATAAAAGAATTTTCCAGAAATAAGAAGAAGCTTTCGAACTGGTTTTCCTCAAGAGGTATAGGGATTTATTCCAGGGTCAAGTTGACCAAAAATTAGCATGTCAAAATTCTGTCCGTGGCCGATTTAATTTTTTGAGTTTTTATTTCTGCATTTCATCATTGTGAAATTTCCAGAATTATTGTTTTCAAAAAATATTTATTTTTCCAACTTGTTGAATGTATGGCTATGGGAATGGGAATTTAACTATATGGGAGAAATAAGGAGAAACTAAAAAACGGGGTTAGGTTATCAAATTTCTACATGGTATCAGAGCTATTTTGCTGAAAAGTGCAGTTTGGGACAACAAGAAGAAAAATTACAGCAAGCTGATTTTTCACACAGAAAACAATGCCTTTACTATAGCAGTGTTATTTTCAATTTATTAGGACAACAAGCATGTCTTTGGGCTTGAGGGTGGAGGATAGGTTGGATGGGAATAGTAACTACAGTGTATCGAAGGAGAGAATGCAGAGCATCTTTGAGGAGGTAGAAGTCTGGGATATCATGGTGCATACCGCACAAAACCCTGTCAATGTGCCTACTGATGTTGTTCAGTTGGAAGCCTTTAATAGAAAGAATAACAAGGGTAAGAGAGTGATTCTAGATGGATTCAAGGAACATTTCATTCCTCATGTGAGAGGAAAGATATATGCTCATTAGATGTGGAAAGCATTGACCAATTTCTACCAAAGTACCAATGAGAACAGGAAAATGGTCCTAAGGGAGAAGATAAAGACCATTAAGATGGGTAAGAATGATAATGCAGCTAGATATCTCACGAATATTACTAATGTGAGAGATTCATTGGAAGTAGTTGGAGAGGTCATTCTACCCACTGAGTTGGTGCAGATTGCAGTGAATGGCCTTCCCAGTTCATGGCTAAACTTTGTTGATGGGGTTTGTGCACATCAGACCCTTCCCACTTAGGAGATGTTCTAGGATGATTGCATATAGACAGAAATCAGAAAGAACCAGCTTGGGGTAGCCAAACCAGTTGAGTAAGATGAGGATGTAGCACTGTTGGCAGGAGGCAAGAAAGGCAAGGGAAAGAAGCAAGCTTCCACAAGAGGTGGTGGAGGCAAAGGCAAAGGTAAAGGTAAAGAGGGGAAAACATAGGAGGACTATTCCAAGGTGAATTGTTGGAATTCTCAGAATATGGAACACTATGCAGTTGTGTGTCCGGAGAAGAAGAAGAAGGGGAAGAACCAGAGCATGGCAGCATCAACAGCAATATAGGACTTTACAGATAGCTTTGACCGAGAGTTTGGGTTCATTGCTTGTGAGTCCACTAGTGCAGAATCACCTGCCACAGAGGTTGAGAGGGAGTGTGCATTTCCCTCCACTAGTGGAGCATCTTCAAGTATCTGGTATGTTGACATTGGGGCTTCACGTCATGTGACAGGAGTCTGTGAGTACTTCTCAGAGCTTTCAAAGAGTGGCACTGATATAGAGGTAGTACTCGGAGATGACAACATTGTTAGAGCAGTCGTTGTAGGAACATTGACATTTGATAGGGAACCCAAACCTCCCTTGAAGGTGTCAAATGTTCTATATGTGCCATGGATGAGGAAGAACCTCATATCCATCTCAGCATTGGAGGACAGAGGATATGAGATATTTTTCAGGAGAGGACAGGTACTGATATATCCTAAGGGTGCTCCAGCTGATTCATCTAGAGCGTTTGGTGTACACCATGAAAATGTGTACAAGTTTGCATTTCAACCCCTTTTGGCATTGAGTAGTAGTACTGGCAGCAGAGCTAGCAGCTCAGAGCTGTGTGAGATTTGGCACCGCGGGATGGGGCACATGTATCATGGAGCCTTGAGGACATTGTGGGAGATCAGTACAGGTGTGCCAGATTTCAGCACTGATCAACGTGATACATGTAGAGGATGTGCGATAGGCAATTTTGCCAAATCCCATGTTCCCGGCAATGACAACAGATCGATTGGGATACTTGATTTGATTCATTCTGATGTGGCGGTCGGATGTCTCATGTTTCCTTGAGTGGATATGAGTATTATGTATTATTCATTGATTATCACTCCAAGAGGACCTGGATTTATTTCTTGAAGACCAAGAGTGAGGTCTTCAAGCAGTTTCAGGAGTTAAGAGCTCTTGTGGAGACTCAAAGAGGTCGAAGGATCAAGTCCCCGAGGTCAGAAAATGGAGGAGAGTACATCTTTGTTGATTTTTTTGATTATTGTGTAGAGGCAGGAATTAGGAGGGAGTTCATAGTTCCTTACAAACCCCCAGCAAAACGGGGTTGCGGAGAGGAAGAACAGATCCATGGGAGGGGCTGCCAAAGCCATGCTACATGATCATGGGTCACCATTGTTTTTATGGGAAGAGGCCTGCAACACTGATGTATATTTACAGAACAAGAGTATGCATCGTGCCTTGGGGCATGTGACTCCAGAGGAGGCTTTTTTTGGGAAGAAGCCTAATATTGGTCATCTTCGTATCTTTGGGTGTATTGCATACTCCTACATACCCAAGGAGAAGAGGACCAAGCTACAGCCCACAACAGAGAAGGGTATCTTTGTGGGCTACAGTGAGACCTCGAAGGCCTTTTGGATTTATATTCCTGCATAGAGGAGAGTTTTTTTCAGGCGGGATGTGAAATTCGAGGAGGACAGGGCTTTCAGGAGGTCATGCGAGTTAGAGTATCTGGATCATCCAAACCCTCAGGAGCAGCTGAGTTAGTTGCAGGGATCCAGTGGGTAAGGATCAAGAGTATCTGGAGATACATCGATTATGGTGTTAGGTCCATCAGTGAGCAGTGGCTCGTAGAGTCAGAGGGGTGGTGCTTTGGCAAGCATGCAAAGCAGTCTGCAGAGCAGTTCACTAGGGAGTCCATTGATGGACAGTTCACATAGTACTTCAGCATCTACAGGTTCAGGTTCAGGCAGGACGACAACAAACAGACAGTCAGGAGTTTAGGCTCCTGATGATGAGGAGGAGGAGTTTCATTCTCTGGTGGGAGAAGTGTGCTCAGGGAAGAGGAAGCCCAAGCGGCTTTAGGATACCTTGACAGAGGCCACATCTGTTGCTGAGCCTAAGAGGATGGTCAGAGAGAGTAGACCACCTGATAGGTTCTATAGTTATATGGCAATGGTTGCCAACATCATTGAATCTGAGCCTTCTAGCTATGAGGAGGCAGCTAGCTAGCAGGTCTAGAGAGAGGCCACACAGGAGGAGTATTCTTATATCATGAAGAAATATGTTTGGGAGGTGGTGCCGAGGCTCGAGGGAAAATCCATGGTTACTTCCAGATGGCTTTATAAGGTAAAGCATGTTGCAGATGTCAACATTGAGAAATTCAAAGCAAGGTTTTTGGCTAGAGGGTTCTCCCAGGTAGAGGGAATTGATTATGAGGAGACGTTCGCTCCCATGGCTCGATATACTTCGATTCGCTCCATCATGTCGATAACAACAAAGATGGGTTGGAAGATCCACCAGATGGATGTGAAGACCGCATTTATCAATGGCTTCATATAGGAGGAGGTGTACATTGAGCAACCACATGGCTTTGAGGTGCATGGGAAGGAGTCCCATGTGTGCAAACTGAAGAAGGCCCTTTATGGCCTGAGGCAAGCTCCTAGAGCTTGGTACTCCAGGATAGATACATACTTGAAGGAAATGGGTTTCACAAAGAGTGATGTAGATCCGAACCTTTACTTTATTGTGATAGGTCAGGAGCCTCCCATTCTGGCATTGTATGTGGATGACTTGTTCATTACGGGTGCAAAGAGACTCATAGAGTACTTCAAGAGAGATCTTGCGTCAAAGTTTGAGATGAAGGACATTGGCTTGATGCATTACTTTTTGGGTTTGGAGGTGTGGCAGGAGGAGGGGAATTTATTCATGGGGAAAGGGAAGTATAATGTGGACATCCTTCGCAGATTCCACATGGAGGATTGTAGACCCATGTCGACACCGATGATCACCAACTGGAAGAAGCTTCACACTTTAGATTATGAGTTGGTGGGCCCCACTTTGTATGGACAGCTGATTGGTTCATTGATGTATTTGGTCAACACTAGACCAGATATATGTTTTGCATTCAACACGATGAGCTAGTTCATGTGTGAGCTCGAGAGGGTGCACTGGGTTGCTACAAAACACATTTTGCAGTACTTGCAGCAGACAGTGGATTATGGTCTAGATTATAGGGAGGGGGATGGAGTGAGATTGGAAGCTTACACTGAATCTGATTGGGAAGGTTGTGCTTCTGATAGGAAGAGCACTTCAGGGTGTTGTTTTGGGTTGGGTACGACAGTGGGTTTGATAGTGGTGTCGTGGTTCAGCCGAAAGTAGCAGTCAATAGCATTGAGTTCAGCGGAAGCAGAGTACATAACAGCCATTCTAGCTAGTTGTGAGGCCATATGGCTTCGCAAGATGTTGTTTGGCTTATTTTGTCAGCCGTTGAGACCTTCAGTGATATATTGTGATAATCAGAGTTGCATTAAACTCGCGGAGAATACAGTATTTCATGACAGGTGAAAGCATATCGGCATCAGATATCACTTCATCAGAGACTATGTTAAGAAGGGAGTTGTGAAGCTTGAGTTTATTTCCACTGATGATTAGGTTGCAGATATTCTTACTAAAGCCTTACTACGGGGCAAGCATGTCTACTTTAGAGACAAGATGGGTGTGGTGAGGAACACCTTCCTCGGTAAGAGGGAGTGTTGAAATTTGGTTATCGGAGGACAAGCGGTTCCCTAAGGCTTTGATATTTGGCCTAGGGAAAAGTGTCGAAAATAATTTAATTTTTCTCCTAAAGTGACTTTATAAAGATATAAAGTCAAATCTAATTTAAAAGTGACTTTAAGTGATAAAGTTACTAAAGTCTAATTTTAAAGTGACTTTAATAAAGTCAATGTGAAATTAGAAAGGAAAGGTGACTTTGGAAATAAATGACTAAGTGGGTCTTTATTAAAGTGGGGTGAATTAAAAAACAGAAAGTGAGATTTAAATGAGCATTTAATCTCAGCCCTAGATCTAAAGCTATCTCAACCATTGGATTTAGGGATTCCCCAAAAGTAACTTAGGGTTAGGTTAAAGGAGGGAAAGGATGGAAAAGGTCGTTTATTCTTTCATGAGCAGATTGAGAGAAGGAGGAGAAGAGAGCTGGAGAAATTTCTGGGTTTTGAGAAAGTGAAGGAGAGGAGCAGTTCAGCAAATCCGTACAACAGAGAGAGGTTGCATGCATTTCGAGGCAGCAGTCCGTACAACATTAATTAGCACGAATTTTGAGGCCAATTTCTGTACAGTGGCTTGAGACAAATATTTGGAGGAGAGGGGTAGCATAGAAATCGAGGAGAAGGTATAGCAAACTAAAGGCATGATTTCCAATATTGTTGGGCACGGTTTTCGAGACAACAGACATGGTTTTCGAGAAGGAGGCACTACTGTAATTTTCCGTACAATCCGTACGGCCTTACAGGTGAGTATTGGGCACGAATTTCAAGGTTTTTCACTACTATAATAAATTTCTGTTTTCACTATTTTGTTGATTTGACACATTTTCTAAGGCGAAGGCAAGCATGGAAAATGAGATAAGTCTGTACATTGTTTGCTATAATTTTTCTTGTATATTTCCTTTCTCTATAAAAGCGTTTCCTAGAAATAAGAAAAAGCTTTCAAACTGGTTTTCACCAAGAGTTGTAGGGAGTTTTTCCAGGGTCAAGTTGACCAAAAATCAGCGCGTCAAAATTCCGTGCGTGGCTGATTTAATTTTCTGAGTTTTTATTTATGCATTTCAGCATTGTGAAATTTCAAGAATTAGTGTTTTCAAAAAATATTTATTTTTCGAGCTTGTTGAATGTATGCCTATGGGAATGAGCATTTAACTATATGAGAGAAATAAGGAGAAATTGAAAACCGGGGTTGGGTTATCAAAATTCTACACCAGTCAAATACAATATAGTATACATATACTTACATCAATACTCGGTCTCTCAGAAGTAATAAAGAAAGAAACACGTTCCACCCAACCAAAGAGTTGTACTCCCAACAAGTGCCCGAAAGTTTAGGCTTCTTCCTTCTCTCTAGAACAAAATTGTCCAAAGTATTTCAACTAAGTGGTATTTATTATTTTCTTCCCAATATATTGTCAACAACTTCTTGCTTTTAAGGTTTGTAGACTTTTTTTTTTCTAGTATTGTTTTTTAAGATAAGAAATGTTTTTACTTTTTCTTTCATAAGCATGCATTTCTCTCGTATTTTGATTACTCCCATCTTTTTACCCAACATAGGCTTCCTCTCCAACTAAGATTATATTTCCACACAACATAATAGTTTTCTCTAATAAGTTAGTGTTAATCACCTCTCTCTAATGTATTTATTTTATTTTATCTTCTAACTCTTTATTACAGCACAATTTCTTTGTAAATCTAATTGTAATAATATTTATATAATATTATCATTATTGTGTATAATAAATTTGAATATTTATTGGTGATTTAGCTAAAAGTTGAGATATTTATGACATGCTTCCTTGGTAGTTGGGTAGTTTTAGCTAAATTTTGAAACAAATTTGATGGAAGCATATTTTCTTCGATGTTATTGTTTATCTTGTTTGTAAACATCAGATACCATGTCATAGTTATGCTCTCAATAGGAAAAAGACTCACTTTTGTGAGGGTGCATTGCTTTCAATTTTAAGATTATAATTTATAATATTCTTTTGGATGTTTTATAACGTACACCATAAATATTTAGAGATCTTGCACCACAACCTTCTTTTAACATATAAAAAACTAGTGACAAGAGAATTAAAAAGAAGTCTTTTCTAACACCATATACAAAATCCCCTGATTTAGAATTTTTTAAAAATTCATAACACAATTTTCACTCTCCATTTAACCTCATAAAAAATAATATATCTAACAATAATTTTGATGTCTAACTTGGTCATTTAAAAATTATATTATTCTTATTAATATTGTTATAATTCTGAAATGGAACCGTATTCTAAATGAAAATTTTCAATTTAATCAAGCCAAATTGCATTTTATGAATATTAAAAATCACTTAAAATTTTTTAACTTGTCCTTTAAATTTCTAAATATTTTTTTATATAATTTACAATGATTATATATTCATTAATTTCAATTAAAATTTATAATAAATAAAGAAATTATAAAATATTTTTATATGTATGTTTCCATAGCTGTTATTCATATTAAATATTGATCTTTCCATTCCATCAATGTGCAGAATTTAAAGCTATCCAACATTTCAAGTAGACTCACCACTATCATTAAATACAAAAATACACAAATTAAACAACCCAAATTTGGCATAGATTTGAAATGCAAAAATTAACATAAAATATAAAATATTTATAGAATTGATGTTTATATATAAATTATCTATATAATATATTTTTTTAGTCTTTTTATAACTACTTTTTTTTTTAATAAACTAACTTACTTACAATTTATTAAAAAAAAGTTCGTGCTTATTTTCGTTAGAATGAGATGCGTTTTTAAAATAAAAAGATAAAAATAAATTCCTAATAATATTCACTAAACCAATAATGTACTTTACGTCTCGTTTACATTTATTTATTAATAAAGGAATATACAATAATACAATGTAATAAAAAATAATGTATAAAATAATACAATTTAATAAAAGATAATGTCTAAAATAATACTAAAAAAAAGACAAATAGTTTTTTTTGGGCACAATTAAAATCATCATCCCACTTTGTAAGCATGATAATTTATTTTACTTGTTGCTTGAATACATGAATGCTTAAACTAACGCGCTAGCTTATTTTGGCCAGCTGTATGGCCACAATTAAAAGAAAGACATTCGTCTCAAGTTGTGAGGTTGCGAGTATACTAATTTAATCTTATCTTCTTCAAAGGTACTAACGTATACAATAATGCACAAGGTGGTTTGGTTGGTGTGATCATTTTATGAGATTGCAATTAAACATTTATTTATTGCTTTTCTTATCATCTTACCAATGGTTTACCACAAATATGGTTTTGTCTAACTCTTTGGGGCCACAATTAAAAGTCTTGTCACATTCACTTTATCATATATTATCCAATCTCACACTTTATTTATTTATTTTTAATGTAAGCACTTATTTGCATACATTCAATGTACAAAATACTTTATTTTATAAGTTGTGTTAATGAGACATAAGTGGTATGATGACAGGTTTGTCATAGCGGTGGTATAATTATTGGCATGTATTTATTCAATATTTTGAAAATGTTTGTGATTTTGCAGGTGAATCCAAAGCAGGGGAGATGAGATATAACGCTGACACCAGATGTGTTCAATCTGACAGTGCGGCCTGGTTACGGCCAAGCTATCGTTTTAAGGTTGTTTACCGTTCTCGATCAGATCATGGCGTCGGACTGAACACCCATCCACTCCAAGGAATACCAGAAGTAAACGAAGAGGAGGAATCTATTTTAGGCTTTCCGAGATTGCAAAATGCTAGTGAAGAAGAATTAAAATTAGAGAACCCCTATGTGTCAGACTAGTTGAAAATTTTAAAATAAGATGTTTGACCCTGCGATGCCACGTTTAAAGATGGTTAGGTCAATTAAATTATGAAACAGTTAACTACATATATTTCAAAAGTCTTTACAAAATCATTAAAAATTACTTTTAAAATTAAAATGTGTTGTCTAAAAGTGGCTAGCTATATGTTTTTGGTAGTTATAGGTTTTATTATTGTAACTTCAAATATTCTTGGCTGTCTCTTTCATGTAAAAATAAATTTGAAGTTTAACAATAATGGAAAATAATTGTTAACAATTGTGTTAAGGTTTCAAAAAATTGTCAAAATGAACTTTCCAAGCTTTATGGGGAAGAAAGTTGAAAAAGTTGCATAGAACTTGAACATTCTACAAACAAAAATAAATTTAAAATAAACAACATACATAAATTAAAATGATTGAAAAAATGACAAATTATTTATAAAAAAAAACAATGTGTTTATTTTTTGTGATAACAAAGTGCATTAAAATAATTCTCAATAATATTTACCAAATAAATAATCTATTTTATATCTAATTTACATGTATTTATTAGTATTTTGTATTTAGTTTAAGTATATTTCAATTAAATTAAAAATAAATAAATACAAAAATTTCATCACAAAAATAAAACAACTAATAAAATATTACTAAAAGTTGTCATCAAAAATTAAGAAATATGATTAACTAATATTATTTTAAATTGAAAGCATTGAGAGAAAATTATAATTTTTAAATAGTCCATAATAAGACCTCAACCAATCACTTTACAAATAATTGAATATAAATAATAATAAAAAATAACAAAAATTGTATTCCTAATATTAAACTATTGATAAATGACATAATTTTTTGGTTAAAGATAAACTAATAGAGAATCAAAACAACATTAATTGAGTAATACCATGCCTCAAACAAGTATAATAAACAAATATACAATATTAAAAAATAATAATATAATTTAATAAATAAAACTGGCAGAATTAAAATCAACGTCTCACTCTGAAAGAAAGAAGGAAATTATTTTAATGTTCACAAAGCTAAAAATAGTGACAGATTGCTTCTCCATCTGGTTCTTTTATTTGACCTTTTTCCTATGGAGTCTTACAATAAACGCTCCGAGCTTGTCAACAAACTCTTCACTGAATAGATTATCCCAAGAGCTAGCTACCATAATTTTTGCATAATTTTCCCTATTGTCTTTGAAGGCCTCACATTTTAAAATGAAATTCTTTTTCTTTTTCCACTTTTCTGGAAGAGAAAATAAAAAACATACTCAACCCCCAACATTTCTTTTTTCCTTTTCCACCACCATGTTTCACAAAGAAGTTGATGAGAATTAGTCCTTAATTGAGCAATAAGAATTTTGGATCTCCAAGAAATATTGGCTCATATGTAAGCCTTTTGTTGATGATTATGAGTGAGGTTAAACTCTTCAATGTAATACTTATTCTTTCTCCCTAGCTATTTCTCCCAAGTACGTTTGTGGAACTTTTCCATAACATATGTTTTTATCTCTTTACTATTTCTGACACACATGCTCAAGAAAATACAACATTTACGAAACCATTTGTTATTTTGATGCTCCCAAGTCTTCTTTCTTTTGCACAATATGTCATTACACACAACCTTAGGCTATCTACACACTTCTATTTGCTCATTTTTTTTAAATAACTTATAACTCACACCATAGCAATTGCTTTAATAGGAGCAGTTTCACTTAACAAGATAGCATAATGAATTGCACTTTCAATTTTGAATTTTTTTGTAATCAAATGTTTCTGAATTTTCTCAATTGGTTTCCACTGCATCTTGGATGTGCTACTGGCACATAATTCACAACCGTAGTGAATCACCGGGATCACTAGAAGCCCAAAATGAGTTAGAGTGGTTTTCTAGTCCCATAATGCTGCCTTTTACAAATATTTTGAAGAGCATAAAATACTTTCCAACCCCATTTTTTTTTTTCTTTTTACAACCATCTCAACTTATTTTTGTTAAAGTTAATTTCGAAATATTTATAATTTGCAACTTCTTCTAAAATATTAATTGTATTAATTGGTTATGTAAACATGATGATAATTTATTTTACTGGTTGCTGCTAGTCGACTAGCAGACCTAAATGTTTTAACTAAATCACACCTTAATGAACTTAATTTTGCGAGCGGCATGGCCACAATTAAACGAAAAGTATTCATCGCACGTTGTGATGTTGGGAATATAATAATTTAATCTTATCTTTGTGAAATTTACGAGCGGTATGGCCACAATTAAACGAAAAGTATTCGTCGCACGTTGTGATGTTGGGAATATAATAATTTAATCTTATCTTTGTGAGAGGTACCAACGTTTACAATAACGCATACGGTGTTTTCGTTGGTTTGTCTATTTTATGAGATTGCACTTAAACTTTTATTTATAGTTTTTCTTATCACTTTAGCAATTGTTAACCATAAACGTGGTTTGGTCGACTAATTTTGGGCGGCCACAATTAAAAGTCTGGTCACATTCACTTTATTTATTTGACATAATTTTGTTTTTATGATGTAAGCAATTATTTGCATAATTCGAATGCACAGAATATTTTCTTTTATAAATGGTAGTAATTAGACATAAAATATTGAATGCACGAAATATTTTGTTTTATAAATTGTTTTAATGAGAATTAATGAGACATAAGTGGTATGGTATGACCGACAGACACATTTTTTTACATTAAAAAATGGGCATGATGAAAAGTCAATAGTAGGTTGGGCACCCGAAATGATGAAAGTCAATAGTACGTTGAGCACCCGAAATTATCTTCATAGTTATCATCATGAGATGACATATTATCTCACCATCGAAATGTGGCCTTCCACTAACCATCATTAGTGGGTGGACCGATTTGCGCATATATGGATCTCATGGTGTAAGTGCAACCTCCACATTATTCAGCCTATGGTTCCCAATCCCAAACCTTATTATATTCAAAATATGTTAGTTGATAGCCACCCATCGATAACGTTTGTGTTAATTTCAGACATTTTTTATTTTAATAATGATGAGCGCGGGGAAGATTTCAAAGGTACGCCCATCAGGATATAAGAAGGTATTAACAGGGCGAGGAATCAACAGAGAGTCGTAAACCTTGGCCTCCTCGATACGTGACTACGTCTTGCTTACATATTATTCATTCTCTATTCATGCTTGGGACCTGACATTCCAAGGAACAATGATTGCCAGGATTCATCCTGAAGCCCTAGAGTTCGGTGACCATGCTTTGATCGATGATAAGATCTCCAAAGAGTGTGCCTCAGCGCTAACAGGGTGGAAAAATTCTCTTGTTTTTAGCTGCAGTGGCTTTACTGTGTTCGATTCTAGCGGGAACCGTGTGTATTGAGCAGACACCTATCTTTCAGATCCCAAGGGGGAAGGCATTCTCAAAGACGCTGCAGGAATTAGTTGTCTCGTTCATATAAAATTAATTTTCAGGTTTTAATAATAATTTAGAATAAATGTTAAAAAACCAAAACCCTAATATTCTTGAAAATTGTGTTAAAGATACCCAAATTAACAATTCATTAAAATAATTTAAGAAATGAGATTGCGAAAATGAACTTGGCTAGATTTAAGGATAAGAGAGATAAGAAAGGACTTGAACATTCCACAAATAAAGAGAAATTTGAATAACAACAACATACATAAATTAAAATAATCATAAAGACACCTCTCGATTTGAGACTTGTAAAGGGCCTGTGAAAAAAATTAGCTAAATGTGCATCAACTTCATTGATGCAAATCTTGCATGCATATGCCATACAGTATCATGGCTAGGACTGAACTATGACTTGAAGGCTATTGTTAGCTCATTAATTTTTTTCGAGGAGAATGGACCCTCTTTTTAGTTTCTATAACAAATTGAGGGACCTTCTTTTTAGTTTCTATAACAAATTGAGGGACCCTCTTTTTAGTTTTTATAATAAATTGAGGGGGTTTGTTAGGCCCGTAAGAGATAGTTATTCATGGTGTAAGATAGATTTTTGAAAAAGAATGAAGTGAAATGGGAGAACAACTATTATATCTCATTCTGGCATGTTATAGCCACTGCTAGTGGTTGTTTAGTTCTCATGGAGAATTCCCTCCTAATCAAAAGGGAATTGGTAAGGTATCGTAAAGTTGTAACACAACCAAGATGGAAGTGGAAGATATATGTTTCTAGGTTTTATAACTGAAAGGTGTTTACAAACTCCTAATATTCCATGAGCATACAATGAAGAATGTTCTACATTTATTACATCTCAACCATCCATGTAGTTATTTTTATTTAAAGATTGTAAATCGTGGAACCCCTATCCTCAAATAGGACACGACTATGAGTGTAATTGGTTACAAATATTTAAAAAGACATTACAAAATCATTATAACATACTATAAATGATTACATTCGAGATTAACATCTATTTCCCAAGTATCAAGTAGGCTAGCTATGTTTTATTCATAGCCGTGGGTTGCTTATTATTGTATCTTCAAACTTTTTGGTTATCTCCTTCATGTAAGTATAAATTTTAGATTTTAATAGTAATCGAGGATAAATGTTAAAATCCCAAAACCCTACTATTCTTGGAATGACCTTATTGCAATTAAATATTCTCGTTTTATGGTTACTTTTAAATATTTAAGTTAGAGACATTGAATCTGGGGCCTAGACTAAATTTGAAATTGGAATGAAATAAATGTTTTTTTCTGGAAATATTATGGGAACCAACGCATGATAAGTCGAGCGTCTTCGCTATAAAAAAAAACTATTTAAGTGGTTGCGTCCTAGATAGTGGACAAGTAGAAGGTGGTATTTTCACAGTTATAACCTCCCATGATTCCCCATGTTTTTAGGAGGAATAATTACTACAAAGAAAAAATGATTTCTAGAGAGAAGTGTTATTATAAGAGGAAGAGAAATGTATAATAGGAGAGAAATTCATGCTAGAGGAAAAATAAGAAATATTTTCCGTAAAATCCTAGGTGCATAGTAGAGAGTGTAGTCATTGAGAAAAAGTAGGATGTTGCTAAAGTTTTCACGGAGAAGGAGGAATTATGCCACTGAATGATGATATACGACATGGGGGGGGATTTTTTTGTCAAAATTTAATGGTTGGGAGGAACATTCTCATTCCTACTATATTTCCAAGTGTTTAAAAAAGGGACTCCTGTAGATGGTCTATTACTAGGATGTTTAGTTAGAAACATTGTTTTATAAAGTGATATTTAGCATTAGGTTTGTGAACTAATCATGAACAATAAAAAATGCATACAATGAATAGAGAAAACAAGTTAATGGTTACCATGTAATAATAGATATACAATAAATATCATGAATGCATAAATATGGTAGTATTTTCTTTCAATCAATATTGTTTCTTTACTTAGTAGATTTAATAGTAAAGAAAAATAGAAACTCTGGAGATGCATTCCTTTTACAAGCTATCATATAGACATGAGAATGGTTTGTGCATGCTATGCATGCTTGTAGTTAGAATAAAGAGACAACTCTAGTTATATAATTTTAATGCATTCAATACTACTTCATTATCCAAATTAGTCTGAGAAGGTAGATAGGGAGACTATTGCACAAGATACCCTATAGTTACCCTTAGTTTTGGGACAAAGTTTCCTTAAAATAATTCTAAGGTGAGACTTCGACTAAATATTGGTGCAAGGAATCACTAAAGGAGCTAAGTACTATGGAATATTGAAAGTATAAATTAATGAAAAAAACAAGTTTTGGACCAACTAAAAGAGATTAATCATGCATATTATTGGCTAAAGATAATGTTGAAATCAGCGAGATAATAAAAGAAATTTCAATAGCTAAATTCACCAATGTAAACTTATATATATAAATTAATTTTTTAAATCATATAAAATATCTATGAAAAACTAGTGGGTTCAGGAACCCTTAACATACAAAATGAGTAAATTGTATATAAAACATAAATGACTCAAAAATGAGTTGCTTATAGATCCTCTAGAGCTAAATTGAGCAACCTATTAAAAAAAAAAGTACCAAGTTAAGAAAAAATAATTCCCTAAAACTAATAACATACTCGAGGTCAAGCATGCATAAAAACCTATACAATAAAGCCGAAAAGAAGAAGTCATGGCCCTCATTGGATAACCTTAACCTTCATATCATTGAAGAAGAGTGGAAGAAGAGTGGTGTCAAAGGAGGTTCATACCTCGTAAGGAAAAATGTTTAAAATTAATATGTTGAGAAATTCTGAAGTAGGGGTTTGTAATTCAAACCTATTACAGTAAAACAGTTCTCTTAGTACTCTCACATAATAACTCGTAAATAAATTATGGAACTGAGAGACTCTTTAGAAAACGTATCTTCAGAGTCTCCAAGTACTTGTGGATTTAAATGTCTTGTTAAAAGTAGATGAATTATTAGTGATTTTAGGAATACTTTTGAGATTATAATCTTTGTTTTAAAAAAAGAATAAGATTCAGAAAGGTAGACACTTGCCTCTACAATTTTAATTTAATATTTAGAAACCCATGTATTGAGAGAATATATTGGGTTTTGAGACTCAAGTACCAATATGATAAAATATAAGTACAAATCTTTGAACACCCCTAATATCTAAACTAGAGACTTTGTTTCGAAAATTTAAATTTGGTAGAACACTAAAAAATGACCTAAAGAATTAGAAACCCTAGTATTAAGAATGGGAGAGGAGTACCAAGGTATGGTTTGTTACATCATTGGAATATTTACGTTATCCAAAAATTTGATACTATGTCAATAACGGTTTCCTTTAAAATAAGCATCATCAATTGAAAACCCTGTTAAGGAAGTTTAACAAGAATCCCTCGTGTTACTTCTTATTAAAATCCTCAGAAAAATACTTGCATGAAAATTATCTTAACAATATTAAAAATATAATGTTGACACTTTAATCATGCTAACGTAAGGAATGAATATTTTGAGATGGAGATACAACATCCCAAATACCATGGGCTCATGACTTTAGAAGTTGTTGTAGTCCTTTCTTTTCAATCATATAAAAACCCTTAAGTGGCAACCGACCTTACAGAGATCCTTGAAGTAATATGTTAAAATGTATAATTCTTAGGAGGTACTACTTCAGATATACTCTCTTTGAAGTAATAAGAGCTTTGAAAGCCCTAATAAATAATAGCCATTAGGGTTTCTTATAAGGCTCCTCATTGACCTGCAAAACTTTAAGGGAACTATTAGCCAGTAAATGTTTATGAAGATATCTTCAAATAACTTGTATAAAAACCCAAAGAATGTAATCAAATTTTTTTTCTTCTGATCTAATCGAATTTAAAATGAAAAAATAATAAGGCTTTCAACCTAGCAACATCATTGATTATTTCCATAAATTATTTGAACCATCTATCTGTGTCGTTGTCGAGGGTGATCCATATTGTAATAGTAGTAAGTTTAAATTGATATTAGATGGATCTATGTTCGTTTCACGATGGAAATTATCTCCTAATCAACATTTGTGTGACCAAAGATATGAAGGCGGTGTGTTTTATTCACAAAGGGATCAAATCTCAAAAGTCCACAATTTCTTATCAAGGAAAGAAAATATAGAAAAAGCATCATGAGTATAATAAAGACCTTGATGTATGACATAAAATTTGTATAATACATGAAATGAGGGATCAAACGAGCGTATGAGGCACAAACATTTTAAAGGATAAGCAAGTCTTGGGTTCGAGTAGCCACGGTCTAGAGGTAATACGATGTTTTTGATGTAACCGAAAAAAAATATGTATTTTCAAGATAGATGACGTATTTGTGTGATAAAGATGATGTTGATAGACCAGGATGGTTTAATTAATCGTCGAGCCCGAATATAAGGGTTCTAGTCTGATTCTTTTCATATATATATATATATATATATATATATATAAAAAAAGGATAGAAAATAATGTATCATAGCAGTAGTGGCCTATATAAATAATGTTAATTAAAAACACACTTACGGATATATATATGTATGGAATAATTCTTCTATATTCTATTATAAATAGAATAAAGCCTTTGTTTAAAGTATAGACTTTGTTACATTTATGAATGACAAGATTTCAGCATTGAACTATGTGAAAGTAACCTAAAACAAAATTGTGTTTTAAGTATAGAATTTGCTACATTCATGAATGAAAACATCTCAACATAAAATACTTAGTTAAATTTATAAATGAAAACATCTCAGTATTGGACTATGTGAAAGTAAAAAAGGTTAACTGTGTAAGTTGTTGCTAGATTACATCTTTTAAGAATTATGTTATGGTTTCAAAAATTCACATTGAAATTTAAGTTAATAAATGAGGATTGAAATTTAAGCTAATAAATGAAGATGTTAAAATCAAATTTTTAATTTTAGAAAACAAAATAGATAAGGAAAGGTTGCACACAATTTGAACATTCCAAAGACAAAGACAAATTCAAAAAGCTAATATATATATAAATTGAAATAACAGTAAATATGACTTTTGAATTTGAGACTTTATAAAGCATGTGCAAAGAAATAAATAAAATGTGCATCACCTTTGTTTCTGGAATTTGGGAGTACATGTCATATATACTCATGGTAAATATTGAACTATGACTTATGAGCTATGACATGTGAGCTATCATTGGATCATCAATTTCTTGCCAAGAGAATTGTCTTTCATTTTATTGTATACAAAAATGGAGGGTGGCTTATTTGAAAAATAAAAGATTCTTATCCATGGTACAAGATATATTTTCTAAATAGAATGAAGCCAAATGGGAAAACAACTATTATATCCCTCCCTACTACACTACAATGATTTCTAGGTTTTGTTTAGCAACATGTTTGAGGAACATCATATATTCGCGACCATGGAGAATCAAATCCTATTCAAAAGGGAATTATTAATGTATGTGAAGCTATAAAACAACCAATAATGAGGTGGAAGATACATGTTTCTAGGTTTTATAATTGAAAAATGGTTTACAAACTTTTAACGACATTTTTTAGATCGTGTATACAAAGAAGAGTATTCCAAATTTATTATATATCAACCATCCATATATTTATTTTTATTTAAATATTGAAAATTCCAAAACCCCTATTATGAAATATACCATGTTTATCAACATAATTAATTTTTATGAATGTTAAATGACACTTAGAAATTTCTTTTCGCTATTTTGTTGAGCAAAAATAAACAATAGATTGAAAATATAAAAACATTCAACTATGAATGCTTCACTATATTTATAATAGTAATATCATATTTGTAGATTGAGGTCCAATTTATACTAACAAAAGTGGAAAATAACAAGATTGTCTTATATAGACCATTTTAGTTAATGTTTTTGTGCCAATGGACATGCATGAAGAAGATTGGTACACCATTGTTGAAAATGAATAAATATGGTCACGGTTAATGAGGATTTGATATGGAAAATAATATTAAATATAAGTGACCATGGTTGCCAAAATTTAATTTTAATTCATTATGATAGATTATGGCTAACTATCATTGATCATGGTGGATTATGTAGCCTATGGTTTACCATACTTATCCATGTTTGACAATGATTATTGACATGTTAACCAATGTTTGAATATGGGTGACCATCCTTTGACAAGTTTTAACATCTTTGACCATGGTTAGCCATGCTGGGCATGGTTAAGCAAGAGTTGGCCATGGCGGCTATCATTGTCCATTGTTGACTATGATAACCCTAATTGAAACAACATGACCATAGTTGACTAAGGGTGACCATGGTTGAATATGGTTGAATATAGTAGACTATGGCTTACTATGGGAGCCCATAACACAATATTAATATTCATATTTGTGTTATCCACATATAATGCTACTAGCACATCCATTTAAATTAAATGGATAGTAAACCTAGAAATACATTAATCCATAATAAATTTTAAAACACTTACTTCATGATACATGTGAGGTTGTTAAAATATAAAAATAAAATAAAAATAAAATAAATTTTAACTTTATTTGAATTATAAATATTATAAATTATACTCATGTATAGTTTCCTGAAGATGAACCATGCTGGTTTGGTTCAAAACGTCGAGATATAAATAACATGGATGCGACATACCTAGAAAACACCACTACACAAAATAATTTTCGTGAAAGCCTAAAATATACAAGAATTAGTATATCACTTAACCTCACACACATATAATAAAACATGTTACTTGACACTTCACCATGGATGTTCACTTTCTTTTAACCATGGACATTCTTAATGCGTATATAGGATTTATTACAATACCATGGCTTATCAGTAACACATGCTATTAGAGGAAATTTCATCTGAAAAGTGCCCATGAAATTTTAATTTCCATGTCGTAACATGTAAACCAATCAAAATGCTTTAAATTTAAAAAGAGGTACATGTAAATATTTTGGAGGGAAAAGAAGAAAAGCTACTTTTTTAATTGTATTTTTGACTTATCTTCTTATAGGTTCACTCAAATTTCAAGTTTAGACACTCGTTGGATGCAAAATTTAATTCAACATCCAATGAGTGCCCATTATGCATACTTTTGAGAATAACAAGCTTGATCAAAATTTCAAATACATTAAAAAATCATGTTTCAACATGTTTTTTAATGTATCTGCAAATTTTATCAATTTGAGTCTTCTCAAAACTATGTGTAATGGGTGATAGTTGGACTTGGAATTTAATTTCACATCTAATGAGTGTCTAAAAATGAAATTTGAGTAAACCTATCATGAGATAAGCTGAAAATACAATTAAAAAAAGTAGTTTCTTCTCTTCCCTCCAGAATGCATAACTCTTATTTTATTATTTTAACTACTATTTTATTATCTTTCCTTAGTAGGTCACTTTTAGGGTGAAATTTCCTCTAATGCATGAAAACCATAACTAATTTCATATGCCACTTCTTTCTGATACCCCCTATATCCTAACACTATAATCATACCAAGGCTACTAGAAGGTGGCTACTATGCAGATCCATCTCCAAATTAACTCTATGGGAACGAAGCCTAAAAATTATAACTTTTCCCAACCTTTCTAAAACTTCAACTATAAACCATCATTATATTCGTCTCTTCAAGAAAATTCGAATGATATAAATGTTTCCATGATCAAAATTATGTGTCCAAAGTTATGAATTCCCAAAGATAAACTTTTATCACCTTACCCTCCCATATGGCAACCATCCAATCACCCAGGTAGCAGGAGACTAGAGGCACTGCCACCGTGGATAGGCGATGTCATAGTTGGTCTCAAGGACTAGTAAAAAGTCATTCATATTCACCCTTGTGCCCTTCTCATTTTCATTTCTAGGTATGACCCCTCGAACTCTGACCTAAGTGAGGGTCTCTCTTCATTCATGGCATGATAACTTGTTGGATCGGGGTCACTCCCGACCCTCGACCATCTGACCTCTCAGCTTTCCTACATCTTGAATTCTAGAAATCGCATAGTCGCCCCAACCCAGGTTCGACAGAGGCCTTATAAAGTTTAATATACCTGTTTAACATCCCAAACCCAGCCCTATGGGTCCCGAAACTTAATATCCTAACTATTTTAAGCATTTAACAAAGTTTTAGAGGTTTATTTCTTCATGATTTTTCTAGGTTTTTTGCTCAATTTTTTTAAGTGTTGATAGTAGCACTTCAAGCCACCAAAATCGAGGGACAATTTGAAGCATACATTATGAAAATTCCCTCAAGGGATGTCACTGAAAAAATACAACTTCTAAGAGAAATTCTTCCTATGAATATAAGTGTAAAAAAATTCTTCTACTACAACAATTCTACCTTCATAAAATCTATCACCTTAACGAGTTGAATAATAAATGAACAAGATCTTAACCACCCTTGCATATATTCATTTTCAAGTAAAATAAAAGAATGAAACTACGAGGGTTATCAACAACAAGTATACAACAAACCTTCACAACTCTTGCTCAACATTTAGGATTAAAACATCACAAAATAGAAGTTAGTCCTCAGGGGAAATTAAATTCACTACTTACCATTTGACTGGTGAAATCAAAACACTACCATGGGTGAACCATTCCTGCAAAAAATGTTACCATAAGTCCAATATCCGATGAAATATTCATATTCATACATACATCTTCATATAGATCATGGCTATAAATTCAAACTATAAACACAAGTAATCGAAGACTTGTCATGGAACCAATAACATACCATTCATTCATACTTAAGCACGAAATAAATACAAGGATATGCACAAGGAAACTTATCTTGGATTTGCATTGAAGATGGGAAACTGAGTTCAGGACTTCTACTCTCCATCCAACCTTAGGCAATTTGTAGCCAAGTTACTTACGGTTGTCACCATTGAGCTAGATTCCAAGTACTGAGGTGGCCTTATTGAAGGGAATAAACAACAACTTATGCTTGAAATAAGGAATTTAGCTATTCAATAACACAAACACGCACACACACACACACAAACATACTTCAGGGAGTTTAGAGGCTTCACCTCCACCATGGAAGCAGGAAAAATAATGGTTCCACCCGGTGAAGGGAATTGAGAACCCACTTCCAAATCATATAAACAATCAAAGGAGACTCCAAATTTTCCTTCACCAAGAATCGAAGGGCTAAATATCCACCCCAAGATTTCAAGGGAGTTTTCCGAGAATGCCATCTCCACCATGTATACCCTTGAGGTATCCTAGGATCTACCCTGACCTGAAGGAAGATTCCTCTTGTAATATTTTTTCTCAACCAAATGTATGATATCCTTCTGAGAGTGGTTGACGAAACCAATATCCTTCCCTCTAAATTATGTAAATTATGTTATTTACTTTGTAAAATACAAATGGTGTCGTGGTTCAGCCGAAAGCAACAGTCAGTAGCATTGAGTTCATCGGAAGCAGAGTACATAGAATCCATTCTAGCTAGTTGTGAGACCATATGGCTTCTCAAGATGTTGTTTAGATTCTTTTGTCAGACGTTGAGACCTTCAGTGATATACTTTGATAATCAGAGTTGCATTAAACTCACAGAGGATCCAGTATTTCATGACAGGTCAAAGCATATCGACATCAGATATCACTTCATCAGAGACTATGTTAAGAAGGGAGTTGTGAAGCTTGAGTATATTTCCACTGATGAACAGGTTGCAAATATTCTTACTAAAGCCTTACCATGGGGCAAGCATGTCTACTTCAGAGACAATATGGGTGTGGTGAGGAACACCTTCCTCAGTAAGAGGGAGTGTTGAAATTTGGTTACCAGAGGAAAGGTGGTTCCCTAAGGCTTTGAACTTTGGCCTAAGGAAAAGTGTCCAAAAGAATTTAATTTTTCTCCTAAAGTGACTTTATAAAGCTATAAAGTCAAATATAATTTAAAAGTGACTTTAAGTGATAAAATTACTAAAGTATAATTTTAAAGTGACTTTAATAAAGTCAATGTAAAATTATAAAGGAAAGGTGACTTTGAAAATAAATGACTAAGTGGGTCTTTATTAAAGTGGGGTGAATTAAAAAATAGAAAGTGAGATTTAAATGAGAATTTAATCTCAGCCCTAGATCTAAAGCTATCTCAGCCATTGGATTTAGGGATTCCCCAAAAGTAACTTATGGTTAGGTTAAAGGAGGAAAAGGAGGGAAAAGGTCATTCATTCTTTCATGAGCATATTGAGAGAAGGAGGAGAAGAGAGCTAGAGAAATTTCTGGGTTTTGAGAAAGTGAAGGAGAGGAGTAGTTCAACAAACCCGTACAACAGAAAGAGGTTGCATGCATTTCGAGGCAGCAGTCCGTACAACATTAATTATCACGCATTTTGAGGTCATTTTCTATATAGTAGCTTGAGGCACAGATTTTGAGGAGAGGGGCAACATAGAAATCGAGGAGAAGGTATAACAAGCTAAAGGCATGATTTCCAATATTGTTGGGCACGATTTTCAAGACAGCAAACAGGGTTTTCGAGGAGGAGGCATGGTTGTACTTTTTTGTATAGTTCGTATGACCATACATATGAGTATTGGGCATGAATTTTAAGGTTGTTCACTGATATAATAAATTTATGTTTTCACTGTTTTTCTGATTTGGCACATTTTCCGAGGCGGAGGCAAGCACGTAAAACGAGATAAGTCTGTACATTGTTTGATGTAATTTTTCCTGTATATTTCCTTTCTCTGTAAAAGTGTTTTCCAGAAATAATAAGAAACTTTCGAACTGCTTTTCCCCAAGAGTTGTAGGGAGTTTTTCTAGGGTCAAATTGACCAAAAATCAGCATGTCAAAATTCTATGCGTGGCTGATTTAATTTTATGAGTTTTTATTTCTACATTTCAGCATTGTGAAATTTCCAGAATTAGTATTTTCAGAAAATATTTATTTTTCCAGCTTGTTGAATGTATGCCTATGGAAATGGGCATTTAACTATATGGGAGAAATAAGGAGAAATTGAAAACTGGTGTTGGGTTATCAAATTTCTACACCAGTCAAATATAATATAGTATGCATATACTTACGTCAATACTCGGTCTCTCGGAAATAATAGAGAAAGAAACACGTTCCACCCAACCAAAGAGTTGCACTCCCAACAAGTGCCTGAGATGTTAGGCTTCTTCCTTCTCTCTAGACCAAAATTGTCCAAAGTATTTCAACTAAGTGGTATTTATTATTTTCTTCCCAACATATTGTCAACAACTTCTTGCTTTTAAGGTTTGTAGAATTTTTTTTTTTTTTCTAGTATTTTTTTTTAGGATAAGAAATATTTTTACTTTTTCCTTCATAAGCATGTATTTCTCTCCTATTGTGATTATGCCCATCTTTTTACCCAACTTAGGCTTCCTCTCCAGCTAAGATTATATTTCCACACAACATAATAGTTTTCTCTAATAAGTTAGTGTTAATCACCTCTCTCTAATGTATTTATTTTATTTTATCTTCTAACTCTTTATTACAACACAATTTCTTTGTAAATTTAATTGTAATAATATATGTATAATATTATCATTATTATGTATAGTGAATTTTATTATTATTATTGGTGATTTAGCTAAGATTTGAGATATTTATGACATGCTTCCTTGGTGGTTGGGTGGTTTTAGCTAAATTTTGAAACAAATTTGATGGAAGCATATTTTCTCCATTGTTATTGTTTATCTTGTTTGTAAACATGAGATACCATGCCAAAGTTATGCTCTCAATGAGAAAAAGACTCACTTTTGTGAGGGTGCATTGTTTTCAATTTTAAGATTATAATTTATAATATTCTTTTGGGATTTTTATAACGTCTACCATAAATATTTAGAGATCTTGCATCGACAACCTTCTTTTAACATATAAAAAACTAGTGACAAGACAATCAAAGATAAGTTTTTTCTAACACCATATACAAAATCTCCTGATTTAGAATTTTTTAAAAGTTCATAACACAATTTTCACTCTCCATTTAACCTCATAAAAAATAATATATCTAACAATAATTTTGATGTCTAACTTGGTCATTTAAAAATTATATTATTCTTATTAATATTGTTATAATTATGAAATGGAAACTTCCTCTAGCATATTGTTATCCCAAAAAACTATATTCTAAATGAAAATTTTGGATTTAATCAAGCCAAACTGCATTTTATGAATATTAAAAATCAGACTTAAAATTTTTTAACTTGTACTTTAAATTTCTAAATATTTTTTTATATAATTTACAATGATTATATAATCATTAATTTCAATTAAAATTTATAATAAATAAAGAAATTATAAAATATTTTTATATGTATGTTTCCATAGCTCGTGTTCATATTAAATATTGATCTTTCCATTCCATCAATGTGCAGAATTTAAAGCTATCCAACATTTCAAATAGACTCACAACTATCATTAAATACAAAAATACACAGATTAAACAACCCAAATTTGGCATATGAAATGAAAAAATTAATATAAAATATAAAATATTTATAGAATTGATGTTTATATATAAATTGTCTATATAATATATTTTTTTTTATTTTTTTATAACGAAGAGGAGGAATCTATTTTAGGCTTTCCGAGATTGCAAAATCCTAGTGAAGAAGAATTAAAATTAGAGAACCCCTATGTGTCAGACTAGTTGAAAATTTTAAAATAAGATGTTTGACCTTGCGATGCCATGTTTGAAGATGGTTAGGTCAATTAAATTATGAAACAGTTAACTACATATATTTCAAAAGTCTTTACAAAATCATTAAAAATTACATTTAAAATTAAAATGTATTTTCTAACAGTGGCTAGCTATATGTTTTTGGTAGTTATAGGTTTTATTATTGTAACTTCAAATATTCTTGGCTGTCTTTTTCATGTAAAAATAAATTTAAAGTTTAACAATAATGGAAAATAATTGTTAAAAATTGTGTTAAGGTTTTTAAAAATTGTCAAAATGAACTTTCCAAGCTTTATGGAGAAGAAAGCTGAAAAAGTTGCATGCAGCTTGAACACTCTACAAACAAAAATAAGTTTAAAATAGACAACATACATAAATTAAAATGATTGAAAATATGACAAATTATTAAAAAAAAAAAAAAATGTGTTTATTTTGTGTGATAACAAAGTGCATTAAAATAATTCTTAATAATATTTACTAAATAAATAATATATTTTATATCTCATTTACATGTATTTATTAGTATTTTGTATTTAGTTTAAGTATATTTCAATTAAATTAAAAAAAAAATACAAAAATTTCATCACAAAAATAAAACAACTAATAAAATATTGCTAAAAGTTGTCATCAAAAATTAAGAAATATGATTAACTAATATTATTTTAAATTGAAAGTATTGAGAGAAAATTATAATTTTTAAATAGCCCATAATAGGACCTCAACCAATCACTTTACAAATAATTGAATATAAATAATAATAAAAAATAACAAAAATTGTATTCCTAATATTAAACTACTGATAAATGACATAAATTTTTTGTTAAAGATAAACTAATAGAGAATCAAAACAACATTAATTGAGTAATACCATGCCTCAAACAATTATAATAAACAAATATACAATATTAAAAAATAATAATATAATTTAATAAATAAAACTGGCACAATTAAAATTAGCCTCTCACTCTGAAAAGAAAGAAAGAAATTATTTTAATGTTCACAAGGTTAAAAATAGTGACAAATTGCTTCTCCATGGTTCTTTTATTTGACCTTTTTCCTATGGAGTCTTACAATAAACGCTCCGAGCTTGTCAACAAACTCTTCACTGAATAGATTATCCCAAGAGCTAGCTACCATAATTTCTGCACAATTTTCCATGTTGTCTTTGAAGGCCTCACATTTTAAAATGAAATTCTTTTTCTTTTTCCACTTTTCTGGAAGAGAAAATAAAAAACATACTCAACCCCCAACATTTCTTTTTGCCTTTTCCACTGCCATGTTTCACAAAGAAGTTGATGAGAATTAGTCCTTAATTGAGCAATAAGAATTTTGGATCTCCAAGAAATATTGGCTCATATGTAAGCCTTTTGTTGATGATTATGAGTGAGGTTAAACTCTTCAATGTAATACTTATTCTTTCTCCCTAGCTATTTCTCCCAAGTACGTTTGTGGAACTTTTCCATAACATATGTTTTTATCTCTTTACTATTTCTGACACACATGCTCAAGAAAATACAACATTTACGAAACCATTTGTTATTTTGACGCATCCAAGTCTTCTTTCTTTTCACAATATGTCATTACACACAACCTTAGGCCATCTACACACTTCTATTTGCTCATTTTTTTTAAATAACTTATAACTCACACCATAGCAATTGCTTTAATAGGAGCAGTTTCAATTAACAAGATAGCATAATGAATTGCACTTTCAATTTTGAATTTGTTTGTAATCAAATGTTTCTGAATTTTCTCAATTGGTTTCCACTGCATCTTGGATGTGCTACTGGCACATAATTCACAACCGTAGTGAATCACCGGGATCACCAGAAGCCCAAAAAGAGTTAGAGTGGTTTTCTAGTCCCATAGTGCTGCCTTTTACAAATATTTTGAAGAGGATAAAATACTTTCCAACCCCAAAATTTTTTTCTTTTTACAACCATCTCAACTTATTTTTGTTAAAATTTATTTCGAAATATTTATAATCTGCAACTTCTTCTAAAATATTAATTGTATTAATTGGTTATGGAAACATGATGATAATTTATTTTACTGGTTGCTGCTAGTCGACTAGCAGACCTAAATGTTTTAACTAAATCACACCTTAATAAACTTAATTTTGCGAGCGGCATGGCCACAATTAAACGAAAAGTATTCGTCGCACGTTGTGATGTTGGGAATATAATAATTTAATCTTATCTTTGTGAAATTTGCGAGCGGTATGGCCACAATTAAACGAAATGTATTCGTCGCACGTTGTGATGTTGGGAATATAATAATTTAATCTTATTTTTGTGAGAGGTACCAACGTATACAATAACGCATACGGTGTTTTCGTTGGTTTGTCTATTTTATGAGATTGCACTTAAACTTTTATTTATAGTTTTTCTTATCACTTTAGCAATTGTTTACCATAAACGTGGTTTGGTCGACTAATTTTGGGCGGCCACAATTAAAAGTCTGGTCACATTCACTTAATTTATTTGACATAATTTTGTTTTTATGATGTAAGCAATTATTTGCATAATTCGAATGCACAGAATATTTTCTTTTATAAATGGTAGTAATTAGACATAAAATAATTGAATGCACGAAATATTTTGTTTTATAAATTGTTTTAATGAGACATTAATGGTATGGTATGACGACAGTTTTGTCCTAGAGGTGGGATAATTATAAAGAAATAGGGAAACCCATTTTACGATATTGATAACACATTTCTTTACATTAAAAAATGGGCATGATGAAAAGTCAATAGTAGGTTGGGCACCCGAAATTATCTTCATAGTTATCATCACGAGATGACATATTATCTCACCTTCGAAATGTGGCCTTCCACTAACCATCATTAGTGGGTGGACCGATTTGCGGATATAAGGATCTCATGGTGTAAGTGCAACCTCCACATTATTATTATATTCAAAATAGGTTAGTTGATAGCCACCCATCGATAACGTTTGGGTTAATTTCAGACATGTTTTATTTTAATAATGATGAGAGCTGGGAAGATTTCAAAGGTACGCCGATCAGGATATAAGAAGGTATTAACAGGGCGAGGAATCAACAGAGAGTCGTAAACCTTGGCCTCCTCGATACGTGACTACGTCTTGCTTACATATTATTCATTCTCTATTCATGCTCGGGACCTGACATTCCAAGGAACAATGATTGCCAGGATTCATCCTGAAGCCCTAGAGTTCGGTGACCATGCTTTGATCGATGATAAGATCTCCAAAGAGTGTGCCTCAGCGCTAACAGGGTGGAAAAATTCTCTTGTTTTCAGCTAAAGTGGCTTTACTTTGTTCGATTCTAGCGGGAACCATGTGTATTGAGCAGACACCTATCTTTCAGATCCCAAGGGGGAAGGCATTCTCAAAGACGCTGCAGGAATTAGTTGTCTCGTTCATATAAAATTAATTTTCAGGTTTTAATAATAATTTAGAATAAATGTTAAAAAACCAAAACCCTAATATTCTTGAAAATTGTGTTAAAAGATACCCAAATTAACAATTCATTAAAATAATTTAAGAAATGAGATTGCGAAAATGAACTTTGCTTGATTTAAGGATAAGAGAGATAAGAAAGGACTTGAACATTCCACAAATAAAGAGAAATTTGAATAACAACAACATACATAAATTAAAATAATCATAAAGACACCTCTCGATTTGAGACTTGTAAAGGGCACGTGAAAAAAATTAGTTAAATGTGCATCAACTTCATTGATATAAATATTGCATGCATATGCCATATAGTATCATAGCTAGGACTGAACTATGAACTATGACTTGAAGGCTATTGTTAGCTCATTAATTTTTTTCTAGGAAAATGGACCCTCTTTTTAGTTTTTATCACAAATTGAGGGACCTTCCTTTTAGTTTCTATAACAAATTGAGGGACCTTTTTTTTAGTTTTTATAATAAATTGAGGGGGTTTGCTAGGCTTGTAAGAGATAGTTATTCATGGTGTAAGATAGATTTTTGAAAAATAATGAAGTGAAATGGGAGAACAACTATTATATCCCATCTTGGCATGTTATAACCACTGCTAGTGGTTGTTTAGTATTATAGCCACTGCTAGTGGTTGTTTATTTCTCATGGAGAATTCACTCCTAGTCAAAAGGGAATTGGTAAGGTATAGTAAAGTTGTAACACAACCAAGATGGAAGTGGAAGATACATGTTTCTAGGTTTTATAACTGAAATGTGTTTACAAACTCCTAATATTCCATGAGCATACGATGAAGAATGTTCTACATTTATTACATCTCAACCATCCATGTATTTACTTTTATTTAAAGATTGTAAATCGTGGAACCCCTATCCTCAAATAGGACACGAATATGAGTGTAATTGGTTACAAATATTTAAAAAGACATTACAAAATCATTATAACATACTATAAATGATTACATTCGAGATTAACATCTATTTCCCAAGTATCAAGTAGGCTAGCTATGTTTTCTTCATAGCCGTGGGTTGCTTATTATTGTATCTTCAAACTTTTTTGGTTATCTCCTTCATGTAAGTATAAATTTTAGATTTTAATAGTAATTGAGGATAAATGTTAAAATCCCACAACCCTACTATTCTTGGAACGACCTTATTGCAATTACATTTGCGATACTTTCTGGTTTTATGTTTACTTTTAAATATTTAAGCTAGAGACATTGAATCTGGGACCTAGACTAAATTTGAAATTGGAATGAAATAAATGTTTTTTTCTGGAAATATTATGGGAACCAACGCATGATAAGTCGAGCTTCTTTGCTATTAAAAAAAAAATATTTAATTGGTTGCGTCCGAGATAGTGGACAAGTAGAAGGTGGTATTTTTCACAGTTATAACCTCCCATGATTCCCCATGTTTTCAGGAGGAATAATTACTACAAAGAAACAATGATTTCTAGAGAGAAGTGTTATTATAGGAGGAAGAGAAATGTATAATAGGAGAGAAATGCATGCTAGAGGAAAAATAAGAAATATTTTCCGTAAAATCCTAGGTGCATAATAGAGACTGTAGTCATTGAGAAAAAGTAGGATGTTGCTAAAGTTTTCATGGAGAAGGAGGAATTATGCCACTGAATGATGATATACGACTTGGGGGGGATTTTTTTGACAGAATTTAATGGTTGGGAGGAACATTCTCATTCCTACTATATTTCCAAGTGTTTAAAAAAGGGACTCCTGTAGATGGTCTATTACTAGGATGTTTAGTTAGAAACATTGTTTTACAAAGTGATATTTAGCATTAGGTTTGTGAACTAATAATGAAAAATAAACAATGCATACAATTAATAGAGAAAAAAAATTAATGGTTACCATGTAATAATAGATATACGATAAATATCATGAATGCATAAATATGGTAGTATTTTCTTTCAATCAATATTGTTTCTTTACTTAGTAGATTTAATAGTAAAGAAAAATAGAAACTCTGGAGATGCATCCCTTTTACAAGCTATCATATAGACATGAGAATGGTTTGTGCATGCTATGCATGCTTGTAGTTAGAATAAAGAGACAACTCTAGTTATAATTTTAATGCATTCAGTACTACTTCGTTATCCAAATTAGTTTGAGAAGGTAGATAGGGAGACTATTGCACAAGATACCCTATAGTTACCCTTAGTTTTGGGTCAAAGTTTCCTTAAAATAATTCTAAGGTGAGACTTCGACTGAATATTGATGCAAGGAATCACTAAAGGAGCTAATTACTATGGAATATTGAAAGTATAAATTAATGAAAAAAAGAAGTTTTGGAAAAACTAAAGGAGATTAATCATGCATATTATTGTCTTAAGATAATGTTGAAATCAGCGAGATAATGAAAGAAATTTCAATAGCTAAATTCACCAATGTAAACTTATATATATAAATTAATTTTTTAAATCATAAAAATTATCTATGAAAAACTAGTGGGTTCAGGAACCCTTAACATACAAAATGAGCAAATTGTATATAAAACATAAATGACTCAAAAATGAGTTGCTTATAGATACTCTAGAGCTAAACTGAGCAACATATTAAAAAACAAAGTACCAAGTTAAGAAAAAATAATTCCCTAAAACTAATAACATACTCGAGGTCAAGCATGCATAAAAACCTATACAATAAAGCCGAAAAGAAGAAGTCATGGCCCTCATTGGATAACCTTAACCTTCATATCATTGAAGAAGAGTGGAAGATGAGTGGTGTCAAAGGAGGTTCATGCGTCGTAAGGAAAAATGTTTAAAATTAATATGTTGAGAAATTCTGAGGTAGGGGTTTGTAATTCAAACCTATTACAGTAAAACAGTTCTCTTAGTACTCTCACATAATATAACTCGTAAATAAATTACGGAACCGAGAGACTCTTTAGAAAACGTATCTTCAAAGTCTCCAAGTACTTGTGGATTTAAATGTCTTGTTAAAAGTAGATGAATGATTAGTGATTTTAGGAATACTTTTAAGATTATAATCTTTGTTTTAAAAAAGTATAAGATTCACAAAGGTAGACACTTGCCTCTACAATTTTAATTTAATATTTAGAAACCTATGTATTGAGACAATATGTTGGGTTTTGAGACTCAAGTATCAATATGATAAAAGATAAGTACAATTCTTTGAATACCCCTAATATCTAAACTAGAGACTTTGTTTCGAAAAATTAAATTTGGTAGAACACTAAAAAAGGACCCAAAGAATTAGAAACCCTAGTATTAAGAATGGGAGAGGAGTACCAAGGTATGGTTTGTTACATCGTCGGAATATTTAAGTTATCCAAAAATTTGATACTATGTCAATAACGGTTTCCTTTAAAATAAGCATCATCAATTGAAAACCTTGTAAAGGAAATTTAACAAGAATCCCTCGTGTTACTTCTTATTAAAATCTTCAGAGAAATACTTGCATGAAAATTATCTTAACAATATTAAAAATATAATGTTGACACTTTAATCATGCTAACATAAGAAATGAATATTTTGAGTGTAGAAATTTGTTGAATAATGATTAATTATCCACCGAGACTATCCTGATCACATATCAATTCGAATTCATATGCAACACATAATCTCTTCCACTCAGATCATCACACATGCGGAAATAAAACAAGCGATAGCACATCAAATCATCATACACATTAACACAGTATGTATGGGGAAATCTTATAGCTGAAAACCCCGCAGCTATTGTGTATATGGGTGAAAATGTGAAGTTGGGAAACACTTTTTGCCCTTTTTTGACGTTGAAAATTGTAATTTTCTATGTTTTTCAACTTCAACTCCACTAAACTCATATTTTTATCGCAAATTATGCTTTGACATAAAAACAAGAATTGTAGAGAATTGTCTTACCTCCATACCGATATTTAAAAAAAAAAATATTGACATATAGAGGGGTAAATTTGTTGTTTACTAACTGCATATACTTGAAATTTTCAGGCAAACATAAATAGTCACTTTATTATCCTTAACTTTTTTTAGGGAAGATTATTCATTTTTTGGAAAAAAACCATAGCATCATAATCTGCATATATTGCACTAGTGCACAAACTATTTTTCGGTAATTTTTGGATTAAATCACTATTTTTTATTATTTTTGAAATGGACAAAGACAAAAAAAACAGTGATGTTTCAGTACATTTTATGATCCTTTGATTTTCTTTTCAATGTGATCATCAATAAGAAAAATGAGAGTACTCTTTTGAAGTAGACAGCGAGAGGAAGTGCAATATGATTTTTTTGAATTTTTTGGTGTCCTTATTTGAAAGTTTTTGAATTTTCATTCAGTGCAATTTTTCGAACAATGAAATTCCACACTCACATAGTTTAGTAAAAAATTAATAAAATTTGAATTTTTAATGAAACTCCATGCATCTCACATCATCAAAAACTAGATTTAGAGGCAGTCTAATGGTACTTGGTCAGGCATATATGATTTGTTTTTGTAGGTGTTTTGTCCTCCAAAGTTGCGGGTTTTCTCAGCTGAGTTTGAGTTTTTGTTGACCGAAGCAAACTCTCAGTAGAAATTTTTAAAACTCTCGGCCGAGAGTTTATGATAAAACTCTCATCAGGTAGAGAAAAACTCTCGGTAGAGTTTTTGAATGTAAAACTCAGTAGAAGTTTTCTAACGACCAAATTTATGGCCGAGAATTTTGTGACACAACTCTCGGCCGAGAGTTTTGAAAACTCTCGGCCGAGAAATTTAGTTGACTTTTTTTCTCGGCCGAGAAATTAAAAAATTCTCTCGAATTCTATCTCATGCCAAAAAGTGTTTCCCAATTTCACGTTTTCGCCCATATTATAATGGAGAAAACATGTAACAAAATCAGTACAATACTCCTCACAAGTACTCAGTACTATCTCATGAAGTTACACACAAACTAGCTTGGTTTTGAACAAGTCACGGGTTCAAAACACATCCATAATTACTGCCTCATGTAATCATGGCTTGTCTAAATAGAGATCCAGAGTTCGAATCTCCTTGAGAAACGACAACGCAATCATCATGAAATTCCTCCAAGTGTAATGCAAATCTCATGCAAAACCAATCTACCAACTGATAGCTTTACTCACACTTTCATCTACCTCTTCAACTGGTCTCCACTGAACTGATCATGCACTGTAGTGAACTGAAGTGTTCTTGAGTTGACTAATGAGTTAATATTTAGTAAATTAAATATTATTTAATTTACTCCACTCATATCTAATTGATTAGCTAGTTAACTAATCTCAACTAGTTAATTAAGTTAAGCCGAACACGACTCCACCAGTTGTCTCATCGGCTCACCAAACTTACGCACGAAGTCCTAACTGAAGTAAACCATGCATGAGCTCACCAAACCCCTAGGAATAGCATAATTCCTCTTTCAGATGCATGAGCCACTTCTGTAGCTCGAACTGAAGTGCTCCAAGAGAGTAAACCGAAGTTTAGAGTCCAAATATTATTAAGGGTAAATAATATTTGACTTCCCTATTTTTAGGATAGGCAGTCTAAAAATAGACTTCGACCTATAGGTCCAAAAAATAGAGGTCCATCTGTTTTTGCCAACATGACCAATACTCCAAGAATAACATACTGCAACCCCTGGACCATGCTCCATATGTCTAAAAATAGACATAGTCTAAAAATAGACTTTGCGCCAGAATTTGCCTGCGGGCCCACTTAGTGAAGGCGACTTCATTTCACTAAGCTCCATCATCTTGCTGCATTTTCAACACTCCCTCTCAGCAAGATATGGATTATCCGCAACCCCTATCCTGCCTCTGTGGAATTCAAACTTGCTCCTGGTGAGCGCCTTCGTCAGGATGTCGGCATCCTGATCCTCCGTGGGAACATATGAAAGCATCATGATTCTCCGCTGAACACAATCTCCGATATGATGGTACCTGATGTCGATGTGTTTGGACCTATCATGAAATACTGGATTAGCCGAGAGTTTAATGCAACTCTGGTTATCACAGTAGATCACTGTAGGCTCCAAATGCAACTCGAACAATCCAACGAGGATCTTCCTCATCCAAATAGCCTCGCATGCAGCCAAACTAGCTGCCATGTACTCGGCCTCTACTGAACTGAGTGCCACGGATCTCTGCTTCCTGGTGTACCAGGAAACTGCTGTCGACCCAATGCTAAAAACTCCTCCAGAACTGCTCTTCCGGTCCATTGGGCTCCCTGCCCAATCTGCATCAGTGAAGCCAGAAAGCTTCGCTCCATCCTCTTGTCTGTACCATAGACCATATCCCGATGTGCCACTAAGATAACGCAATACATGCTTGCCTGCCTTCCAAAAGAGCTTGTTAGGCTTAACCATAGCTTGCGAAAGCTGGTTAACAGCATAGCATATATCGGGTCGTGTATTGACCAGATACATAAGCGACCCCACCAACTGTCGATAGACAGTGGCATCCACTACCTCCGCTGAAGTAGCATCCTCCTTCCTCCAACCACCAGGAAGAGGAGTGTCAATAGGCTTGCAGCTTTGCATGTTGAACCTCTCCAGAATCTCCCGGGCATACTTGCCCTGAGAAACAAACAGTCCTCCGCTGCGCTGCCAAATCTCCAATCCCAGGAAATAATGAAGGATGCTCAAGTCCTTCATCTCAAACTCTCGTGCAAGATCCTCCTTGCATGAAAGTATCAACTGCTCATCGCCAGTCAAAATCAGATCATCTACATACAGTACGATGATCAACAGCTTCCCCTCCACCACAATCTGGTACAGGTTAGGATTCGCCTCACTCTTGGAGAATCCAAGCCCGGTGAAGTAGCTGTCTATCCGAGTGTACCAAGCACGAGGTGCTTGCTTCAGCCCGTACAGTGCTCTCTTGAGTCGGCACACATGCGACTCACTGCTGAAGATCTCGAAACCTTCAGGCTGCTCTATGTACACCTCCTCCTCAATGACTCCGTTGAGGAACGCAGTCTTCACATCCATTTGATGGATGTGCCATCCCATCTGCGCTGAGAGAGCAAGGATCGTCCGTATGGAAGAGTACCTTGCGACAGGTGCAAAAGTATCCTCATAATCGATCCCCTCGATCTGTGAGAAGCCACGGGCGACAAATCTTGCCTTGTACTTCTCCACACTCCCGTCAGCTGCCTGCTTCACTTTGTAGATCCATCGTGAACCTACCACTGATTTCCCCTCCGGTCTTGGGACAATCTCCCATGCACTGTTTCTGACGATCGAATCATATTCTTCGATCATGGCATCTACCCATGCGGGTTCCTCCACAGCTTCCTCAAAAGAGGATGGTTCCGTCACAACACATTGACTCACAAGAGCCATGTATCCAGTGTACCGATCCGGTGACTGTCTCTGTCTGCGCTGTGCTGTAGGTGGTCCTACAACCTTCTCTGCATCCCGAGCCAGTCGCTCAGCTTCTGTAGTGCGCATGCGCCCTCTGATGGTTGGCGCTGCCTGGGTGGTTTCTTCCACCTCCCGAACCTCCTCTTGTGGCTGATCCACATCCGGAAGCTCCTCCTTAGGAACTAACAGCTCCTCATCTGCATGCAAGTGTAGCTCCCTCTCAAGCGAACACTGCATGGCTTTCTCCTCCCGAAATTTTATATCCCGTCGCACAACAGTCTTGCGACTGTCTGGCACATACACCCGATAGTTGTGAGGTGTATCAGTGTACCCCACAAATATTCCAACTTCAGCAGTTGGATCCAGCTTCCTTCTTACATCCTTCGTCACATGCATGTAGACAGAAGATCCGAAAATCCGCAAATGGGAAATATCAGGCCTCTTGCCAGAATAAGCCTCCTCTGGTGTACTCATGCCAAGAACCTTGTGAGGACAACGGTTCTGCACATACACTGCTGTATTGCATGCCTCAGACCACAAGTGAAGGGGTAGGCCCTGATCATGCAACATCGCCCGTGCAGCACCCACGATCGTTCTGTTCTTCCGCTCAGCCACCCCGTTCTGCTGTGGGTTATGGGGTGCGATGAGCCTCTCCGAATCCCTTCTGCGCTGCAGAACTCCTTGAATTCAGCCGAGATGAATTCACCACCGTTATCACTCCTTAGAGCAATCACCTTCTTCCCCGACTCCTTCTCGACCAGTGCTTTAAACTCACAGAACTTCGCGAATGTATCGCTCTTCTTCTGCATGAAGAAGATCCAGCACTTTCGAGAGAAATGATCAACAAAGATCACATAATACCTGTGCTTTGCTGTCGAAGCAACTGAGAAAGGACCACACACGTCTGTGTGAACTCTCTCAAGGATCGTCGTGGCGCGACTATCCTTCTCGTGAAAGGTGGCTTTCACATACTTCCCTAAAGTACACCCCTTGCATTGATCTGACTGCGCAAGAGTGCCCTTAGGAAGCCCAGTAGAAATCTGCTGCAGGATATTCAAAGCTCCATGGTGAAGGTGGCCCAATCTCCTGTGCCACAGTTCGCCCTCATCATCCCGGCTCACCACTTCTCCCGCCTTGCATGCCATTGCTGCGTAGCCATCTACTTGCAACTGATAAAGGTTCTTGGTTCGAACCCCTATCTTCCGGGTCTCTCCAGTAGTCTTACTGCGCAGGAAGGCTTTTCCTTCGCTGAAGACCACATCATACCCCTTATCCTCCAACATCGCCACAGAAATCAGGTTCTTCTTCAATCTAGGTACATGCATGACATCCTTCAATACAAAGGGTTTACCAAACTCCCTCTGAAAGGATATGGTACCGATACCAGTCGCACTGTATCTACCATCATCGCCCATCTCGATGTGCACACCCAGATCTTTGTCCTCCAGATCTGAGAACAACTCCCGATCTCCCGTCATATGAAATGACGCACCACTGTCCAAGAACCACACCGATCCCATCACACTTGAAACCAAGCATGCGATCAGTGAAAAGTCAAGCTCGAACTGCGAAGCCAAAGCCTCTCCATCTGCAGATCTTCCCGCTTGCTTGTTTTTCTTCTTCTTTGGACAATTTGTAGCATAATGTCCGTGATCATGGCAGTGAAAACACTTCACTTTCGCCATATCCTGCTTCTTGCCCTTTGCACCAGAATGAGAAGTTTTCTTACCCTTCCCCTTCTTTGCTTTGGCAACCAAAGTGAAATTTTCTTCATCAGCTCCCTTTGATGAAGATCCGTCCCGAGTAGTCCTCCTTATCTCCTCCTGCATGAGATCCGCCCAAAGGCACTCCCATCCCGGCAACTTCTCCCGACAATTGACACTATCTTGATATGAGTGCGAAGCCTTCGGAAGACGAAGGAGAGCCAGGTCGACCATGTCCTCAGCTTCGACAGTCACCCCCACACTTCCGAGCTCATCTCTGCATTGAGTGAACTTCGTGAGGTATTTGGGGATAATGTCGCCTTTCTCCATCTTGATGTTCCTGAGCTTATCTTTGAGCGCCAGCTTCCTTTGGTCACTCTTACTCTGGAATAGATATGTCAAAGCTTTCCACATTAAATATGGAGAAGCATTTCCATGCAGGCTGGATACAATATGATCCTTGATGCCCTCCAACAGGATCCTTCAGCATTTTGCCATCTTCTTTTGCCATGCTTCGACTTCAACAGGATCAGTGGGCTTTTGGACATCCGTATCTACGAACTCATTCAGTCCATTATCTTCTAATACTGCATCCATGCGATCCTTCCATGCAACATAATTCGAACTGCCTTCAAGAGCATATTCGAGTCGTAAACCGTTGAAAGACATTTTCAACTCCGGCACCAAGAAAACAAAACTGCTGCAAAATTCGAATTCCAACTCAAAGCTCAATCGCCCTTGATCTGTGAGAACAAATTATTTCTAGCACAGAGATCGACTGCAGGGGCATTTACTAGATATATCACCTTTCAAAGGAAAGGATGGATCCAGAGGCTACCTAGCCTGCATGCAGACTCTGTCTACCGAAATAAGTTTGTAATCACTATGATGATCAATCTCTGCTTCAATAGCTCCGATACCATGTAGAAATTTGCTGAATAATGATTAATTATCCACCGAGACTATCCTGATCACATACAATTCGAATTTATATGCAACACATAATCTCTTCCACTCGGATCATCAAACATGCGGAAATAAAATCAAGCGATAACACATCAAATCATCATACACATTAACACAGTATGTATGGGGAAAGCTTATAGCTGAAAACCCCGCAGCTATTGTGTATATTATAATGGAGAAAAACATGTAACAAACTCAGTACAATACTCCTCACAAGTACTCAGTACTATCTCATGAAGTTACACACAAACTAGCTTTTACACAAACTAGCCTAGTTTTGAACAAGTCACTTTATTCAAACACATCCACTAATCGTCACCTCATTGCGCAATCATGGCCTCGTTATCAACAATTCCAAGGTTCGACCCCCTTTTCGCTGACAAAGGTAATCATCATGGGAAAAATCAAATTGCCTAAGTGCGGTGCTAGGTCTTACGTACAACCGATGTCACAACCGATACTGTATTTCTTCACCTACCTCTTCACTCGTCTCCACTGAAACTGTCCATGCACTGAAGTTAACTGATGTATTCTTTAGTTGATTTATGAGTTAATAATTAGTGAATTAATTAATAATTAATTCACACCACTCATCACTAGTGTATTTATCAGTTAGACTAAATACAACTAGTTCAACTAAGCTAAACCGAACACAACTCCACCAACTGTCTCATCAACTCCACCAAACTCTGCCACATGAGTTCTAACTGAAGTCAACCATGCATGAGCTCACCAAACCCTTAGGAATAGCGTAATTCCTCTGTCAGATGCATGAGCCACTTCCAAGGCTCGAACTGAAGTGCTTCAAGAGAGTAAACTGAAGTTTAGAGTCCAAATATTATTAAGGGTAAATAATATTTGACTTCCCTATTTTTAGGATAGGTAGTCTAAAAATAGACTTCGACCTATAGGTCCAAAAAGAGAGGTCCATCTATTTTTACCAACATGACCAATATTCCAATATTAACATACTGCAACCCCTGGACCATGCTCCATATGTCTAAAAATAGACTTTGCGTCAAAATTTGCCTGCGGGCCTACTTAGTGAAGGCGACTTCATTTCACTAAGCTCCATCATCTTGTTGCATTTTCAACATTGAGATGGAGATACAACATCCCAAATACCATGGGTTCATGACTTTAGAAGTTGTTGTAGTGCTTTCTTTTCAATCATATAAAAACACTTAAGTGGCTACCGACCTTGCAGAGATCCTTGAAGGAACATGTTAAAATATATAATGCTTAGGAGGTACTAATTCAGATATACTCTCTTTGAAGTAATAAGAGCTTTGAAAGCCCTAATAAATATTAACCATTAAGGTTTCTTATAAGGCTCCTCATTGACCTGCAAAACTTTAAGGGAACTATTAGCCAATAAATGTTTATGAAGATATCTTCAAATAACTTGTATAAAAACCCAAAGAATGTAATCAATTTTTTTTTCCTCTGATCTAATCGAATTTAAAATGCAAAAATAATAAAGCTCTCAACCTAGCAACATCATTGATTATTTCCATAAATTATTTGAACCATCTATCTGTGACCTTGTCAAGGGTGAACCATGTTGTAATCGTAGTAAGTTTAAATTGATATTAGATGGATCTATGTTCGTTTCACGATGGGAATTATCTCCTAATCAACATTTGTGGCATAGTGGTAGTATGTGTAACCAAAGATATGAAGGCGGTGTGTTTTATTCACAAAGGGATCAAATCTCAAAAGTCCACAATTTCTTATCAAGGAAAGAAAATATAGAAAAAGCATCATGAGTATAATAAAGACCTTGATGTATGACATAAAATTTGTATAATACATGAAATGAGGGATCAAATGAGCATATGAGGCACAAACATTTTAAAGGATAAGAAAGTCTTGGGTTCGAGTAGCCACGGTCTAGAGGTAATACGATGTTTTTTATTTAACCGAAAAAAAAAAAATGTATTTTCAAGATAGATGACGTATTTGTGTGATAAAGATGATGTTGATAGACTTGGATGGTTTAATTAATCGTCGAGCCCGAATATAAGGGTTCTAGTCTCATTCTTTTCATATATATATATATATATAAAGGATAGAAAATAATGTATCATAGCAGTAGTGGCTTATATAAATAATTTTAATTAAAAACAAACTCACGGATATATATATATATATATAAAAGGAATAATTCTTCTATATAGTATTATAAATAGAATAGAGCCTTTGTTTAAAGTATAGACTTTGTTACATTTATGAATGACAAGATTTCAGCATTGGACTATGTGAAAGTAACCCAAAACAAAATTGTGTTTTAAGTATAGACTTTGCTACATTCATGAATGAAAACATCTCAACATAATATACTTAGCTAAATGAGGATTGAAATTTAAGCTAATAAATGAGGACGTTAAAAACAAAATAGATAAGGAAAAGTTGCACACAATTTGAACATTCCAAAGACAAAGACAAATTCATAAAGCTAATATATATATAAATTAAAATAATAGTAAATATGACTTTTCAATTTGAGGCTTTATAAATCATGTGCAAAGAAATCAATAAAATGTGCATCACCTTTGTTTCTGGAATTTGGGAGTACATGCCATATATACTCATGGTAAATATTGAACTACGACTTATGAGCTATGACATGTGAGCTATCATTGGACCATCAATTTATTGCCAAGAGAATTGGCTTTCATTTTATTGTATACAAAAATGGAGGGTGGCTTATTTGACAAATAAAAGATGCTTATCCATGGTACAAGATATATTTTCTAAATAGAATGAAGCCAAATGGGAAAACAACTATTATATCCCTCCCTACTACACTACAATGATTTCTAGGTTTTGTTTAGCAACATGTTTGAGGAACATCATATATTCATGACCATGGAGAATCAAATCCTATTAAAAAGGGAATTATTAATGTATGTGAAGCTATAAAACAACCAATATTGAGGTGGAAGATACATGTTTCTAGGTTTTATAATTGAAAAATGGTTTAAAAACTTTTAACGACATTTTTTAGATCGTGTATACAAAGAAGAGTATTCCAAATTTATTATATATCAACCATCCATATATTTATTTTTATTTAAATATTTAAAATTCCAAAACCCCTATTATGAAATAGACCATGTTTATCAACATAATTAATTTTTATGAATGTTAAATGACACTTAGAAATTTGTTTTTGCTATTTTGTTGAGCAAAAATAAACAATAGATTGAAAATATAAAAACATTCAACTATGAATAGTTCAATATATTTATAATAGTAATATCATATTTGTAGATTGAGGCCGAATTTATACTAACAAAAGTGGAAAATAACAAGATTGTCTTATATAGACAATTTTAGTTAATGTTTTTGTGCCAATGGACATGCAAGAAGAAGATTGGTACACCATTGTTGAAAATGAATAAATATGGTCACGGTTAAGGAGGATTTGATATGGAACATAATATTAAATATAAGTTACCATGGTTTCCATAATTTAATTTTAATTGATTATGATAGATTATGGCTAACTATCATTGATCATGGTGGATTATGTAGCCTATGTTTTACCATACTTGTCCATGTTTGACAATTATTATTGACATGCTAACCAATTTTTGACTATGGGTGACCATCCTTTGACAATTTTTAACATCTTTGACCATGGTTATCCATGTTGGGCATGGTTAAGCAAGATTTGGCCATGCGGCTATCATTGTCCATGGTTGACTATGATAACCCTAATTGAAACAACATGACCATGGTTGACTAAGGGCGCCCATGGTTGAATATGGTTGAATATAGTAGACTATGGCTTACTATGGTAGCCCATAATGCAATATTAATATTCATATTTGTGCTATCTGTTAGGTCTCTGTAATTTATTAGCAAGATTGGGAGAGTCCAATCATAGAGTTAACATCATTTCAATCAAACTTTGGGATTCTAGGATCTAGCCCTCCTGAATCCAGAGAGGGATCTCTCCAATATGTGCAAAGATGGATATTGTCTTTGAAAAGCTTAAGGTAATGATATTAGGCTAGTTATGAAGGCCAAGGGTTTCGTTTTGTTTTGGTTTGGATGGCTGAGCATGAAATGTTACTTGAGGGGAAAGTCCTAAGTGCAAAAAGTTTCAAAAGTGAGAAGTTGCAAGCAAATAGAACAGTTTTGGCAGATAGATAGATATAACGCTGGTTTTTAGTCCATTGGGATATGGAGTCATATCTGGGCTTTAATTGAACAATAACATCAAGTGTGATCCAAGGGGCTAGTCATCTATGTCTAAGGATCTCTTTAAATTTTGATTTATGGAATGGAGTGATACATCAAGAAGGGGAATTAAACAGATGCAGAACGAAGAGCAGCCTAGGATCTGATAAGTACCTTTAAACCAGTCAGCCTTTGACAAACACTTTAAGAAGGACACGAAAGTAGACTAGGATCTGGTAAGTACTTTTAAACCAACCAGCCTTTGACACACTTCCAATAGAAAATATACAAAACAAGGGGAAGCACAACGATAACACAGAATGGTCTAAGATCTAGCAAGTGCTTCTAAACTAGCCAGCTTTTAACACATTCCAAGGGAAACAATCTGTTAGTTATGCAGACAAGTCTGGGACCAGGGCTAACCATATATTCCTTCATTTCATCATCACATAACATATAATGAAAGTAACGTTCAGAAATAATATTAAGCTAGGACGATAAAATGAGGGAACGCCAGCATTCTCATGCCTAAACTGAATTAAGTCATTCCTGAATAACACAGATTGGAAGAAAACATTCAAATAAAGATTTCTCAGCCAGAGAAGGTTACTGATATACAGCAGGTCCTAACCCTGTTTAAACTGTTCTTTACAATGGAGAATGAAACAACATGAAAACAGAAATAAAACAACAAGTTACAAATGAGAATAACATCACCGTCAATATAGATCAGGATCCCATGAAACATATTTTATATTGATGTCAAACCAGCTACAAACTTCAAGTCTAATGTTTCAGTTCAGCAATCATCTTCACTATTCAACCTAACTACTCTAGCACAAACAGAGCTTCAAGGGCCAGTGAATACTATGTACAAAAAGAAGTCTCAAGCTCCAGTGTATTTCAAAGTTCTGCAACCAACAACTCCTCATCTTATGTAGAAGTACTTATAGGAAGATGAGGAGGTGAGATTTTAACAAAATATCTCAAGGACAGTTAATGCAGAGTGAAGACTTCTCGGCCCTTTGAGAGGCTCGAGGGAAAAATTTACAGGTGGATCACTACATTAACTGTTTCACAATAAATATCAAAGCTCGGGGGAAGCTTTGTTTGACTTTGAGGCTCTATGTCTGTTTTGGAATAACTCTGTAGATATTTATTCATTGGTTTCATTGCAGAAATAACCTCTTGGCAATGCTGGAGGCAGATATTTCTTCGAGCAATAACTTCGGCCTCTATTCTGAATGGTTCGAGGAAACAGGTGGCTCGGTGGTAGCTGAGGAATCAATTTGCCTCAGATGTGGCGGTGGAGGCTTTTTGTTTGATAAAACACTTTAGGTTTTTCCTTTAAAATGTGTTTTAAATTGGGGATTAGGCTTTTGATAACTGTCTTAGCCGTAATCCCCATAAAAATTGTCTTCAATCTTCATCTGTTGTGCTTTATTCTCAAAACTGATACTCTTTAACTGTGTTTGATTTAAAACAATGTCTTGTCGATGTGCAGACCCGCACTGGGCTTTACGGCATCAATACTCATAGAGTACTGACGAGACATGGAATAGAACCCCGTGAATGGCCTCCTTAAGATAGCCCGAAGGCACAGGAAACGTCTTTCCCATCCCTCGGTTTTCCTTCATTCTATAATGGAAAACCATTAAAATGCCTGCAAAACACAACAACAGTTAAGAAATCCTGCGGAAATAGGTTTAAACTGCTTCGGATGGCGGGGGAGGAGCGTAGCCGTCGGATGAGGGCAACCAATGGTGGAGATCTGCATAGAAAGGAAAAAAGGATAGCGGGAGAAGAATAAGGAGGAGCAGTTTTGGACCGTCCGATCTGGACACGTGGACGGTCCAGATCTAATCGGAGGGTCTCAATCGGGGGTGGCACAAAAGGGGATGTGATTGAACTTTGCGATTGAGTCCTTTGCGATTGAGCGCTGGCCGTTGATCTGAGGACCAGATCGACGGCGGGGAATGAATCAGAGGTAATCGCAAGGGGGTGAAACATTGCGATGCGATTTTGCGCGGACCGTTGGATCAAGGATTAGATCAACGGTCAAGAATAAATCGGAGGGAGAGCAGGATCGGAAGATCGGAGGGCACATTTGAAGCATTGCGATTGCGATCGGGCGGGGGGCTGCGATTAGCGCTCCACCATCAGATCTCCGCGGAAGATCAACGGTGCGGAACGCATCGCCAGACTTATTGTTATAAATAAATCGCATCGGAGTTTTGACTATTTACAAAGGATTTGTGCACCCGCCCGACTTCCGATTGCGATTAGCGTTTGGGACTTAAGCGCTTGGTCCCAGCGCCGGGGCATGTGCGGGGAAGTGGTTTGAAAGGGGCTAGCAGGAGGGGGCTTATGCCTACATTAAGGTCGGAAAGTGGGTTTTGGCCTTTTTAAATGGAATTTGAAGGCCGAGGAAAGGAACGATAGAGGGGTAAGGGAGGAAAATGGCCAACAGAGGTTAGGGGAAAGATTTTAAAAGGGATTCTGGGGGTTCGGCACAGCTCAACCAGAAGTTTTAAACCATGTCAGGAGGATTTTCACGAATGGAGGGAGAAACATATGAAAAGTAGGGAAATAATACGGAGAAAAGGGGGAGCAAATGAAGGTTAGTTATGAGTGGGAGAAAGGGGAAAAATGATGGTTTCTTCAGCAATTTCTTACAGGAAATCAGCAGAATAGGAAAAGTAATGAAGATTTTGGACAGAGGCATGAGGCCTACAAGGAGTCTTCAAGAGCCAACAAATTTTAGTAATGAAAAATTGTTCCTTGAAGGCTCAAAACAGATTTAGCCACCTTTTGGTATAAAAAAATATTATAGGTGGCTAACAGTGGCTCCACTTGGGGATGGTGCCTTCTTGAAGGCATCAAGAATTCAGTCTTGATTTCTCTGGGACGCTGACTTGTGCCTGATCCATTGGGCTGTCCTTTTTTTGCTGGATGATCTGGTTCTGAAAACATATTCAGCAGCCATGAAAATAATGGATTTTCATCTACAAGTTTTCTGCCTACCCAATCCTACTGATCTAACATTTTTTCTTCTTAGAGTGCACTTGGATTGGCGAACTCTCTTACAACATTTTATTCTTTTGAAAGCATAAAAACTAATCTAATTCTACTCCTTATTTCTCCCTGAACTCAGATTAAACAGTTGAGCTCAGATATTTCTCTACCTAATCCACTGTCTGTTGGGGTTAAACAGTCCAACAAACTTTCATTCTCTAAATTCTAAAGCATAAATTTAAAAACAGCCAAGTCAAGATTAAGCAGTTTGACCTGCTGTGATCTATATCATAAAAACAAGCTGCACATAGATTATTATTTGCAGAAAATTAAAATAAAAATAGAAGGCTTAAGATCTGAAAGTTTAAGTACTCCCTTCCCTTTCTTCATAGCTCTGTTTTTTTTTTTTTTTTACTTTGTTTGAGCTGTCTTTTCTTTTCTTCTGGTTCAGATTTTGAGTGATTTAGAACCAGATTTACACGTTCTTTGACTCAGAAAATAAAACAGTTTTGAGTCATCTCTCTTTGGAAACTTTGGTTCAGATTTTGAACATGTTTGAACCTTAATTTCTATCCTAATCTATCTACTGATGAGCCAAGATTAAACAGTTTGGCAAATCAAATTAACTAACCTACCAGCAGAAAAATTAAAGCTAATTAGTCAAGTTTAAACAGTTTGACTAACTAGAAGTGTGTTTCTGAGGAGTGGCATTTGAGCTTGCACACTTTCAGAATTTATTTCTCTTTTTTGGCATGGGGCTTTGCCTTTCTTGTTTTCATTTCTGCCCTCTTTTTATTTTTCTTTGTTTTTGTATTTTTTTATTTTTCATAACTTTGAATGCAATGATGGATGAAATGTTTACAATGGAAAAAAGAAAAAAGAAGGCTTAAAAACATATCATGAATCAAGATAAGTAATGCTTGAGTATCCTGCCATTGACTGGACCCCCAAACAAATCTGTTCCATCTAGCTCTTGTAAGAAGAATGCATTGTTTCCAGCAACTGAATGAATAGAGTAAGGGCCAAGCCATAGATTGTCAAATTTACCATGCTTTCCCTTATCTTCTCTCTTTGAATCCCACTTTAACACTTTGCCCCCAATCTTGAAATTGCTGGCCTTTGTTCTTCTGTCAAAAAGCTTCTTAATGTTGTCCTGTTTCTGCAATGTTTTGTTGTACACTTCCTCTCAGATTTGTTGAAGATGAATGGTTTGATTTATTATTCTGATCATGTCATTATCTTCAGTCTGCAACTCTTGAATTAACTTCATAACTGGTACACCAAGGCTGTTAGGAAAAATTGCATCTGTACCATATACAAGCTGGAAGGGTGACATACCAATGGATTTTTTCAATGTTAATCTGTCAGCCCACAGTGCATGGATCAGCTTCGTGTGCCAAGACTTCTTATTGTCTTCCAATAGTTTCTTCATTATGTTCACTAAGCTTTTGTTGGAGGACTCTACAAGTCCATTACCTTGAGGGTAATAGGCTATGGAGTGCCCTAGTGTTATCTGGTATTTATGACAGAAGTCAACCATTTTCTTGCTTCTAAATGCTGCTGCATTATCCGTGATGATCTTGGTAGGGCAGCCAAATCTAGAAAGGATATTGGTTTCTATGAACTTTATAATAACTGAATCATTGGCTTGCCTACAAGGAATGGCTTCTATCCATTTAGTGAAATAGTCTATGACAGTAAGGATCCATCTATGCTGGGCAGAAGATGAGGGATGGATTTCACCTATGAAGTCAAGTCCCCACTGTTGAAAAGGAGCTTCAACAGTGATTGGATGCAGAGGAAGAGGTAATAATTTTCTCTTGCCCTCAAACAATTGGCATTTATGGCAAGTAGTTGTCATTTTGTGAACATCAGGAAAAAGGGTGGGCCAAAAGAAACCAACCCTCAAAATTTTGTTGGCTGTCGACTTCTAGTACAAATGGCCTCCACACTCTCCTTCATGAAATTCCTGCTTAATCTTCTCTATATCAAACTCAGGAAAAAATTTAAGCAATATACCACTAGCATTTTTCCAATAAAGACACCTATCTATAATGCAATAGTTTACTGCTTTCAGTTTTAAGAACCTTGCCTTCGTTTTCGATAAACCAGGAGGCGTGTTTAAATTAAGAAAAACATAAATGATATCAACATACCAAGGAGAATTCAGAAAATGGTTTTCAATAATGGGAGTTGAGAATTCTTCTTGGCTGTCCAAAGCATTAATCACATTAATATCAAGAACTTCAAAATTGGATTCAGCCATTAATCTAGCTAGACCTTGGCCTTTGATGAGTTTAGTGGGTTTTATCTCTAAATCATATTCAAGAATAACAACAATCCACTTACCTCTCTTACCATCTGGATCTTGTGTTAGAATGTCTTTTACAACTGAATTTGGGTCAAAGGCAATGGTGTGTGAGTGAAGGATGTATACTCTGAAGTCTTTCAATGCTTTAACCAAAGAAAAAGCTTTCTTTTCTATAATATTATACTTCAAAGGGGCATCCCTCAATGCCTTGCTAAATAATGCAATAGGCTGCTCTTGTCCTTGTGGATTTTTCTGTAAAAGGACAGCAGCAATGGTATGTTCTGATGCAAATGAGAAGATATAAAAATCTTTCGAAAAATCAGGGCTTATGATAACTGGTGTTTTGGTTAATGCTTGTTTCACCAGCTCAAAGGATGTCTTTGCTTCCAAGGTCCATTTTATCCCTTGCTCCTTCTTCAACATGTTTGTGATATTTATAAGGAGCTCTGCCAAGTTAGGGATGAACCTTCTCAAAAAGTTAATCTTTCCAATGAAAGACTGCAACTCTTTGATATTTTGAGGATGAGAGATTTGCAATATAGCCTCAATCCTCTTTGGATCTATCTTTATACCCTCGTCTGAAATAATGTGTCCAAGAAGCTTACCTTCTTGGAGACCAAATAGTGTCTTCTTAGGGTTTAAAGATATTCCAAACCTTTTGCACTTCTCGAAAACTTTTCTCAAATGTTCTAAATGTTCTTCATCCGTTTTTGAAAACACAGTTACATCATCTAGATAGATAATGATGAAGAAGCCTAATTCTTCCAAGAATGCTATGTCCATGGCTCTCTGAAAGGTTGCTCCAGCGTTCATTAGACCAAAAGGCATCTTCACATACATGAAAGTGCCCCATGGAGTAGTGAAAGTTGTCTTTAATTGATCAGCAGGGTGAACTAAAATCTGATTATACCCTAAATAGCCATCAAGCAACGAAATCCTTTTAGACCCCACCACCCTTTGTAAAATGTGATCCATTTTTGGTAAAGGGTAGTTGTCTTTTAACGAAGCTTTGTTTAAGTCTCTAAAGTCTATACAAAGCTTGATTTCTCCAGTCTTCTTCCTAACGGACACCAGATTAGATACCCACTCAGAATATCTAATAGGGACAATAATGCCAGCATCATACATTTTCATGATCTCCTTCTGAACCAATGGCAACTGGACAGGGTTTATTCTGCGTAGTTTCTGTTTAAATGGTTTTTGGTTTTCTTTAAGAGGGATTTTATGTTGTATTATTTCAGTGTCATAGGATTTGAGATCTTCGTAACTCCAAGCAAAAACATCAAAAAATTCTCGGAACAGCTCTATGTATTTGAGTTTAATGTGAGCTGGCAAAGTTTTGGACAGTTTGATCATTTTCGGTTTTTCCTCACTGCCTATATTGCACTCCTCTACTTCAGTCTCTACAGGTTCCAGTTTTGGTTTATTGGCCACATCGTTAAAATCGAACAACTCCTCTAAAGGCATTAGACCACTCGACAAATTTTCATCTTTAGACTGCAGAGTTGGTAATTCTTCCGTTTCTAACTCTGAACTTAATTTTGTTTTGTTCCTAAGTTCGCTGGACAATAGGTTAATATTGGCAGGTTGAGGAGACATTTCTTCTTCACCAAGAAAGTTTTCTTCACTGCAGTCTGTATCATAATCTGAATCTGAACTGTGCAGTTCGAACTCATTTCTGAATTGCATGAAGTCTTCTATTTGTTTGTCATTGTCAAACACTTGCCAATATTTTTCGTTATCAGGCACTGCCGGTCTAAATTTTATCGGAGTTGTGTTGTCTCCAGTCTCATATGGCGTTATACATGTTCTGGCCGCAAAGGCTAAATTGTGGGCCATAACGTTCTTTTTCCTTGGGATGAAACTCAGGTTTGACTCCTCAAATGTTGTCAAAAGATCCATGACATCATTCCGATAGGCTCTAAGTCTGGGATGATTCGCATTATACTCCCCATTGACTTGCCTAATGATTAACTCAGAATCCCCGTACACATTAATTCTTCTGGCTCCTAATTTCTTCAAGAGATGCAAGCCTAAGAGAAGGGATTCATATTCTGCTATGTTGTTGGAACACTGAAATTTTAATTTGCATGAGATGCATTCTGTGTGATTGTTTTCAGTGTTAATGATCCAAACCCCTGCACCAGCATTATTTCTAGTGCATGACCCATCAAAATAAATACTCCATAAAGGACTGTCTTTGGTTTCGTCTGTTTGGCGATTGTCCTTTTTAACTATGGTGCCTTCTGACTGTTCATGATTAGCAACACCCAATTGAATTTGTTTTGACTCCTCAAATTCTTCAATAGATTGAGGGATGTTGCCGGAAATGTTAGGGGTATTTTCTGGGTTGTTAAGTCCTAACAACAATGGGCTCAAAACCGGAAAATCAAGACCTATGCTTTGTTTACTAATGTTTTCACATGTGGCAAACTGTTTGGACACTTCTGCGTTATTATACTCTTCTTCCCTGTCAGCCTTTAATTCTGTTAAAGTGACTTGTTCACTAAGAGTTTCATTGTTAAACATGATAAAAGAATCAAGGCCTGTATTGACAGAATATATAGGAGAGTTTCGTGGTCTGTCTTGACTTGTAACCGTGTATTGCATATGAGACTCCCTGTAAAGTCTTCTGGTCTGATTGAAAACTAGGATGGTCGCATATGTCATGTCCATCTGCATAGTCCCCTGTAACTTAGCTCCCCAGGATCTTGATAATAGCATTCCATACTTTGGGGGGACATCAGCCACAACAATGTCCATGAGTAAACATTTGGCTGGAATCTGGGCTAGGTTAACACACAGGTCTTTGATCAATCCTAGACATTTTACTCTATTTGAGTCAAAGGAGTATAGGTCTTTGTAGGGTCTGGTAATTTCTAAACCAAGGCTCTCCATCACCGCTTTAGGCATTAAATTATGAGAAGCCCCGGAATCATGCATAGCGTTGTGTAGAATTTTGTCATGAATGTTCAAACTCACATAAAAGGGAGGAACCGGTCCTTCTTGAAACTTCCCTTCAATCTTAGGGCCAAAAATCAACTCTGGTAGGTCGTCACTAAGATTAACTGTATCTCCATTTTCCTCTATATTTAAAGCCTTCAAAATTTGGTTCCTATATACATGTTGGGCAGCTAACTCAGTTAATGGAACAGAGATTTTGATCTTTAAGATTTCTTGTTCAAGGCTGAAAGGGGTTTGATTCTTTGAAGCACTTGTTTCAACCTTATTAGCTGTCACTCTATCAACAATAACAGCTTGCTGATTTGTTTTACTTGACACAACTTTTGTAGAAGGAGTACTAGATGAAGCATTAGTACTGCTGATGTCTTCACTTTGTTTTTCAGAATTTTGAGTGTTTTTCTCCTTATCCTTATCAGAATTAACAGCCACTGTTTTGTCTTTTTGTTTGGCTGTTTTGGGTTTAGCTGCGGTGCTGCTTTGAGAGGATTTGTCAAAGGTTTTGGTGTTGGGGGCTTGTTGACTGGTCTTGCTTCTAAGGCCATATTCTCTTTGAGGTTCTATGACGACATTTTCCATGTCTCGATAATAATTTTCATTATCATTTCTTTTGTCGTCGTAAGGTGTGTAAATACCTTGTTTATTATCATACTGAACCTCAAAGTCATCATCCTCTTCCCCAAACATGTTGATATCCTCTTCCTCTGCTATGTCTTCTGTTTTTTCAACCTCACTTACATAGTTTTGATGAAAGGGAGGAGTGATCTGTTGATCATCTTCCCTGGGTCTGTTTGGAGGTTGGTTCCTTCTAACATTCTGATTCTGGTTTCTATTTTGAGGAGCAGTTTGATTTTGATTTGCTTGTGCTCTCTTAATTATGCTCATCTCTTTCATCATTTCTTTCATCATTCTCTCTATCTTTGAGCTTGAAGTGGAAGGGGTGGATTCCTCTCTAAAATATACTCTCTTCTCGCTCTTCATTCTTGCTCTTTTCTCCATCAAGTTTACTTCCACAGAAAGAGCACCCCTTTGCATGTCTTCAAGAGTTGCAAAGACTCTTTCTCTAAGTGAATATGTCATGTCCGGATCAAACCCTTCAGGAAATTTGTTTAAAGCTGAGCCCTGAGGAGGTTTTAGTTCAGGGGAAAGTGCATTATAGACGCTGTTAAATCTGGTACAGTAAGATTGTACACTTTCCCCAGGGTTCCTATGGAGATTGTTATAGTCAGCAAGGACTTGGAGAGGATTCTTCCTCACTTCCCATTTGTTTAAGAATTCTTGATGGAAGGCTTGGAGATCGTTAATACTATGGGGGGTTAAACCTTTAAACCATTTTCTTACTTCTCCCCCCAAAATTTGAGCAAATAGTCTCAACTTGACAGAGTCATTATCAATTTCATTTCTTTCAAAGTAGTCATTCATCTTGTCCACATGTTGAGATGCTATTATGGTATTAAATGGAATTTTGGACTGATAGTCCTGTGGAAGATTGACTAATGGTACAGGAAGGACTAAGGGAGCATACCATGTTGCCATGGCAGGAGGTGGAGGTGGATTTACAGAAGGGAAAGTGGGCTGAGGTGAAGTGGTTTGAACAATGGATGTAGGGTGAGTAGAAGTGGATGGACCAGGAGTAGACTGTTGAGATGATCTTGGATGAGAGACACCTAAATTGTGAAGGAAATGTAAATCAAGAGGTGTTGTTTCCCTGCTACCAGGATGTTCACTTGTTTCAGGAGATGAAAGTGAAGATTCAGAGTCTAACTGGATTATATCATCAAATGACCTAGTCCTAAATGGGTTCACTAAGTCAGTTTGTGATTGTTGCAGAGCTGAAAGATTTTCGGGGACTGAATTAGCTCTCAAGGGTGATCTGAAAACAGTTAATAATTTAACCTTAGGAGACTTCCAAAGGATAATTTATGGATTATCAACTATCCCAGGTGGGTTAGGGTCTGGATGGGCTCTAGTGTGAATCTTTTTAGAAGCCACTATGCTATGTTGTTTAGATCTAAAACAAGAGAAATTCAACCAGATATGACAATCTTAGAGAGGTTCACCAATCTATTTTACGATTTCAAATCCCACAGTCCTCTAACTGAGTTTGAATGATTTTATAATGATAAGGGTTCTTCCCAGTGGAGTCTTAAGGTCTGTTCAGGATTGTGGAGTCGCCAGGTGGAAAGTTCAGAGTTTTTTCAAAGGAGTACACTGTCCACCACAGTGTTTGTGAAACATTCCTTTCAAGGATATCTCAAAACACAACAAACTCTAAACAGAGGTTGACTGGGAGGGAATTCACCAGATATGTCACCCCCAAAAGAGGATGAGACCCGGAGGCTACCTGGCCCTTTCCAGACTCTGTCTAAGAGTATAAAGTAAAACACATCAAAGACGTACAAAAGATATCAAAACTAGTGTTTTACTACCAATCTGAAATGTTTTTGGTATTTTCTAAATTGATTTTATTTGTGGTTCGGAAGAATATCCTAACTTTGCCTCAAAAATTAGCTACGGTTATGAAACAAAGACAGTCTATCCTTATGGCTAAGCTAGCTAATTTTCCAAGGTTAGATAAAAACTCGAAAGAATCCTAGGACTGACCTAGTTTGTCACTGATTCAATTGAGTTTCATCTTAATTACCATTTCTTGGTAGTGCTTGAAAAGGCTGCTTTTGACTCTCAAAATGTTATGAAGATTCTGGGTAAGGGTCCCCAGCGAAGTCGCCAGAAATGTTAGGTCTCTGTAATTTATTAGCAATATTGGGAGAGTCCAATCACAGAGTTAACATCATTTCAACCAAACTTTGGGATTCTAGGATCTAGCCCTCCTGAATCCAGAGAGGGATCTCTCCAATATGTGCAAAGATGGATATTGTCTTTGGAAAGCTTAAGGTAATGATATTAGGCTAGTTATGAAGGCCAAGGGTTTTGTTTTGTTTTGGATGGTTGAGCATGAAATGTTACTTGAGGGGAAAGTTCTAAGTGCAAAGTTTCAAAAGTGAGAAGTTGCAAGCAAATAGAACAGTTTTGGCAGATAGATAGATATAACGCTGGTTTTTAGTCCATTGGGCTATGGAGTCATATCTGAGCTTTAATTGAACACCAACATCAAGTGTGATCCAAGGGGCTAGTCATCTATGTCTAAGGATCTCTTTAAATTTTGATTTATGGAATGGAGTGATACATCAAGAAGGGGAATTAAACAGATGCAGAACGAAGAGCAGCCTAGGATCTGATAAGTACCTTTAAACCAGTCAGCCTTTGACAAACACTTTAAGAAGGACACGAAAGCAGACTAGGATCTGGTAAGTACTTTTAAACCAACCAGCCTTTGACACACTTCCAATAGAAAATATACAAAACAAGGGGAAACACAATGATAACACAGAATGGTCTAAGATCTAGCAAGTGCTTCTAAACTAGCCAGCTTTTAACACATTCCAAGGGAAACAATCTGTTAGTTATGCAGACAAGTCTGGGACCAGGGCTAACCATATCTTCCTTCAATTCATCATCACATAACATATACTAAAAGTAACGTTCAGAAATAATATTCAGCTAGGACGATAAAATGAGGGAACGCCATCATTCTCATGCCTAAACTGAATTAAGTAATTCCTAAATAACACAGATTGGAAGAAAACATTCAAATAAATATTTCTCAGCCAGAGAAGGTTACTGATATACAGCAGGTCCTAACCATGTTTAAACTGTTCTTTACAGTGGAGAATGAAACAACATGAAAACAGAAATAAAACAACAAGTTACAAATGAGAATAACATCACCGTCAATATAGATCAGGATCCCATGAAACAGCTTTTATATTGATGTCAAACCAGCTACAAACTTCAAGTCCAATGTTTCAGTTCAGCAATCATCTTCACTATTCAACCTAACTACTCTAGCACAAACAGAGCTTCAAGGGCCAGTGAATACTATGTACAAAAATAAGTCTCAAGCTCAAGTGTATTTCAAAGTTCTGCAACCAACAACTCCTCATCTTATGTAGAAGTACTTATAGGAAGATGAGGAGGTGAGATTTTAACAAAATATCTCAAGTACAGTTAATGCAGAATGAAGACTTCTCGGCCCTTTGAGAGGCTTGAGGGAAAAATTTACAGGTTGATCACTACATTAACTGTTTCACAATAAATATCGAAGCTCGGGGGAATCTTTGTTTGACTTTGAGGCTCTGTATCTGTTTTGGGATAACTCTGCAGATATTTATTCATTGGTTTCCTTGCAAAAATAACCTCTTGGCAATGCTGGAGGCAGATATTTCTTCGAGCAATAACTTCGTCCTCTATTCTGAATGGTTCGAGGCAACAGGTGGCTCGGTGGTAGCTGAGGAATCAATTTGCCTCAGATGTGGCAGTGGAGGATTTTTGTCTGATAAAACACTTTAGGTTTTTCCTTTAAACTGTGTTTTAGATTGGGGATTAGGCTTTTGATAACTGTCTTAGCCGTAATCCCCATAAAAACTGTCTTCAATCTTCATCTGTTGTGCTTTATTCTCAAAACTGATACTCTTTAACTGTGTTTGATTTAAAATATTGTCTTGTCGATGTGCAGACCCTCACTGGGCTTTACGGCATCAATACTCATAGAGTACTGACGAGACATGGAATACAACCCCGTGAATGGCCTCCTTAAGATAGCCCGAAGGCACAGGAAACTTCTTTCCCATCCCTCGGTTTTCCTTCATTCTATAATGGAAAACCATTAAAACGCCTGCAAAACACAACAACAGTTAAGAAATCCTGCGGAAATAGGTTTAAACTGTTTCGGATGGCGGGGGAGGAGCGTAGCCGTCGGATGAGGGCAACCAATGGTGGAGATCTGCATAGAAAGGCAAAAAGGATAGCGGGAGAAGAATAAGGAGGAGCAGTTTTGGACCGTCCGACCTGGACACGTGGACGGTCCAGATCTAATCGGAGGGTCTCAATCGGGGGTGGCACAAAAGGGGATGCGATTGAACTTCCAGTGCGATTAAGCGCTGGCCGTTGATCTGAGGACCAGATCGACGGCGGGGAATGAATCGGAGGTAATCGCAAGGGGGTGAAACATTGCGATGCGTTTTTGCGCAGACCGTTGGATCAAGGATTAGATCAACGGTCAAGAATAAATCGGAGGGAGAGCAGGATCGGAAGATCGGAGGTATGGACTGCGATTGATCGGAGGGCATATTTGAAGCATTGTGAGTGCGATCGGGCGGGGGGCTGTGATTAGCGCTCCACCATCAGATCTCCGCGGAAGATCGACGGTGCAGAACGCATCGCCAGACTTTTTGTTATAAATAAATCGCATCGGAGTTTTGACTATTTACAAAGGATTTGTGCACCCGCCCGACTTCCGATTGCGATTAGCGCTTGGGACTTAAGCGCTTGGTCCCAGCGTCGGGGCATGTGTGAGGAAGTGGTTTGAAAGGGGCTAGCGGGAGGGGGCTTATGCCTACATTAAGGTCGGAAAGTGGGTTTTGGCCTTTTTAAATGGAATTTGAAGGCCGAGGAAAGGAACGATAAAGGGGTAAGGGAGGAAAATGGCCAACAGAGGTTAGGGGAAAGATTTTAAAAGGGATTCTGGGGGTTTGGCACAGCTTAACCAGAAGTTTTAAACCATGTCAGGAGGATTTTCACGAATGGAGGGAGAAACTTATGAAAATTAGGGAAATAATACGGAGAAAAGGGTGAGCAAATGAAGGTTAGTTATGAGTGGGAGAAAGGGGAAAAATGATGGTTTCTTTAGCAGTTTCTTACAGGAAATCAACAGAATTAATAGGAAAAGTAATGAAGACTTTGGACAGAGGCATGAGGCCTACAAGGAGTCTTCAAGAGCCAACAAATTTTAGTAATGAAAAATTGTTCCTTGAAGGCTCAAAACAGATTTAGCCACCTTTTGGTATAACAAAATATTATAGGTGGCTAACACTATCCAATTTTAATGCTACTAGCACATCCATTTAAATTAAATGGATAGTAAACCTAGAAATACATTAATCCATAATAAATTTTAAAACACTTACTTCATGATACATGTGAGGTTGCTAAAATATAAAAATAAAATAAATTTTAACTTTATTTGAATTATAAATATTATAAATTATACTCATGTATAGTTTCCTGAAGATGAACCACTCTAGTTTGGTTTGAAACGTCGAGATATAAATAAGATGGATGCACCATACCTAGAAAACACCACTACACAAAATACTATTCGTGAAAGCCTAAAATCTACAAGAATTAGTATATCACTTAACCTCACATACATATAAGAAAACATGTTACTTGACACTTCACCATGGATGTTCACTTGCTTTTAACCATGGACATTCTTAATGCGTATATAGGATTTATTACAATACCATGGCTTATCAATAACACATGCTATTAGAGGAAATTTCATCTAAAAAGTGCCCATGAAATTTTAATTTCCATGTCATAACATGTAAACCAATCAAAATGATTTAAATTTAAAAAGAGGTACATGTAAATATTTTGGAGGGAAAAGAAGAAAAGCTACTTTTTTAATTGTATTTTTGACTTATCTTCTTATATGTTCACTCAAATTTCAAGTTTAGACACTCGTTGGATGCAAATTTAATTCAGCATCCAATGAGTGCCCATTATGCATACTTTTGAGAATAATAATCTTGATCAAAATTGCAATTACATTAAAAAATCATGTTTCAACATGTTTTTAATGTATCTGCAAATTTTATCAATTTGAGTCTTCTCAAAACTATGTGTAATGGGTGATAGTTGGACTTGGAATTTAATTTCGCATCTAATGAGTGTCTAAAAATGAAATTTGAGTAAACCTATCACGAGATAAGCTGAAAATACAATTAAAAAAAGTAGTTTCTTCTCTTCCCTCCAGAATGCATAACTCTTATTTTATTATTTTAACTACTATTTTATTATCTTTCCTTAGTAGGCCACTTTTAGGGTGAAATTTCCTCTAATGCATGGAAACCATAACTAATTTCATATGCCACTTCTTTCTGATACCCCCTCTCTCCTAACACCATAATCACATCAAGGCTACCAGGAGGTGGCTACTATGCAGATCCATCTTTAAATTAACTCTATGGGAACGAAGCCTAAAAATTACAACTTTTCCCAACCTTTTTAAAACTTCAACTATAAACCACCATTATATTCGTCTCTTCGAGAAAATTCTAATGATATAAACGTTTCCATGATCGAAATTATGTGTCTAGAGTTATGAATTCCCAAAGATAGAATTTTATCACCTTACCCTCCCATATGGCAACCATCCAATCACCCAGGTAGCATGAGACTAGAGGCACTGCCACCGTGGATAGGCGATGTCATAGTTGGTCTCAAGGATCAGTAAAAAGTCATTCCTATTCACGCTTGTGCCCTTCTCATTTTCATTTCAAGGTATGACCCCTCGAACTCTGACCTAAGTGAGGGTCTCTCTTCATTCATGGCATGATAACTTGTTGGATCGGGGTCACTCCCAACCCTCGACCATCTGACCTCTCATCTTTCCTACATCTTGAATTCTAGAAATCACATAGTCGGCCCAACCCAGGTTCGGCAGAGGCCTTATAAGGTTCAATATACCTGTTTAACATCCCAAACCCAGCCCTATGGGTCCCGAAACTTAATATCCTAACTATTTTAAGAATTTAACAAAGTTTTAGAGGTTTATTTCTTCATGATTTTTCTAGGTTTTTTGCTCAATTTTTTAAAGTGTTGATAGTAGCACTTCAAGCCACCAAAATCGAGGGATAATTTGAAGCATACATGATGAAAATTCCCTCAAGGGATGTCTCTGAAAAAATACAACTTCCAAGATAAATTCTTCCTATGAATATAATTGTAAAAAAATTCTTCTACTACAGGAATTCTACCTTCGTAAAATCTATCACCTTAACGAGTTGAATAATAAATGAAAAAGATCTTAACCTCCCTTGCATATATTCATTTTCAAGTAAAATAAAAGAAAGAAACTACGAGGGTTATCAACAACGAGGGTTATCAACAAAAAGTATACAACAAACCTTCACAACTCTTGCTCAACATTTATGATTAAAACATCACAAAATAGAAGTTAGTCCTCAGGGGGAATTAAATTCACTACTTACCATTTGACTAGTGCAATCAAAACACTACCATGGGTGAACCATTCCTACAACAAATTCATAAGTCCAATATCCCATAAAATATTCATATTCATACATACATCCTCATATAGATCATGGCTATAAATTCAACCTATAAACACAAGTAATCGAAGACTTGTCATGGAACCAATAACATACCATTCATTCATACTTAAGCATGAAAGAAATACAAGGATATGCACAAGGAAACTTATCCTGGATTTTCATTGAAGATGGGAAACTGAGTTTAGGACTTCCACTCTCCATCCAACCTTAGGAAATTTGTAGCCAAGTTACTTACGGTTGTCACCATCGAGCTAGATTCCAAGGACTGAGGTGGCCTTACTGAATGGAATAAACAACAACTTATGCCTGAAATAAGGAATCTATAGGTCCTCCTATATCTAGCCACCATCTGCTCAACATTTAAAAAATGCACAAGGGATCTAGATGTCAACTGACTCTATCATCCAGCTATTCAATAACACAGACACGCACACACACACACAAAAACATACTCCAGGGAGTTGAGAGGCTTCACCTCCACCATGGAAGCAGGAAAAATAGTGGTTCCACCTGGTGAAGGGAATTGAGAACCCACTTCCAAATCATATAAAAAATCAAAGGAGACTCCAAATTTTCCTTCACCAAGAATCGAAGGGCTAAATATCCACCCCAAGCTTTCAAGGGAATTTTCCAAGAATGACATCTCCACCATGTATACCCTTGAGGTATCCTAGGATCTACCCTAACCTGAAGGAAGATTCCTCTTGTAATATTGTTTCTCAACCAAAAGTATGATATCCTTCTGAGAGTGGTTGACGAAACCAATATCCTTCCCTCTAAATTGTGTAACTTATTTTATTTACTTTGTAAAATACAAATGAGCTTTTTTTCTCTTCCTTTCTGAGATCTTGATGCTCCATTGCACCCTCCTATGAACCAAAACTTCAAACACACTAGCCCATATTTCGTTTCCTAGGGAAATTTATTTATTCCTTGTTGCTACATGAGCATGCCTATGTGCTACCTAACTCTCTCTCTGCATTTTGTAACTCTCTTGCTTCAATTTTTTTCTCTCTTTTCCTTGATGTTTGCTCATTTTTATGTTTTTTCAAGGTTGACCCCCCTGGTCTTTTCCTTTTTCCCAACTACAACCACATCACTTTGGTCCATTAACTCTTTTGGTCATTTGTTGTTTTTTGTGTTTCCTAAGCCAACATGGGATTTATCGATTTTCCACATTTCATAAATTCACAAAATAAGTTCCATGCACACACTATCCCAGTGAAATTAGGGCTCAATGATTAACCTTTAATGGTTTCACAAAATCTCTAGTTTCTTCCTTCAATAAGTCAGATGAATTTTCCAAGCAATTGACCTCCCTAACTCCCTTTACAATTTATGTCCCTAACTTATCCCTTTCAATTTTTAAAATTCAATTAACTGATGTAATTACATGGAAATATGAAGCCAATGGTTGGATGGGTTCTTACAGACCCCTCCCCCTTGGGGGAACACCCTCCTCAGTGTTCTCTATCCATATACAAAGAGAAAACATGCTCTTAAACAAAAAAAAAAAAATTGCAACATATTGTCCTTGGAGATTTATATTTACATATCTTTACAATATTTACATATATATATGAACATTAGGCTCAATCGAAAGAAAAAAATGGATAAGATTTTATCATGGGATCAACCATTTCTTGAGTGGCTTCCTCAATCCCAAAGTGCTTCCACCGCACTTTGAATTTATCTATGACTCGATTCTAGAGCATGATGCTCCTCTAGTCTAGGGTGCACAGTGACTCTAGCAAGAACTTTCCCCCTGGTTCCACCTATAACAAAGACCAATCCATAACATGATTAGAATATTTTACATATATTTCAAGCCAAGAAACATGGAAAATATCATGGATTTTAATAATAGTAGGTAAGGCTAGACTATAGGCCACTGGCCTAATTGTCTCAAGTATCTCAAAAGGTCTAAAAAATTATGATGTCAGCTTGGGATGTGACCCAATATTCAAGGAACTCTTATTGGGTCTAATTCTTAGGTACATAATTTCCCTAAGATATAATTCTTTAGGTGCCCTATGTTGATCCACATAACTCTTTTTCCTATATTTTTCATTATTCTATGGAATATGACTAAGTTGTATGTATGGCAAGGACCCTCTGTCAATGTGAATGACAATGTGAATTATGATGTGACTATATTCGCTTACCAGCTAGCCTCTCTCCTCAGCACTTACTTACTTCACTATTGGCCCAGTCCATCCATCGTTCCTGCCCTTAGCTTCCTTCTGCGTTGAGTGATGGGTGGGACTGCCTCTCTCCCGATGCCAGCCCAAATTGGCTATTCATCGCATGATGACCTGATGATGGTCAAGCAAGGTAGGAGAGCAAGGAAGCGGGGCTAGGGTTGAGTGAGTGGGTTGCAGTGGAGGAAAAGCGGGAGGAATTTAGGACTACCTTTAAGTTATACCTAATAACTTACGTCTAGTTCTTCGTCTCTTTTAATATATCAAGTTTGATAAGGACCCTACTCACTAGATCACTCTAGCTAATTGGATGATTACAACTCCTTCCATACAGTACCTCAAATGGGTTTATCTTTAATGTCCCATGGTACCCATTATTATATGAAAACTCCACAGCTGGAAGATCCTCTTCTAACTGCTTTTGTTGGTGCATTGCATACATCCTCAACATGTCTTTTAGGATTCAGTTTACTCTCTCTATTTTCCCATCCATTTGGGGATGATATGTTGTACCGAATTCTAGTTCAGTCCCTATTCCTGCAAATAGTTCCTTCCAATTTAACTTGGAAGTGAACTTAAGATCTTTGTTTGAAATCATTTTCTTGGGAACTCCATGCAATATTGCAATATTCTTTATGAATATTTTTGCTACCTCATTAGTTGAGTTGGTGGACCTGACTACTACAAAATGAGCTACCTTTCTCAATATATCAATGATAACCATAATTGCATCATGTTTCCTGGGCCTTATGGGAAAAATTGTGATGAAGTCCATGGACATAACATCACATTTCTGTTTGAGAATGGAAATGGGCTACAATAAAGTGGGTGGATGCTTGCATTCACCCTTGACTTATTGGAACTCTATGCAATTAGCAAAAACGTCAACCACCTCCTTTTTCACATTAGGCCAGAAATAAAATTTCCTAATGGCCATGAGAGTCTTTTGGTATCCTGGGTGGTTGGAATATGACTTTCTATGAAACTATCTCATGATGTGGATTTTCAATTCAACATGGTTCAAGATACAAATTATGTTCTTGAATTTAATTAAATCATCATCCATGATATGATATTCCTCATATCCTCCTTTCTTACTACAATGTTGTAGCTTTTCTTATACCTACTCATACTTCTCATCATGTTTCCATGCATTTTTGACCTACTCTACTACTTGCAATCTGGAAGAGCTTATGGATATGAAGTGATTCATTTCAATTCTTCTATAGAGTTCATAAACAATTTGGTTTTCCTTTGCTTTAATGTACTTAATTTTGAAGTAAAATTCACTAATTTTAGTTATCCATCTATCTTGTATCACATTCAACTTAACTTGATCAAAGAATTAATTTAGTCCCCCATGATCCGTCATGACTGTGAATATTCTACAGCGGAGGTAATGACTCCACATTTTGAATGCATGAATATTGGAATCTAACTCCAAATCATGAGTCACGTAGTTTATCTTGTGCTCATTAAATTTATGGGACTCATAACAAACTAAGTATCCATTCATTATCGGGACTCCACTGGGCCCCTCCTTGCAGAAATTTGTGCAAATCATGAAATCATTGTCTAGATCTGCAATTCTAAATACTGGTGCATTAGTGAGAAATTGTTTCAGTTTCTCCAAAATGGTTTCACACTCAACAATCCATTCAAATTTCTTTCCTTTTCTCTAGTTATCTTTTAGAAGTTTCTGATGAGCCTCCTATAATAGCCTTCCAACCCCATGAATGATATCACCTCATTCACATTTTTCGGTGTGGGCCACTCCATGATGGCCCTGACCTTCTCTGAATCAATTGATATCACCTCCATGGAGACAATGGGACCCAATTAATGTATAATTCACTAGAATAATTCACACATTCTAAACTTTTCATATATTTTGTTCTCCCTCAACAAATATAGCTCTACAACCAAGTGCTTATCATGTTCTCCCTTAGTCTTTAAATACACCAATATTTTATCGATAAATAAAATGAAAAACTTGACCAAATAAGGACACAACACATTGTTCATTGATCACATGAAAGTGGTTGGGGCATTAGTAAGCTCAAATGGTACCACCATGAACTCATAATTCCCATAATTGATCTGGAATGCGATCTTATGAATGTCTTCCTGCTTGATCCTCACTTAACGATATCTTGACCTCAAGTCAATATTGGAAAAGAATGTTGCACCCCACAAATAATCAAAGAGGTCATCGATCCATGGAAATTTATATCTTTTATTTATGTCACCTTGTTTAATTACTTGTATTCAATGCATAATATAAGGGCCCCATACTTTTTCTTGACAAAAAACATGGATGCTCCCCATGGGGACACACTCGTCCTTATATATCCCTTGTTCAACATCTCGTTTAGCTGCAATTTTAACTCGAACAGCTGAAGAGTAATAATAATGTATGGTTCCTTAGATTTGGGTGTTGCCCCAAATACCAAAAAAATAGAGAAATATATTTCTCTATGAAGAATTAATAGAGGAACCTCCACTAGAAATACATTTGAAAACTATTGCAGAACCAAATATCTTTTTAGCAATTCACTTTCCACATTCTTAGTATCATTTCTAGCCTTTACATTTATCTGATATTTTCACTAGAAATAAGATGCATCCCTTTCTACTCTTTTAGTTGGATTTCATAGCCATGACCAACATCACTAAAGGAAGATTTCTCCTCCCTTGAAAAACTCTTCTTTCTCCCTTCCCATCTAAGCATTCAATTTCTTTTTCAAAAAAATCCACTTTAGTGTGGCGCTCGTACAACCAATCCATGCCCAATAGTATGTTTGATTTTCCCAATGGAAACACATTTATAAGTGAAAATGTTTGCATTCCTTTTAGCTCAAAATAACATGACTTCACCCAAAAATTAATATTTCTCTTAGCTCATATTGTTAGTTGAACCAACCATTGTTCCACATGCATTTCGTTGGCCAATTGGCACTCCTCTACAAGCTCTGGACTAACATAAATGTAGTTATGAAAAATTCCAATTTAAATGGAAATAATTGTTTTTGGAATCTTACCTTCCATCTCGTTAATGTATGTATGGTGGTATGCTTGGCGATTACCCACTATTGAATAAATTTTGGGTGTTCTTTTCACTATGTCAACCATTTTCCGAGCTTCTTGTCTAGCACTGTATATTTTATGTCCTATGCTTTTCTAATGCGGGAAATCCCTCTTATGGTTGTTCTCATGACACATCCAACATCATAGTTTCTCTTTTGCCTCAGGATTTTGTTGTTCTCCTGGAGGTGGTTGTGCATGGCCTTTCTCCCCTACACCAATTTTCTACGGAAATCAAACTTCATCGACTAAGGCCACTCCTTGTTTCTTTACAATGATCCTTTTTGTCCATTTCTTCTAGAATTTCCTATTTCCCTTTGATTTCAATCATTTTTAAAAGAGGGAGTCCTTTTTTCTTTCTCATATAATTACTTGAATTTCTTGATGGCATCATCCAATGTGTGTGGTTCATGGAACTCAATGTGGTCTTTGAATCACATAGGTAACCCACTAATAAATAGTTGAACATGTTCTTTCTCAACCTTGAGGTATGGCACATTTCTCAACAACTCAATAAATATGGTAATATACTCTTCATATTACAATTTTCCCAAATTAAGGTCTTAAAAATACTTTTCCTTGTAGTAATAACATTTTTCTGATAGATATTTCTCTTGGAAGAGCTTTTCAAACTCCATCCAACTCAATATTTCTTCTCATATGCCTTTAACATTTTTCAAATCTTCCCACCATATGTATACCATTTATTTTAGGCTGTAGGGGCTACCTTAGCCTTCATGTTCTCAAAATAGATATGAATTGTTAAGAACTTCATCATCCCCAACAACTAAGCTTCTGCATTTTCATACTTCTTCACCTCCCCAACAAACATAGGTGGTTTAGAAATCTTAAACTCTTCAGGTATATAATCCCTTTCCCTGTTTTTCTTATAGTGATGATGAGAATGATGGAAGTGAGGGTGGTAATGATAAGAATGATTCCCCTGAGTGTTGGTTCTTCCTTTTGGGGTACATAGTATTTTGTTTCCCTTCACATTATCTCCACTTTCCGTTATATTCCTCTTATTGGATTTGCTTCCATATGCCCCATTTGTTCTCTCTTCTGAATAAAAAAAGGTAGAGATTATCTTTATGATTATACCCAGTCCATGCTTCTTCTTCATTTGTAAATATGAGAGGCTTTTCATTATCATTGCATTAACATCCAATTTCTACTCTTCAGATCTTGCAAAACTTTTATTTTCTACCATGACACTTATTTTATCAACCCTTAATATTATCATGGTGCCCAACTAGTCTAGAGAGCAGGATTCTCTCCTGTTTCCCGCTGATATTTTTTCCTTAGTCAAGCCTACCCCTTGATATCCATCTTGTGATCTGTCAGAGTTGTATTGGACCGTTCATGTCTTCATCCTTTTATTATTTAGTAGCTTGTGATGTGATTTCATTCCCATGCAACTGCAGGGAATAATTCATAATCAAATAAACAAAATGTTTACCTTGAAGTTTCTCTCTTGGAGCTACCACAGTAATCTAGATTCATAACAACATGGACTATTAGCTCATAAATCAACATTAAAATATTGTTAATCATCAATGATATGCTATATATGAAATAAAAAATAGTTAATTTAAAGTTGAGCTTTAAAAGCTAAACATAAGTTTAATTAAATTTATAAAAGGAATCATCACGAAATCCCTTGTAGGAACTCAGCTACTAGTTTTCTCATGATAGAGCCCATCCAATCCAAGTGTTGATCCTGGATTCTCTACTACCAACCTATTACACCCCCTCTCTCCTCACTCCATAGTCACATCATGGTAACTAGGATGAAATTTCTATGTAAATCGATCTCCGAAAGTATTGTTAAGGTAACAGGACCTAGAAATATTGACTTTTTCCAGATGTTTGTAAAACTTCAATTAGACACCTTCATTATGCTCATCTCTTCGATATTATTCCACTGATATAAAATTTTCCTTGATCAAACTTATGGGTCATTTGATATGATTCCTTCCCAAAAATTAGCTTTGCTCACCTTCCCATATCACCTTACCCTTCCATGTGGCAAACATCCAATGGGCAATGCAACAAGTGACTGGATGCACCTCCATTGTGGAAAGGCCACATGGTATCCGAACTCAATGAATAGAGATAAGTCAGTGCTATTCACCCTTTAACCCTTGCCATTTTAATTCCTGGGCCTGACCCTTGACCTCCAACCTAATTCGGTGTCGACACTCATTCTTGGTAGGATAACCTACTAGATTGGGGTCAGTCCCTACCCCTAACCCTCTAAGCTTCTGAATTTCCTGCATATCGACTTTTGAAAATTGCAAATATAGCTTGACCTAAGTCTAGAAGAGGCCTATTGAGGTTTCTTCTACATGTTCATCCTCCTACCCCTTCAATTCTTGGTCAGAAATTTAAGTTCCTAGAAATTTGTAGTGTTTAAAAGAGTTCGAGAGGCTAATTTATTCGTAAATTATTTTTTGTCTTTTGCTCAATTTTTTGAAGCACTAATATTATCCCTTTATGCCATTGAACTCTAGGGAAACTTTTAAGGATACTTGATGAAAATTCAGTCAAGGGAAGTCACTTAAACAAAACCACTTCTATGAGTAATTATTCCTATGAATACAAAAAGAAACAAAACTCATATACAATTTCAATTCTACCTTTATAAACTACATCATCCTCACCAGCTAAATAACAAATGAATATTGTCTTAGCATCCCTTTCATATATTGATATTCAAGTGAGCAAAAAGATGCAACTACGAGGGTTATCAAACAAAAGTATATAAGAACCCCTGAAAAGGCTTGCTAAACCCTTAACACTCAAACATCACAAAATTGAAATTGGTCCACATGGATAATTAACTTCACTTCTCAACCATTTCACTAGCGTAATCCCAAAACTATCATGTGTGAACAAGTATTGTAACAGCAAGTTCACATAAGGCCAATAATCCCATGAAATGTTCATAATCATTCATAAATCCTCATATGGATCATAACTATCCATTAAACCTATAAATGAAATTTACCCAAGACTTCTCATGCAACTAATAACATACCATTAATTCATACTTAAATGTGAAATCCATACAAGAGTGTGTAGAAGGAAACTTACCTTGGATTGGTATTGAATATGGGTAACTGAGTTCAGCACTTCAAATATCCACCCAACCTTAGAAAAGTTGTAGCCAAGTTACTCACATCTATCACCCAAGAGCCATATTCCAAGGACTTTGGTGGTCTTTCTCAATGGAAAAAACACCAACTTCCAGCTGAAAATAGTACTTTAGAGGTCCTTCTACCTCCACCCACTATATACTCACCAATTAACTAATTCACAAGGGATCCAGAGACCAAATAACTCCACCCTTTAGCTATCCAATAACACACACACACACACATACTCCAAGGAGTCTAGAAGCTTCACCTCTACTCTCCATCCCCCTGAGGTATCCTAAGATCTACCCTCACCTGAAGGAATATTCCTTCGGTACTCCTATTATTGAACCAAAAGTATGATAGCCTTCTGAGAGTGGTGGAAGAAACCAATATGCTCCCTCGTACACTATGAAACTTTTTCAATTTTCTTTGTTAGATCAATATGAGCTATTTTTCTCTTCCCTATCGATTGCTTAAAGCTCCTCTGCACCCCCATGTGCGCCAAAACATCAAACCCACCAACTCATATTTTGTTTCCCTGGGAAATTCATTTTTACCCTTTTTTGGCGGAAGAATTCCTCTCTATTTTCATCCAATTTTGTTTCCCTATTTTATCCGGAGTTTGTTCATTGTATGGTTCATTAACTCTTTTTGTCCTTTTATATATGTTTTATTTACCAAGCCAGCATGGTATCTATCCCTTTTTTGCACTTCATAAATTCACAAAATAAATTCTATCCACATACCATCCTAGCGCAATTAAGGCTCAATAACCAACCTTCAATGGTTGTCCAAACTGTCGAGTTTCTTCCCATAGAATGTAAGCTAAATTTTCTAGGAAATTGACCTCCCTTGGTTCCTTTAGAAGCCTCCCTTAATTCCTTTAGAAGTTGTGTCAATAACTGAACCCATTCATTTACATGATGTAATTACAGGGAAAGATCAAGACAATAATATGTTGGGCGGTTACATTGTTAATATGATTTTCTTTTAATTAATCATTTTTTTGATGGGGTGTATTGTGTTCCTTCAAAAATGGGACTTAAAACGTAGTACTAATTGTCTAAGGTTATTTTATAACATGGTATAGTCCACCAATGCAAAAAATATATCCTTCACAGAGACGTACAAGATAACTGAAAAAGGGAATGATCAATATAGAACATAAAACATACAATAGCAAGCGTAGGTTCCCAAAATTGAATAGTAGGATCTAGAAATCAAGAAGACACAATTTTGGCATACAATCAAACAGATGGATCTGAGTCTATCGAAACCACCTAGATGGGGTCCTTATTATCTCCTAAATTTCCTCCATTGAGGGAGGTATTTCTAGATGTTTATGTATGTTCTTCATCCACTAATTTAGGGCTTTCATGTTTTATTCAAGAAAATGGAGGATACTTTCCTAATACTCATGTCGATCAAAGAGAACTCTACCCAGAAGTAACCTCAAATGCTAGTAGAGTTTGACAGTCTACATGTACTAATTAAACATGCCACAAGTGTGTCTAGTGTCTAGTACCCAATCAACCACCTCAGCAAGAACCTTTGTGTCCAAGAGACGAAGTATATCAGTAGTTCCCTCTCAGTCACCATGTTTGATTTCATGCTACATGGGCCTGCGAGTGAGGTTTCAATAATGATATACTACTTCTTCATGGTGATGTTTCATATGTGAATTTACCCTATGGGCCCACTCTTGGTAATAAGTCACTCTCTCGCTAAATCTACTTCTCCAATGAGGCATCAAGTTAGGATATAGATAAAAAAATGACACTGGAAATAGGGAAGAGGAGAAAGAGACAAATATGGTCATAGGGGGATGCCACATCATTGTAAAAAAAAGGGGGGGGACAATGTGAATAGTGTGAAAAACATGAGGAGCCTCTAGCCACACCCACTCATTGTAGGGAGGAAGTTAAGCAAGGTTTGATACCAACCAACTATTAAAGGTAAGGAAGTAATGCATCGACAAAGCACTGAGAGGGGTTGGGGAGCAACAAAATATGGTAAATAAAAGATGAGAAAAAGAGACAAGAGAGAGAACAAAAATTAGGAAGACACCAAGGAGCCAAGAAGAAAGATAGATGATAATTCCTAGGGTACTATTGTAGAGAGGTAGAAGATACCATAGGAGAAAAAATTCATAAGATAGAATAATTGTAAATATGATAGCACTATGCAAAAGAGGATAGAGTTCAAATGGGAAAGAAAAATTGAATAGGAAAGGAAGTTACCCGGGTTGAAAATTAAGTTAAGTTTGAAACAATATAACATTTCCTCAAGGAGCTTGTATCCAGTTGGTGGAGTTGTTTTTGCCTATACTCCAACATCAAGGAACCAAGAGGAAGTGAGTTATAGACATAGATGTTATAGGTTCCCATTTTTTTCAAAATAGAGCGACTATAAGAAAAGCAAAATAACTCAACTATCTCCAAATGTGAATTACATACCCCATCGAGAGGAACCATGTAAATAATAAACCAAGAGAGAAGCCCTCGTGCTATGGATAAATGTTTTCCTAGTTCGAGAGAATGAGCTATAATTCGATTGACATTTGAAATTATTGACCTTCAACTGAAGGACAACATGATGTAGCTTGGTGTTATGTTTAGCATGCTTCAATAGAAGGATTTAATGAATATTAAAGGGGCATGCTACCACATTACCCAATCCTTTGGCAAGGTGCATCAATGAAAAACCAACTATCTAACACCTCCCTCTCTTTTTCCCCCTCCGACCCCCCACCTTTTATATGAGAGAAGATCCCATCCATGTTTTAAATTAATTGACTTAATTAAATGAGAATAAATGATATAACTACTTTGGAGATAAATATTGATCTTTAATTTATAAATACTATTAATAAAATTTTAGAATATTCCATAAAGATTTAATCCCTATCATATACTTAATAATTAATAATAATTAAAATAACCTTATAAAAACTGTTTTCCAAATAAACATGCCTATTATATTTTCCTAAATACTTTAAAGTTCAAAGAAAAGCATAATTAGTAACATAAATATAAAACCACCATCAAATGAAACGATTGGCATACCTTCACCAGGGGCGTCAATGGCACATATGGTTTCAAACGTATCTTGCAAAGGTAGAGGATTCTGAAAAAGCTCTCGGTCGTGACAATCGCTTTAATTGATCCAGAGTCATTGAAATCCTTTCGTTGAAATTTTTATTTTTACGCATTCTGAATTTATTGTTACTTTGTTATTGATTTGAATTAGAAGAAGAATATAAGAACGACATGATTATGAAGTGAAAAAATGTTTATTTAAACCCAAGAAATTACCGTATTTTTTTTTTAAATAGCATTTTTTAAATATTTAATAATAAATTGTTTAATATTTTAAAAAATAATATTAACAACTTTTGATTTATACTAAATTGTAGAATACATCTTTACATAAATAAATATTTTACATAGAAATAAACCTTTCATACTTTATTTGTATTTATTTATATTTAATAACTTTTTTATAAAATTTGATTTTTTTTTGTAAGTTAATAAAGAAACTTTATATTATGAAATAACAATAGATTAGAAAAAAAAATTAGTTGGCCTTCCATATTGGAAACTAGACCAATTTAAAAAAAAATCATCTTTACCTCACATTTAATCATGCATTCCATAAGGAATTTTTTGTCTCTGATATCCCTTATACAAATTAGCAAAATTGCCTTTCCTACCACTACTAACTATCAATTTACAACTAAATAATGGTCTATCTATCATTGTTTCTACAAAATTTTGGACTACAAACTCGACTTTCAAAAAATAACTACTATCATGCCTATGAAACCGTACCACAAAACAAAGCAAAAAGATGGATAGAGCCATAATCACTTAACAATGGGTGTTGGCATTGTGGTCATTGCACTTGTTTTAGCTGTAGGGGTTTCTCCCTCACTTGGAGTTGTTTTTGATGCCACCCCTACTCCTTGAGTCACCTGTTAATGCTTTCCCACTCCAGTGGCCTCTCTAAGATGATATTTCCTCATACGAGTCCGATCCCCTTGATATTTCGCCAATGAGATATCCAAATTCTGGATATATTTCACGTATATGGAAAACATCTTATTCATATATACAATATTTTCCTCTTGCATATGTTCTATATTCACCACCTTCTTAAGGGTCTCCTCAATATCTTTGAATCATTGGTCAATCGCCTTCAAATGAAGTTGGTTCTTGATATGCCTCCTTTTTCTCTCCTGAACTACCTCCGCCTATAGCTTCCCTGCTAAAGTTTAGACCTGCCATTCCACCTCCAATATTTTATGATATATTCTCATCTGTGTTTGATACTTTCTAGTATCTATTATCCAGTTGACTTACTCCTCAATTTGGCCATCTAAGACAACCCTGCGATGTCGCCTCATCTCATTATCCTAGATTTACACCATTTTTTTTCTCTTTTTGTGGAACAAATGATTGATAATTTATTGAAGCCATTATCGCCATAGCCTCCATCCTAGTCCTCTTCACAACTGCTGAGCACTAAGAATCTGCGTGAGATCTTCCCCTCAGCCTGCCCCTGGTACTAAAACCCTTGGTCGTTGCACTCTCTTAGACCTTAATTTTCTTTGCCAAAAATGCAGACTCCCACTCACAGGCACACCACCTTCTTCCTTTTGGGCTTATCTCAAATAATCTGATGCCCCATCTTGAATTTTAATTTAAAGGAAACAACAAAAACAGGTCATGCATCACCAACCTTTTATCACCTTCCTTCTTTATTTTCAGAAATTTCAACATTCCAGCAATGTTACAGTACAATCGTGCAAGCCTATATTCATATTCATTATCATTTTCCCCTTCAATCGATCTATGTAGATTCATAATTTTCATGGAACTGTTCCATTATGCCTCCCCTATGGGCTTCATACTTCTACACTCCTCTCACCACCCTCTCTAATTAATGAGGTGCTATGATGGACTACCATTTAAGGCATAATTCTCGTCCCTCCCATCATCAATTTTCACTCCTTCTGTATGTTAGAAACACATAACCCTTTTGATCTCCAAATGAAATGCTAATTGTCTTTCCATCATTAACCCTATTCAATTGTATCGTCGAGTGGGTCTCTGTCCTGAACCTGGCCCACCCCTCACTATCCTTCCTCCTTCCTAATGCAATGTAATATTGCTCCGCCAGTTTTTCGCAATATCCCTTCAACTAACTCTCAAGTAGTTCCTCCCACACCACCTCGTCAACCACTCGAGCACTCTCCACCCCTGCATTTTCCACAATGTCCACCAACGCATTAGCTGATCAATGAAGTAAGTCGATCTCCATGGTTTTCCATAACTCCAGATGTCTTTTTATTCATTGGATTAATTGAGCAAGGCATCAGTTCTTTGTTACTTTGCTTAGCAACATGCCACATTGCAACTAATGTGTCGCTTGGATGGCTAGCATAGAGTCCCCGTCGATTATCACATTCATTATTCCTTCTTAACTCAATGTTTTTAGCCCATGCTCAAGGGCCTCAAATTATGTTGCATTATTCAAGGCATGTCCCATATTGTTTAAGTATAGTATATGAATTTTACTTTTCCCGTCTTGAATGATCCCTCCAGCCTCTGCCTTGTCTAGATCTATTTTGGACGCCCCATCAAAATTCAGTTTAAGGAAACCATCCGGGGGATCGCACCACAACTTGGATCTAGTTGTATATGGAATTCTCTGGCTCTATAATTCAGACCACTGTGGTATTCGATTCCAAAAAAATTATAATTATTTGTTCGCGGGTGAGGTTTTTTTCTATGACCTTTGAGTGCCTCAAATAATAATTGTTTCCTTAAGCTAACAACAGATTTCCTCCACCATGTTTTCAATGGGAAGATTCTTCTCATGAAATATGCGACAGTTCTGATCCTTCCACAATTCCCAGTGGATGAATCTCGAAATTAGATTCCAGGTCATATTTACAACTTCATTTTTATAATATTTTAACCACCATTTATTTATGGTTCCTTGAATGGTTTCCTTGATTCAGTGAGTTTGTTGAAAGATGATGGTAAGCCATTCCTAGAGGGTTTTTGCATAACTGCAGGTGTTCAAAAGGTGGTTTAGGTATTATTTTTCTTTCTTTCAAAGACAACGACAAGATGCACTTGTAAATCCTCCCATGAATAGATTGTCCTAGGTTAGAACCTTCCTATGTAGAACCAACCACATAATTTTTTTAATATTTGGCCAGTGATGAGGAAACTAGAATTTTAAGCATGATGGGTCACTAAATGCATTATGTCCCATGCTGATATATTCTTTTGTCTTCATCTAATTTGGTCATGGTCGTTATTAACAAAAATTTGTCTGTTTCTTAGTTCCTTTGTGGAATTATGAGTTTTTGAATCACTCAGGATTTTTTGTTCAAAGATGTTCATATTCCATCATCTCCATTTATTGTTCTCCAAAACTTGAGCCAAAAATTGGTGGACTTCCTTGTACCCCTAGATTTTTATGCTTAATTGGAAGGGCCGAAATTCCTCTTTGTTTAACTTTAGTTTTTGCTACTAGAAATCCTCCTAGAATAAGGTTTCTTTTCCATTTCTGATATCCCATAAGTAAGGTTGTTGTATGATATCTTTATTATTCCAAGACAAATTCTATATATAGGACCCTTGGATTGACCCCAAGAGCCTAACATGGTATTTTGTTTGATAATTATGGGAAATTTTTCTTTCCAAAGTTTTTCCCATGGTTTCTCTCGCCTTTTAACCATCTCCACCACCATTTGGATTGAATTTCTCTTTTTGTTATCTCTAGATCGTGAAGACTACGGCCTCCTACAATTTTTGGCTTAAAAATAGTTTTCCAAGCCATCAACACCCCTCGCCATATGGAGTTTATTTGGAAATACATAATCTTTTGGAGCACTCCCTTAGGTGCGGGTAGGGTGGATAACATGCAACTTGTGATAGCCTGAATTGCCACCTTTATTACGCCCAATCTAAAATACAAGTTTAGGGCTCAGGTTGGAGATAACTTTCTCCCAATTGGATTTCTTCTAAGATTGCACTGTTAGGGTAACCCCTAGGTAATTTGATGGGAGGTATTTCATTTGGAACCCTAAATTAACCATTACATTTTTCTCTATAAAAATGTGGGTACTAAAGAAAAAAAATATATACTTAGCTTAATTTAACACCATACCTGAAGCAACCATAAAGGTGTCCATGATGACGTTAAATGTCTGAGCCTAATTTACCATAGGAATTCCATGAAGCATGGTATCATCCATGAATTGTTGACGAGTTCTTTCTTGACCTTCCTCATGCAACTTAAGGTCCTTTATATCTCCTTCTTTGTTGGCCGCATTGATCACCATCCCCGTGACTTCCATCATTATGATAAATAGAAAATGAGGCAATGGGTCCCCTTGCCATACATGTGTAGATTGAAAGAAAGGTTTTATCGTGGCTCCATTAAGCATGATTGAAAAACTGGGGGATGAGACCAGAGCCATAAGTCATTTGATCCAATGCTCATCAAACCCAAAAACTCCTATCACCGATTCGATGTTTTCCAAACTAATATTATCCTACACCTTACAAAAATCTAGTAGAATAATCATTCCTACCTTTTACTAGGTTTTCAACAAATGAGCCATCCCATGCGCAAGAGTAACATTATCCAAAATTTGTCTCCCCTCGAAAAAATCTTACTGTTGTGGCTAAATCAGACATAGAAGAACTTTTTTCATCCTCTTAGCTGCTACTTTGGATATGATATCATATATAACATTACATAGGGCTATTAGCCAAAACTTCTCTGGAGTACTGACCATTTCTTCCTTTGGAATAAGAACTACGAAAGTTGAATTCAAGGCTTTGAGAATAGTTTTTGATTACTGTGAATATGCCACTACCACATAGGCATTATAAAATTTAATTTTAAAAATAATATAATAAAATTAATGTTTATGTATTACATGTTAATAAATTCTTAAAGTAATTAGATATATTAAAACAAGAGCAAACAAATATTTGTTAAGTAATATATAGAACAAACTTAATATTATACCATTATTTCTAATAATTTATTATATGATATTAATAGATAATATATATATATATATATATATATATATATATATATACTTCAAAAACTAATTTTGTTGTTTGTAACATAATAAATATGAGAATCTATATCAACAATTAAATATTTCATATATAAGAAAATATCTTATATTTTGTTTATAATTATTTCTATTAATTTTTTCAATGGAATTTCCTTATAAAGTTCATTAAAAATATAATGTAAATGTGTTATAAAGCTTCTTGTTCAAATTAATGGGATATCTTCCATGATGGGGTGTCAGGCTATGGAAGCCATTCGTCACGTGAAGCATGATAGTTGGCTCTTGGTTAAAGTGAGGATGGAAATCCATAAGATCTTCCAGCACATGGTAGTTAATATCTAGGGGATTGCTTCCGTGAAACATTATCCCTCGTCTGTGTGCAAAAAAATTGTTTTGTTTCAGTTTTCAATAGCCCTCACATTTCCTCAGTTAAATTGCATGGTTCATGAAATATTTTGGTTGTTCTTGGGCTCTTTGAGGGTTGCGCACTCTTCTGTTCTCTTATTTATCCAGGTCATTGAGCTAGGTTGGTGATCGTCTACATTTTTCTCTTCTTGTAGGCTTAATTCAGTAATCTGTCTTTCACTCTTACAAATTTTGAAACTTTCCCTCTCCTTCCTAAGTCGGAGGGCGTGCCATTTGAGTTTTTGGCTAGTTCTAGGTTTAGTCGCTCTATGTTCTCTTGTTTTATCGCCTTCGCCTTATGCTTGGTGCCTTTTTTATTGTTTTTATTTGATGTTCTTCGCCTGTTTAATTGGCTTCAGGTCTTCTGGTGGTGTCGTTTTCTATTGGGTGGCAAACTTGGTGCGAGGGTGGTGCTAGTTTTTTGGCATTGACATCCCTTGGTTCTTCCCATTCGTGGCCACTAGTAATAGACCTCCTTTTGGTGTTTCGTTCTAGCTTTGACGTCGATCTAGAGTCTGGGAGCCTGATTTTCCATTTTCTCTCATGTGTTATTTGATAGTCACCCTCTGGCCTTTCTTATCGATGATTCATCCACTTTTTCTAGTATGGTTCGATATTTTTTTAGTGGAAAATTTCCCATGGGGTGAATTGCTGTGTCGGATTCCATTTCCCTCTTAGTCTGTGGTGCGGTCTACTTGGCCCCTAGCGAGGAGTGGTTTTTTTTTTGGTCGCTCAATTCTTGTCTATGTGTTGCCTAACTTATGTCAGTGGTCATTGATATGATTTGGGTATTGCCTATGGGGCATCAGCTTAGTCCTGGTATGAAGCCTACTATGCACTCCTCATGTGCCCTAGCTTAGGAAAAGGTGGAAGGTTCATTTTCTCCTAAAGGCGTTCAGGGTAGCGTAGCGAATGCGACAGTTGGAAGCTCCAGGCAGGGCATTGGTTCAGTGTGTTGCGTTGGGCGCGGGGGTCGCGGAACCCATGCGTGTCACAGGTCTTCGACTGAATCCACGAGATGAAAAATGAACAAAATGATAATATAGAGTGGTCGTGGTGTTGGTGGAGGTTGCAGAGGATCGAGTCGCAGTCATGCTATGACCTCTCGAGGATGGCGCAATATTCAAGTCGCACGGGGTGAGCGGATCGTGCTCCTTCTAGGCGTCCTGAGATTTCCACGACGGTTCAAGAGTTGGTTGAGTATGTTAATGCTCGATTGGAATATCTTGATAGAGCTTGAAGCGAGGAGTAGGAGGTCGTTAAGTCCAAACGTGAACAACTCCACTACTTCCAATGCGATGTTCGTCAAATAATTATGGTTGTGTGGCGTGGGAAAATTATGCTGACAGAGAAAGTTGAAAAGATGGAAACTTGGATCATTCATTTTCAGCATCATATCAATTTCTTGTATCTCCCTCCTCCTCTAGGAACGAGGCAAGATAATCATGCTTCAATTACCTCTGACAACTTATTATGATCACTAGGGTCTTTCTTGTTCTTTCTGTTTTCTAGTATGTTAGGCCTCTAAGGCTATGGCTCTCTTAGCTGGGAATTTTTCTTTTTGTATATTGTATGGTTATAGCGTTGGTCAAAAACATGGTTGAGGTTAGACCACATGCATTTTGTCATCTCTATATATATTTTTGATTAATACAAAATTTTTGACTTAAAAAAAATCAATAAACTATCTAAACCTAATCAATACTTTAAGATTCAAAAGATAATAATTATTATTTATATTCAGTATAAAATAATTTTTTTTAATATGATTTTTTATATTTTAAAATAATATAATCTTAATAACTTTTAACTTACACTAAATTGTAGAATATCGCTTTACACAATCAAATACTTTACACATAAATAAACATTTTATACTTTATACTTTACCTATAAATAAACATTTTATATTTTATTTATAATGATTTATATTTAATAATTTTTTAAAATTCGAACTCGAAGAATAATATAGAAAATAATGTGTATTTATTGTTTAATGTTATCTAGTAATTTTACACAAAAATTATATGGGTTAAAAACTTACTATACAAATAAAGAGACTGCTTATTGTACTGTAAGCGTTTCTAAATTCAAGGTAGGAAATTGGTTATATAAACATTTTTTAAAAATGATATGTTGAAAAAAATATTTTAATGTATATATATTATGTAAACTAATTTTAAATAAAAAAGTTATTAGGGTTAAAGTATTTTATCAAATTTTTGTGATGTGTAATTTTTTCTATATTTAACTTTCTATATATATATATTAAAGTTTTTTTTACAAATTTTATATTTAAAAAAAAAAAAAACTTTAAAAATTTCATCTCTTTCAAAAATTATAAATTAACATAAATTAAAATTATAAATTAACATAAATCTATATTTCTTAAATTTCATCTCTTCTCAAAAATTATAAATTAACATAAATCAAAATTATAAATTAACATAAATCTATATTTCTATATTTAAGTGTTTCATAAAATAAATTTTCATTTAATTTTTTCAATGTTTAACTTAATATATATATATATATATATATATATATATATATATATATATATATATATATATATATATAAAATAATTCTTTTTTTTCAAATTTTTTGCCTTAAAAAATTTCTTCCCTTCTCAAAAATTATAAATTATAAATTAACATATATTTTTAATTTTTTCAATATTTAACTTAATATATATATATATATATATATATATATATATATAATAATTTTTTTTTTCAAATTTTTTGCCTTAAAAAATTTCTTCCCTTCTCAAAAATTATAAATTATAAATTAACATAAATCAATATTTTTTATATTTAAGTGTTTCATAAAATAATTTTTCATTTATTTATTCCCTACCAAATAAACTACTCTTTATGCAAGTAAGTAGAGGGTTAATCCACCCAAATTTTGCAACTCGAAATAGTTACAAAGTAACCCGATAAATGCCATACAATCCACACGAATGAGTCGTAAATTGTGACTATGAAAGTGTCTAAACCTTCATTAACACATGGAAACCATAATATATTTCCTCGACACTTGAAAATTATTAACCATATAACGTTTGAAAAAATAAAAGCTTCGTACCCCAAAAGAAAATCCATATTCACGCGTGTAAAAAAAAAAAATACAATATGCACACACGAAAAAATAAGTTTACAAGGGAGACCGGAGCCCTTCCAAATTTGCCAGTTAATGAAGAGTTTTGCATAATAATGTAAGTTGGGCCATTGTTAAAATAGCTAATTACTTTAGAATTTTAACAATTACTTTGGTATGGAGAGTTATCAAATTTAGAGAGTCGTTTAATTAAGTCAAGTGGATTCGAGTTAAGTTAAGTTATAATTTGGGTAAACTCAAATCTAGTGTGTGAGTTCATGTCAAATTATTTTAGGAGAGTTGCTAGTTGAAAATGTTTAAATACCTCAGGTTCATTGTATTAAAAAATCGTGTTATTTTGTGTGTAAATTATTTGTTTTATTTTGCGTTGTACCTCTTGTGTGTTTCCAACAAATTGGCATCATATTCAAGGAAGAATCACAAGATCTATAGAGCGAGTAGAGTCAGTGAAGAAGAGGGCCAATTGAAGAAATTTGGTGATTTTTTCAGATTGCAAAATCGTAATAAGAGTTTTTTAAAAAGGTTTTTCCTTGGAGTGTTTTATAAAGGTTATAAAAGGGCTTTATAAATAAACAAATATAAGAAGTTTTTTGAAAAGGCTTTGCAAAGCTTATAAAAGGAGAAATTTAGGGTTTCACAATTATTTTAAGAGTATTTTTTTAAGATTACTTTATCCAGCTTCTAACCACAGTTTCCTCCATTCACATGAAATGATTATGATGTATGAGCCATTAAGATGAATACCACGTTGAAGGATCATGATGTTTGGTATCATGTCCATTTTGGGTTTTCAAAACATAAGAATGAAGCAAAAGAATGAGCTCTCACTAATGTAGAGAGGGAACTATGGAAGAAAGACAAAAAATAGAATCCATAAGCGTTGCAGCTTATCCAACGAGGAGTGTACTGAGCAGTGTTCCACAAAATGATGATCACGTATTCATAAAAAAAAACATGGGAGACCTTGGAAGCAAGCTATAAAGGTATGTCCAAAGTCAATATTGTTAAGTTGTAGAATAATAGAAGAGATCTTGATATTTTGCATATGAAAGAGACATGGGACGTCAATACATTCATGAGTCGGGTCATGACTATCGTAAATCAGTCAAAAATTTATGGTGAAGATTTTAAAGATGAAATAATGGTTGAGAAGGTTCTCGAATCTTTGTCTACCAAAGTTGATGTTATGGTAGAAGACATAGAAGAAAACAAGGATTTTAAAATGCTAAAAGTTGATGAGCTGATCGGATCACTTCTATCACATGAGGAAAGGAGAGAAAAAAATATGGATTCCACTTTAAAATCCACTTTCAAAAATGAGCTTTCTATTTCAGGAGACAAAGGTCGAGGAAGAGGTAAATCGAGAGGCACAGGACGAGGGAGAAGACATGGTGGTCAGAGAGATGGCTGTGAAAATCATGAACATGAAAGTAGATGCAACAACAAAACATTCAACCATAATCAAAGAGTTAACAAGTCAAATGTGAGATTTTATTATTAAAATAATTTTTGTCACTATGCCCGTGATTACAAGAAGAGGATAGATGATAAAGGAATTTAGAGAGCTAATGTTACTACAAAGAATACTAACTCCATGTTCCTAGCTTTCCATACTATGTAAGAACCTTCTGATAATGTGTGGCTATTAGAAAGTAGTTGCAGTAATCACATGCCAGGGAACAAGAATTTGGTTGCAAATTTGGATCAACCTGTGAATATAAAGGTAATGTTGGGGACTGACAAGACTATGGATTTGGATGGAAAATGTGTTGTCAACATTCTAACCAAGAAGGAGGAACTAAATACAATATCAGAGGTATATTATGTCTATGGTCCCAAACATAATTTAATAAGTGTTGGTCAATTGACACATAAAGGATACAAAGTTAATTTTCAAGAACAAGATTGTGTTATATATGAAAATCCCCCAAGAAATAAATTGATATAGAAGGTGTAGATGACGAGGAAAAGACTCTTTCCTCTAATCATGAATTATTTTGATTAGATCAGTTCATTTATAGTTGCATGTTTTAATGATGATTGATTATGGCACTTTCAGTTTGGACACTTGTACTTTTCTTATTCAAGATTGTTTCAACAGAAACAAATGGTTAGATGGTTACCTCCCATCAAAGAACCTACTAGTACTTATGAGTGTTTCATCTTGGGAAAGTAACGCCGTGAAATTTTTCCAAAGTAATTAGCATACAATGCAAACAAACCTCTTGAGATAGTGCATACAAAATTTTGTGGACCTATTAGCACAGAGTGGATTGGTGGAACTTGATACTTCCTCATTTTCATTGATGATTATAAAAAAAAACTTGGTTTACTTGTTGAAGTGGAAATCTGAAACTTTTTCAAAGTTCAAAGAATTCAAATCCTTAGCAGAGAATGAGAGTGACCGTCAAATGAAGGTATTGAGGTCATATCATGGTGGCGAATATGATTCAAAGGCATTCCATGATTATTGCAAACATCATGGAATTAGAAGACAATCTACAAATACATACAGAACACAATAGAATGGTGTAGTATAGAGAAAGAACAGGACACTTATGAACATCTAAAGGATCATTTTGAAAGGAATAAACTTTTCTAATGAGTATTTTGCAAAATAAATTGCATGTGATGTTTATGTGATAAACATATCCCCTACAAAGAGTGTGATGAACAGAGTACCAGAAGAAGCATGGTCCGGTATGTCTTGCATCGTATATCATCTAAGAGTGTTTGGATGTGTAGCGCATGTACATGTGCCAAAGGAGCTACGAGGTAATTTGGATGATAAAAGTGAAAAATTCATATTTCCTGATTAGAATAAGCAGTTAGTAGCTTACAAATTGTATAACCCTATCACCAAGAAGACCATAATCAACAAATATGTTGTGTTGAAATAACAAGAGTCATGGAATGGGACTGAAGACAAAAAAATCGATGCACAAGAACCATTGATAGAAGAGGATGTAGCAGAGGAGCGAAAAAAATCATAAGAGAATACACCAGAAAGGACTCCAAGATTTCCTGAGTAGCATTGATCTTTAAGAAGGTCAATTGATTGGAATTCTCCTAGCAACTAATCAGATAATGAATCAAACAATGGTAAGAGAAAGATGAGAAGTTTGAAATATATTTATGGTAATTTGGATTTTAGTTAAAACATTACATTATCGTCATTCCAAACTTATTCGTTTGAAAAATAAATCAGAGATAAAAATTGGGTGTAAGCCATGGATGAAGAAATTGAATCTATTGAGAAGAATGATACATGGGATTTGGTTGATTTTCCAATGGATAAAAACCACATTATTGTGAAATGGGTGTATAAGACAAAGTTGAATGAAAAATTTGAATTTCAAAGATTTAAAGTAAGACTTATAGGAAAATTATTCTTGCAGCAACCCAAAATATATTTTGGAGAACGCTTGCTCCGGTAGTTAGATTGGATATTGTAAGAGAAGTTCTAGCTACAACAGTTAAAACAAATGGAAATTATATCATATGGATGTGAAATCAACCTTCTTGAATGGAATTGTTAAAGAAGAAATTTATGTGCAAGAACCTCCAGGTTATGAAGTTGAAGATAATGAAGATAAAGTTTACAGGTTGAAGAAAGTGCTCTAGGGAATCAATCAAGTGCCTAGAGATTGGTACACCACAATTGACAATTACATGATCAAGAATCGATTTTGCAGAAGCAACATTGATTCTACCTTGTACACAAAGCTAAATGAGAATGACAAATTTTGATTGCTTCATTATATGTTCATGACATAATTTTTACAAGTGATCTTGAGTTAGATTAATTTAAAGAAGCCATGAAGAAAGAATTTGTGATGGCATATCTCGGTCTTATGAAATATTTTCTTGAAATATAAGTTGAAAATCTAAAAAAGGAATTTTTATTTTACAAAATAAATATGCCAAAGATATGCTGAAAAGATTTAGGATGGAAAATTGCAAACTTGTCTCTATACCAGTTGCAAGAGGAACAAATTTATGTACGGATGATGAACGATCAGATGTCAATCCAGCTCTATTCAAAATATTGGTTGGAAGCCTCATGTGTCTCACAACTACATGACCAAATATTATGCAAGGAGTGAGCTTGATTTCCAAATTTACGGAAACTCCAAAATACACAAAATGGAGAGCAGGAAAAAGAATTCTGAGATACATTGCAGGAAATAGAGATTGTGGCACAATGTATCCAAGTACAAAAAAGAATGATTTGATTGGATCGATAGATAATGAATTTGCAGGTATTTTGGATGATATGATGAGCACTTCTGGTTATGTGTTCCATATTGGTAGAGGTGCGATTTCATGGGAATCTAAGAAGAAGCCTATTGTGACACTATCATTAACAGAAACATAATATGTAGCAGAAACATCAACAACATGTCAAGGAGTGTGGTTAAGAAGGGTATTTGATGGAATAAAACATAAACAAAAAGGATCAATAGCAATATATTGTGACAACACCTCGACGATTGCACTATCCAAGAATATTTTATTTAATAAAAAGAGAAAGCATATTGATACTAGATATCACTTTATTAGAGAACTTGTGAGAAATGGAGAATACCACTCAAAGCCTTGTAAATCGAGTGATCAATTGGTTGATATATTTTCTGAGTCATTAGAAAAAGATATATTTTAGTTTTATAGAGGAATCCTCAGTGTTGTGAGCTTAGTTGAGACATAGACCAACATGAATGTTTGAGTTGTCATGAGTCATGTCTTAGTTTAGTGGTCGTAATTAAGGGAGAGTGTTAAAATAACTAAATACTCCCACATAGAGAGTTAGTTAAGTGAGTCAAGTTGAGTCAAATCGAGTTAAGTCATATTTTGGGTAAATTCGAACTTAGTGATTGGTTGCATGTCAAGTTATTTTAGGCGACTCACTAGTTGAAAAGGTTTAAGTACCCCTAACTAGGTTCATTGTAATTATCAATTTTGTTTTATCAATAGAAGAGTTGCAACTCATGCTATTTTGTGTGTGAATTATTTGTGTTATTTTGTGCCTTACCTCCTCCGCCTTTCCAACAACCATCAGGAAAGGTAGCACTGAGGAAGGCACATTGTAGAGCTTATCATGGATCACAACACAACCAATGAACTCTGGGTCTTGTGGATGAATCTCAACAAGCAGTTTTCTTGAGAATATCAGGCGACGAGGAGCCTAGAAAGGTCGGTAGGGAATGGATGAAAGAACAAAGTATGAATAATGTGTATAAAAGAAATATATTGTCACGTACAGAGAACGTCAATGCTAATGACAACTAAACTTATATCAATTAAATGTCCCCGAATATAGCCTATTTCATTCATGTTAATGGTGAAACAATTGAATTTTACAAAAAGGAAAAAAAGAAGGAAAAAAAGAAGAAAAAATGATTGACCTTAATAATCCATTGACTCAAAAATTAATTTTATATCATTTCTAGATGTTTATCTAACATTATATTTGAAATGTAACAAGCTATATAGGAGTGAGTATCTTCCGCCTAATTTAAATATAGCTAAATTAAAATAAAAAACTATAAAGATTTGGAAAAATGGAAGCATATATAAGCGCATGCAGAAACCTAGATCTAAAATCAGAATAAAAAGAAGTAAAATTGGAAAAAAAGAAATTAAAAATAAAAACTATAATTAATTATACATAGTCGACATCTACAATGTTGTCTTATATATTTTTAAGATTAGAAATAAATATTTAGAAATATTGTTTTATAACTTTAAAAAAACCACGTCATAAGTCATGGCCAATTAAAAATAAATTGCTATTCTAATTTACTTTTGATTTACATTATAAAACCAAAATCAATAGTTATCTAATTTATACCATATATATTAAATCAAGTATTATAAAGTATATGACTCAATTCTGTAGCATTCTCTAGATTTTAAAGTATGATCCACTTGCCAATTTTATAATTTGTTAGAACCTTTTATAAATTCAATTCAATATTCTAATTTATTAGAACCTCTTAAAAATTGGATTGAATATTTTGAATGATATAAGGAAAGGCAAGACCAAATCAATTATGCATTGTTGTTTATTTAGTTTGTGATTACATTAGTCAAACTATTTTACAATTTAGTGACAACCTCTCCATATGAAAATGATTTAATTGTCCTACAATCTACAAAATTTAAATTAATATAAATTATTTGGAAAAAAAAAAAAAACATGGTTTTTCCAAAAATTAATTTTTTGATTGGCTATGAATTTTTCATATAGCTTGTCAAAGAGATAAGCTGTAATCTTTATTTGATAAAAATTTTTTGGTGTTATAATCGATAATTAATTGCCTACCTATTTATCTATTAAGAAATTTACTCTTGCCAACATAGGCATGGGAGTAATTTACTCTGGATGGCATAAGCATGTCAGTAATTTACATGATCGGGGAGAGGTTCGGTACATGATTACAGTATCATATCATTTCAAGCTGACTAAATCTCTACTGCATTTAATACAAAACTCACACACTAGATCACATATTTATGGTGCTCTTTAACTTTATGCATGGATTCCAAATCTCAGTAATGGGACGAGTATAATATTAAAATTGGGCGGTACAGTAAATTAATGACATAGTACATTGTTACTAGTTCTTACTTTCATTGCATAGTAAGAAGTAAAACATTTCAACTACTAATATTTGAAATAGATAAATTTCAATTTTATTTGAAAATAATAATTTCGTTTTATAAAATGAACTTTTGAAAAACTTTAATTTTGTTTTGGTTAGTGAAAGGGAAACTAATAGCAATTCAACTAAAAATTGAATACTATAATAAGGTTGGGAATAGGAACCACGGCCGAGTAGGAAAGACTCGGTGGTAGCTTGCCATCCATATATGCACAAATGGGTCCACCACGAATGATGGTTACTTGAAGGTCATATTTTAAAGTGGAGATACTAATGTCATCCCATAATGGTAATAGTGAAGCTCAGTTGGAGGACTTATGCTCATTTTTAATGTAAAGAAATGTGTGATCAATATCCTCTACTAGGCCCCACCTTTGTCCCACTGTTAAGACAAACCTGTCATTATATCAGTGATGATCACAACTTATAAAATTAGAAAATGTTGTGCATACAGCAATAATTGCAGTGATATAAGAAAAACAATAAATAAAGTGAATGGGACGATGCTTTCAATGGTGGCCTCGTAAAATTAGCCAACTTAGCCATATTTGTGATAAATAATGTGTAGGACGATAAGATAAACAATAAATACAAGTTTATTTTCCGCTTGAAGATTAAATTATTATACTGGTCATACAAGCATAATGGGAAAGATGCTTTACTTTTAATTGTGGCCACATGAAAGTGTGGAAAAAATCCTAATTATAGTGTACATTATTTTATAAATTGTGGCCACATGAGAGTGCGGAAAAAATCCTAATTATAGTGTGCATTGTTTTATTGGAGGATTCCCTTAAGTGTCCTTCGCGAAGCTACTTATATTATTTTTAAATATTATTTTATATGTTTTTATTTATTAAATTATATTTTTATTATTTTTTTATAAAAATATTTATTTATAAATATGTTAAAATGAGATATATTTTATTATAGATTTATGTTAATTCAAAAATTTATTAAAAGTGGAGAGGGATCAAATTTTATTGGAGGATTCTTTTAAGTGTTCTTGGCGAAGCTACTTATATTATTTTTAAATAGTATTGTATATGTTTTTATTTATTAAATTATATTTTTATTATTTTTTATATAAATATTTATTTATAAATATGTTAAAATGAGATATATTTTATTATAGATTTATGTTAATTCAAAAATTTATTAAAAGTGGAGAGGGATCAAATTTTTTGAGGTGTAAATTTATTTTAAAGTGTAACACTTGAGAAATGATTTGTATCTCTAGAGATTTTATTTTTCTTGATACTTGATAGATTATGAGTTAACATGAATTTGTGTTGGTTATGGGTGTGTTTGCACTTCAACTACATGCTAACCATGAAATGAATTACACATTTCCATTTACAGAAACACACTAATAAAATCTTTTAAACATATAATTTTTTTTATTTTCATAATTTGTTCCTCTTTTTAGATAAATAGATTGTTAAGTTCAATTTCTTTTTGTTAACATTTTTTAAAATGTTACATGTTAATTCCATATTAACCATTAAATGAATTATAATGAATTTATCTTGAACAACAAACTAATAAAACTTCATAACCATAAGAATTTGTTTTTTTTTTCCATTTGTTTTATATTGTATGTACAAACTCTCTTCTTACATTGAATTTGTTTCATTAATGTTTTTCCTAATTGCTACATGTAATCTACACAATAAAATTTGAAGAAATTACTAAGTTTTCTTTATAGAATAAATTAGAAAACACCTATAAATGAAATAAAAAACAAAGGTGTGTGTATATATATATATATATATATATATATATATATATATATATATCAGCTTCATATTAAAAAATAAATAAATTACACTTCTAGATCATAATGAAAATGAAAATAATAATAATAATAAAATCTCTCTCAATTGTTACAAAATTATGTGTTTTTGACCCCAAATATAAACATATGTTACTTAATATGGCCATTAAACTATATATATATATATATAATGGTTGACACTTTATATACCACATGTAAAGTAAATATAAAATGAATTACACAAATGTGACATCAATATAATTTTTAAATGTCATATATCAACTCCATATTGAATAATGAAGGAATTATACAATTACTTTATATTAAAAAATAGAAAGAAATTAGAAATTGAAATATTTTTTTACTATTTTTTTATTGTTTTTAAATGTATCAACACAACATCTCTTGGTTGAAAACACTGAGAGGATTGTGAATAAGTATTTCACTTCAATTATTTAATTTTAATTTTCACAACATTAGATAACATTAACATAAATCCGCATCACATCTCAGTTAACAACGCCATTCAACGGTGAACAATGTCAAAGACAATATACAAGATATTTTTTAGGTGGAGAAACTTCTAAGAGAAAAAATAGCGAACACTTTTAATATAGGCATTTAAAGATAACATCAACATGAAGCTCCAGCAACAACTGGAAGGAGGATCTAAACCATTGATTTATCGGCTCCAAATGAAGGATGTGGCAACACTCTAATTTAATACCTCCAAATAGAAGGAGGTTCCAAACCCATTGTTTCATTAGCTTCAAATGAAAGGATGGTTAATCACCCTACAAGCTCCAACTTGACCTATCACCATCTTGGCACCGTAAAGTACTTTTAAGCTCAAACATGAGGGAGACCTTACTCTTCAACTTGCACCACCCTACCTCCCTAAAGACAAGATAAAATAATATTCTAGGTTACACTAAATACATTGCTCAACCACTATTATCGAGAACATTGTTGTATTTCCTCTACTATTGTTATATCATTGTCACAATACTAGTATAATTTCCACTATTATCAATACTATTTCTTGGTCACAACACCATCATCATCATAATACTATCATCCATGCCACTACTATCTATTTTTCCAATACTATGAAATCACGTCACTTCTAGGTCTTTCCCACATGCACAATCGAAACTGCCTCAAATATTTCTTGTGCCTAGCTTTAACTTGTCTAAACTTCTCCGTCATGAGACACAAAATCATAAGATACCAAGCCAATTTCCTTCATGTAATGTAATATTTAGCTCAACACATTATATTTTCTAAATCCTAATCCAATCAATATATAAATGAAAACCATATAACTTGTTTCAATAATATCGACCATTAGATACAAGTCAACAATGAACCCTACTCAACAAAAATCATCAAGCCAAACCCTAACTGAAAAATCCGAGTAGAATTCAACACTCTAGCTGTAATGCAACAAGTATTAAACATTGGTTCATGTATCTCAACAATATAATCCTTGGCACATCAACCAACTATTTAGTCATATCTACTTAACACTATGAGAATTAATAGCTTTAAGATTAAACCTTGTGATTACCAATATTATTAAAAATGAAGAAGTTGTGCCATACAAAAATTTGTTCTAACAATATAATGTCATACTAGCACACACAATATACCCTAAATAGTCATACAAACAAACCCTAAACCAAGAAATTTTAGAAGCTCAGCTTAAACCAACAAGTCAACATTCTTCAATAATATACTCAATGAAATATATGATAAAATTTTGGATAATAGACTTCCTATAGAAGAGTTGTTTCAAACAAAGTATTACTCCAACACTAATGTTCTTGAGTCATTTAACATCCGCGAGAATCAATTTCCATGGCTTCAGTCATATTAGAACTACAAACTTCAAATTTTTCCTTTTCAACCTTATCAAGGTTACTTGTTTCCACTTTTGTGTTAAAAGAGGTGCTTATAAATTTATATGTTTTTCTATTTTCATTATATGAATGCACATTTTTTCACTCCCCAAGGCTGGCTAGTGCTCATGAATATAAAATCATATATGTGAAATTGTTGCAGCATCAATATTGTCGTTTTTATTTTTCCAAATGATGAAAATATTCGTAGATGAAGATAGTTATGCTCTCTTCTATGTCAGTTGTTGCATTTCCTTCATGAAAAAGATTCATTCAATGTAGGGTATAGCTCTTACTACCAGGTTCGTAGAGGAACTTCACCTCACATGCTCCACTCTCACCAATGTCAAGACTACATCCTTTAACTTTTATAGTCAAATCCATTCGATAACATGCATTACGTTGATATACATAATAAACAAGGGCTCCTCACCTTTGACCAAGACTTATATAAAAACACCCACACTTCACATGGAAACGATCCACTTTATTTCACTCAATATGCCTAACATTGTCTTAGCTCAATGTGCTAACAAGAAACCAAGGAAAGATCAAAGAAAATTTGCGATTGGAGATACTAATATGACATTCATAGTATATATTCGAGGGAGATCACCTTCACATATTAATTATGATTTATCCAACATGTTAGTTATCAATTGAAACCTCAACCAGCCAAATTCCAACAAAATTCAATATTTGGTCACACGTAACACTACCACCGAAGTTGTACTTCTGAACTAGAAAAAACAAATCAAATGAAACATATTACGAGGATGTTGGGAAAAAACATATCCGATCATAATTTATAATCAATCTTCAAACATCTCCAGGTAACAAATCACTGCAAAATAACTTTGTTGTGAGATAAGTTCAGTTACTACTTCAGAGTGAAGCCTGTCTCAAAGCATATGCCTTCACAACATGTCATTATCATCTATATATATATATATATATATATATATATATATCATGACAAAAAAAACTCTAGAACTAAAAAATACATCTGTGTTGTAACTAGATTAAGTAAATTCCATAATCAAAATAAAAAAATAGATACGTGTTTACATTTAAGCCTTTTTTCTTTCTTTCTAGAACATGAAAAACAAACTCGTCCAATGAAAACATCTAATAATTTTCAGAAGTTATCACTATTTCTTATTTCTAATACTGCTCATTTGGTAGACATACTCCAAATATATATTGTATTTTTAGTATTTTGGTGTACAATAGGCCCCACTTCGTGTTAGTGAATGAGGTCAACATAGTCACAAAGTATAATATCAGTATTATTTGTATTTTCACAACACAACGAACCTTGTCCATACAGATATATCTATATGACCATTCACAAGAATCAATGTGACCCATCTAATAAAATGTGCCTAGGTCCCTATAACTACCCTTAGGGTCAACCTCATGACCATTGAAAATAAATGGAATTATTGAGGAAGCCTAACTTTACAAATAGTCTTTTTTTTACATAATTGTAATAACTGGGATAAATAAAAATATATATTCAATTTTTCTTTGATTTCTAGTCTAAATTTTGTCCAATTGAAGGGTTTCCTTTCAACATTCAATTTGGGGCTCCTTGACCTCATAAGAGGGCTTAAATTTTGAAGAGGCTTATCTCCTCAACTGTGAGAATTTATGTGGTCCGCTAACTACCAATGGAATTTGAATAGCAAGGATATTCAAATGACAATGGTGTCAATTGAAAAAAAAATGATGTTCCTTGTCATGTTCTTTATCAAAAGTAGAGAATCATAACCACACTGTAGGAGCTTCACATCCTTCTAGGGATTCTTTACCATCGAAGATTTAAATTAATGCAATCCCAAGACATATATTAAGAGCATTCAAATATTTATGTTTCCATCAATGACAACACAATTCAATAGTATTCCCCCTTGGCATTGATGAAAACACACATATTACGCTTGTGATTATTTCTCCCCCTACATCCATGCTTCTTATCTTCCTTTCCAAATTGATCTCTCCTTTTTACATCAATGGCAATGGGTTACTCTCCATGAAGAAATAAATTTCTCTTTCTTCCTTCAATATGCCTTTCTTTATTTGATTGCTTCTCTCCTACTCATAGTTATGCCTCTCAAGGCTTGTCGTAGTAGATTTCACCTTCCAATTTACATTAATGAATTGATTTACCTTTGTGACAAAGATAATGAGTCCTCAAATTTTTTCCACGACTCTGCTACTGTACTGAACAAAAATCTAACTAATATTCCCACAATGTTGATTACTACTCTACCAAATTCTCCAGATATTCCATATTCGATTCCAAATTATATTTATAAAGGATAGATTTTCAAATTTGCAACCACTGCTACTTATACTCCCGCTCTTCAAGATTCACAGGATAGGGAGTGTTCAAGAAGTATATTTTAGAATAATGTATAAAATTTCTCTACTATTGGATCATTCTGCACCTTGACATCTACCATTTTTCCTTTAGATTCATCATGGCCTTGTGACTCTACATATCCTGAGAGCACGACCACTCGGATTTCTCATTCACCTGATCTTCTTGCTTTTTTTTTCTTCTCCAAACCTTCTTGTACCTAATATTAGTGTTCTCCTTCATGGATGATTCCATCATCTATCTGTAATCATGATTTGTATGTCCATAGTATGGAATTTGAAGCATTCTATATGGTACCTATATGATGGGCAAACTAACATATACTTTTTTCTGATGAGGCCATTTAGATATTTGTCTTGTATTCCTTCAACCTTGCTTCTATAGTTTTGATTTTTTTTTATAATCATCCCTATCATAAGCTTTCCAATCCCTATCCTTATTCCAAAGTTAGTACATGAAAAACAATAATAATTAAACAATCTAGGGCATGTGGATAACAAGGAAAATTTTAAGGATGAAAGTTTATCTTATAGTTTATAAACCTTGGTGAGTCTTACTAGTCCCTAATAACCAAATTTTAAATTTTTTGATGATAATTTTGTAAAATTGTTTAGATTTATAATTGATTTATATTAGATAATATATAACATTGACGATTTTTAAGGTAAAATAAGTTTATACTATAAAATTTGGTCGAATTCATTCTTAGAAAAATGGAAATTGGCGAAATGTTTTTTGGAAAAAGCATGGAATATTAGCCCACCTGCGAATATTAGCCCCTAAAATTTTCCCTGGTGGATAATATGTATTTCCTTAATTATTTCTGAAAGATATTATTTCCTTTAGGATGATCAATCCTTTATTGTTCCTTGCCCTTGATTACCTCAACATGTCTTCTTAGAGAAATATTTTCAATATTTTTTTCTCCTTCGCTTTGATTTCGCTTTTGAGTGACCTTGTTGTCTAGCTTCTTATTAATCTTTCTCTTTGAGGGTTTGGAACTTGTTCCTGTATTGCATTGAGCTTCACTTACATCTTTTGCCTTTATTTTAAAGAAAGTAATTTATTTATCCTTATCGTTAATGACATGATTCTTTCTTTCAATATATTTAAATTGATCCATCTATTATTCCTTGATCCTATATATAGATGCATCAAGTTCCTTTCAATTTTGAATAACTTATACCTCAAACTTTCGAGTAGATTCCTATAGTTGACTTGTAAATATTTTCTCTTTCATATCTACTTACTCCACCTGGAATGTTAGGACAATGGCTTCTTCGAGTATTTTATTTTTCTTCCATTATTTATTTAGGTTACTTAAGGAATTTATCAAATTTGTCTCCATGTCCATTACAGGTTCTCCATATTCATTTTCTTCAAAATAATTGATCTAATTATATTCTTTATTTAAATCATGGTCATCATTCTCTCCATATTTACTTGAATTATTATTTGAGTAGATATTATGAAGCTTCTTTCAAAGCCTTTTAGCTAGTGAGCACTGATCCACTTTGGCTTTCATAGAATCTGGCAGAGCTCTTAGAATGGCATTCATTACTTTTGCATTGTACCTTCTTGATTCATGGCTATATATGTCTCTAGAAATAACTCACAACCATACATCATATCCAATAGTTTTTATGTAACCAAATAAAACAGAAGAAAAAGATAGATCAACGACTTGTAAATAAGCCTCTTTGAGGATGAAACCTCCTTTACATCACATAAATGAATCATTATTGAATGATTCAAGTGGAAAGACCTCCAAGGTATATATAGGATTCTAAAGGGTGAAAATATCATTAGGGCCTGCATAGCAATAATAATGTAAGGGATCAATAATAAAAATAATGGGATCATATGGGCTGCAAAAATAACAATATGGGGGCTACACTAGAAATATAGGGAACTAACATGCCACTCTCCTTTAGAAAAGTGTTTTCCTCAATGCTTGAATAGTTTTATATAGTTTTTTATGAAATTATCATCCTCCCACATCGAATCCTCAACAGGTAAGTGCTTCGACTTCATGAGATACTCTCTAATTGATTGATTTCATAGTTGTCATATTCATGTTTTCGTGATTGCTTCAGGATCAAATATTATTTTTCCTTCCTCGTCAAGTTCTGGAAATATATTTTTAACTATGATATTATCTCCTATAACCTTATTTAAGCATGACAACATGGAAAAATGGGTGTACTCACGAAGATGCAAGTAGCTCCAATTTGTATGCCATTGTACCAATATTTTGCAACAAATTATAAGAGCCATAGTACTTGGGTGATAATTTATTATCCTTCTTAGCTTACTTGAGGGAAATTTGTTTTTATGGTTGTAGTTGTAAAAGTACCCATTCACCCAAATAAAAACTCCTTTCACTGCGATGTTTATATGCCTATTGTTTCATTCAATTTTTCACTTGAGTTAGGTTATCCTTTAAGAGTTGGAAAAGTTGTTGTTGATGCTGGATTTGATCTTCAACTACTTGAACCTTAGAAGTGTCTCTTAAAGAAAATGTTATGGATGATGGATGATATCCATAGAGTGCCATAAATGAGGTCATTTTTGTTGTGCTATGGAAGTAAGTGTTATACCACCATTTTTCCAGAGGTAACCACTTGAAATACTATGTTTGTTTTTCATATATATAGAAAGAAATATATTCTTCCAAACATTTATTCACTATCTCAGTTTCTCGTCAAATTGAGGATGATAATATGATTTATTAGCTAATTGAGTACGATGACAAAAATAATTATGTCCAAGAATTTCTAGTGAAAATGGCATCTTTGTAACATAATCTTTGGTTTTCCATGTAGCTTTTGACTTGTTTCCATAAAGGCAGTAGCAATTGTATTATCTTTGGAAGGATGAGATAGCGCACAAAAGTGTGCATACTTGGTAAGTCCATCAACAACCACCATGATGACACTTTTTCCTTTATAGTTAGGTAAATATGTGGCAAAATAAATTAATATCTCCTCCCAACATTGAATTTGAATGGCTAATGGTTGTAAAAGGCTCAGGTTCTTAAACTTCTCCACTTTATTCTATTGTGAAACAAAACATTCTGTCACAAGCCTTTGAATATCATATTTAAGTTCATCCCCCAAAAAATCCTTCTTCTCCCTTTGGTAAGTTTTTAAAAATTCTGAGTGCCCTCCTATAGGAGAGGTCTGCAATTCGAAAAGAACCTTTTGTTTGAGTTGGGAGTGCTTACATATATATAAGTGATATTTGTACCATAGTGAATAATTTTTCCAGATAAATGTATTAGATGCAATGGGATCTTGCTTCAAGTTTGAATGAGTGTCCACACCTCTTCATCATTCTTCCATTCATACCTTGCTTTAGTTATCTATTTAGGTTAAATAATGGAAATGACATAGAGAATTGCTTCACATCCTCACCCATTCTTGAGAGTGCATCTGAATCAACATTTTTCTTCCCTTTCTGGTAGATGATTTAAAAACCATTACTGAAAATATGTATGATCAATTTTTGCTTCTCTTTCGGAGATATTCTTTGTTCCAATAATTATTTTAAGAATATCATGATCTATTTTTACCTTTAGGTGTCTTCTCATTAGGTTAGGGTGCCATTTATTCAAATCATATATTATTTCCAACATTTCCTTCTTATAAACAGGTTTTTCTAAATAACCTCCCTTGATTGGGTGAATTTTAGAAGTAATGAATCTTCCTTTTTGTATTAAAACAACACCAATGCCATTTCCTGAGGCATCACATTGCACAATAAAGGTTCTTGTGAAGTTTGTTGTAGCTAAGACCAGAGCTCGACACATTCCTCTTTAAGATTTGGAAAGGTATTAGTTTCTTCTGGAGTCCAAAAAAAAACATCTTTCTTCACTAATGTTGTTAGTGGTGCTTCTATTTTCCCATAATTGTTAACAAACATGTAATAATATCCTATCAACCCAAGAAATCGGATGAGTGGATTTTCCATTATTTTATAGCTTTTATTTTGTTATGGTGTACGTTAACACGCTTATGAGATACAATATGACCCTAATATTCCACTTCATAGACCCAAAACAAACATTTGAAGGTTTTTTCATGCAATTTTTTCTCCTCCAATAGTTTTAACACCCTATAAAAAATTTGAACATGATATTTTGAAGAATTTATGTAGATTATTATATCATCAAAAAATGCTAAAAAAAACTTTCTAAGGAAGGGTTTTAAAATGGAATTCATCAAACCTTGAAATGTGGAATTTCCCTTAGTGAGGCCAAAAGGCATGACCAAAATTCATAATGACCTTAATGAGTTTTGAAGTTTTATTTTGGAATGTCTACTATCTTCATTCTAATTTGATGATATCCTGAGTGAAGATCCAACTTGGTGAAATAAATTTTTCTAGGTATTTCATCAAACAATTCATCAATCAAAAGAATGATAAATTTATCTTTAATACTAAGCTTATAGAGGTCTCTATAACCTCGACACATACTTCATGATCCATCCTTGTGCACCAATATTATTGGAGAAGACAAATAACTTTGTATAGGTTTAATTATACATGATTTGAACATTTTTGAAACCATACATTCAATTTCACTCTTCTGGGAATAGGGATATTTTTAAGTTTTGATGTTTGGAGGATCACTTCCTGGAATCAAGTGAATAACATGATCATTGTAGAGCCTCAAGACTGCCCCAATTTTGACACTCCTTTCACTCATTTTCCCTTATTTTTGTTGCATCCATTAGCTCAAACAAGTGTTAGACTGGAAATTTTGATGAACTATTTTTCATATTTTCAATTGTTCCTTATTATTAGAGTAAAATATCCATTAGCTACGGAATTAATGCAATTCTGCAGCTGATTGATGTTTCTATAGCCATTTCCACGGTTTGATACATTCTAAGGTATTATTGGAGTAGTGAAATATATGGTTAGATGATAAATCATATTATCATGGATCCTATCCTATCCATATGGTCCAAATCAAGCAAGAAATCACCCGGATATGTGGTCAAAGGAATGATCAAATAGGTGTTGAATCAAGGGAGAAAGGTGTTTGAAGCCATCCCGCTTCACGATTTGCTCTACCACATAGAAAATTGTGAAGAAACAAAATTCTAATTTCTATTTTAGATTTCGATCTAAAATTTTGTAGTTCATATAGGCATAAAAGCCTCAAGACAATTAATGATTAGCTTTTATAAATATCAGGCTAGTAATTGTATTACAGTGTGAATTATTGTGTGACTGTAATCTCATTTAAACTCTGTTTTATTTCCAATTTGAATGAAGAAGCGTTATGGAGTTTCAATGCGTAGTTAGTAACATTTAGACTTGAATCCATCTATTGTGGAGGGTCCTGCAATAGAATAGGTTATGTTTTAATTCAGTTTTGTTTTATAATTATATGTTAGTCATAACCTCATCTTTATTTCTCAGTTTATGCGTTAATTTTATTTCATAGTGTAGATATATGTCTTGCTTCTGATTTAGTTTTCATCTTATAAACTACAATTATTTCTAGACTTCCATACTATAGATGTTTTGTTTATCATTTTAATTATGTTATTTGCTATTGTCATTTCCAGAATTTCGTAATCTAGGTGCCTGGTTTAATTTTGTCATTATAGACGTTATAATCATTTCCAGAATTTAATCTTGTTAGAATAGATGTTCAAGTAATTTGTTTTATCATTTGATGTAGTTTCATTTTCTGAATAGTTATAACACTGAGATAATCATAGTTTCTTTTATGCATCAGTGATTTATTGTATATTAGTTCTTCTTTTGAGAGACTTATTTTAGAATTTCCTTTTTAGTTTTTAATTAAATTATTTTTGTAAGTTTAAATAGTCTTATTTCTTAATAGTGATTTAGAAATTTCCTTTCTACGCATACTAGCGTAAATATTTCCTAAGTGATTCCTTGATTCAAGTTTCATTCACATAAAATTCCCAAAAAGACACAAAAATATTAATGTTGTTGTTTTTTCCAGAATTTTAAAGTTTTCTCAAATTCATCGTTAGTTACTAACAGATAAATTAGTTAATATTTTTGTTGAAGTTTTTAGGGACATAATTACACTTGGATTTAGTTTTCTCTCATGAATTATAGTTCAATTTCTTAAAGTCATTTATGACATCTTCAAAAATGATCCTCACATATAAAATCATCATAATAAAGTAAGTAGGAAAGGTTTCTAACATATATAGTGCACTTGCACTTCACAAGATTACAAACTCCAGTTGATAATTAATAATAGAAATTTAAGAACATTAAATTGACTAAACATTTTGGCACCATTGCTGGGGAAGTGTAAATATAAGCCTTTTATCTATTATATATATATTAGAAAAATGGAATGCATAGAGAAAGAGATTCTAGGGGTAGATTTCTAGCTAGATGAATAAGCTTAATTGCAACAACACGAGTCACCTCATCAAGGTCTCTTAGTGCCACACCATCCACCCAAACTCACATACCATTTTTAGCAGGTAGACATAAAATTCCTCAGGTATTAAGATCATAAATTCAACCTAGGGATTCACCAACTTCATCAATTGAAGCAATTTTAGAATAAAAATACCATACATCCCCAACATAGGGATTAATTTTCCTAAAATCTACTGGACAAATTTTTTTATCTCAAGAACTATAAATCCCTAGTGTGGAGGAGGAAGAAGAAATATTCTTTAATATACCAGTTATATAAGAACCAGAAGAATTAGAATAAGAACATACAATCCCAATCTTGGAATCTTATATTAGTTCAGAAGAATCTACAATGGTTGGGGAAGGGCAAGGAGAGGTAAAAAACAATGATGAAAATTTAATAATTGGAGGAGGTGGACCTAGGATTGGAGGTGGAGGTAGAGGTAGAGGAAGAGATGGAGGAAGTGGAAGAGGTGAAGGTAGAGGAGATAGCGGAGAAGCCATAATAGATCCATATCATGTTGTATTTCCTATCCTTGATGTACATACTACTACCACAATGAAAAATATCTCACCCTCTATACTTCCTAACTTCCATGGATTAAGAAGTGAGTATCCTGAAAAATTTATTTTTGAATTCAAAGTTTTATCTAGATCGTATGACTACCTACTTGATTCTTAACAATTGAAATTGTTTTTAGCTACCCTTAAGGATGTAACAATGAAATGGTTTATGGGCTTAATAACACACTATATTATAACATGGTAATAAATGAAAAATGCATTCTTATTAAAATACAATGATTACTGCATACAAGGATTAAAATGAAATAGGAATTTTTCTTGATGAATTTACAACATATATTTTAGGGAGTCTTAGTGAACAAATAGATACCTTGAAATTACAAAACAAGAAAAGAGTTGAAAGTGATGCCTTATATATCTTTTTTCCTAAGTGCAGAAAGAAAAATGCCTTAAGAGAATGCCCTCTTGATTTGAAAAGTGTAGAAACCTATGTTATATGTATAGAGAATCATGAAACAAATAAGTGTCCTTCCATCCCTAGTTTAAAAGATGTATACCAAGAGGAAATGATTCCAAAACAGGTAAATCCTCTTTGCTTTGTTGCTAGAAGAACATGGCAAGGATAAAAAACTCAGGGTTTCAACACTCAGATGTATACTCAACCCCCAGAAAATAACTAGACTGAACCAATGTCATAGAAACAACCTTGGTCTCGATCCCAAACTTCGACACAAGGATGGAAAACTCATTATGTTAGATACTCTCAATATCACCTGTATCCACAACCTTACGCAAACATTCCACCACAACATTTTCCTCAATATATTTAACAACCACAACCTCAATATCAAAATCAAAACCCTAAACTTTCATTACCATTTCCACAAAGGGAAAATCAATTCCCTGCTCAACCACTTCCAAAATCAAACAATAAGAATGCACAACCTCTTTACAACATGGAGGGTCGAAATATTCAAACCTATATTATAACTTCACTAGATCTTAATAATGTCAAACCAAGATTCGGTAGAATATTAGAAAAGAAATTACCACATGTTGTTATAAAGAAAAAAGAAAAATATGATCATTCTGATGAATAGACATCTCTTCACCAAGATAAAAATCTTCAAAAACAAACACATGAAACACCAATAAACTCAACTCTATTATAGAACAACCTTCAGTATATGTCTCAAAACCACCTTTACTTGAAATATTACAAATTGATAAAGGGGTAGAAAAACAAATCATGATGCCTGATTATGATATGTTAGATGAGCTGAAGAATGTTTGTATAAATATTTTTTTTACAAGATATAAAATAAATTCCAATCCTTGCAAAGACAATAAGATAGTTGAGTATAAATAAACCTGGAAGAAAAAGGTAAGAAGTAAAAAGAATAAAATTAGTTGGGAAAATAGTAGACATCATAATGGGAAAAACTACAATACAAAGATATTTGGATCTAAGAAGTCCCATTGTGAAGACACACATCAATGGTATCGAAATACCAAACACATTGATTGACTTAGGAGCACCCATAAACATCATGAGTAAACAAACTATGGATCAAATAAGACTTCCAAATCTTCAATATACTCCAACATTATTACGATTAGCAGAAAAATATGTAATGAAACCTGATGGTGTGTTAGAAGACATTTATGTATCCTTAGATTCTTGGGAATATCCAATTGATTTTATGATTTTAACCCCCAAGAATAACTTAGGAGGACATCCGTTAATCCTGGGAAGACCTTTGTTAGCTACAAATGATGCTTTTATCAATTGTGGACTTGCTGATATGTTTATCTCTCATGGTAGTTCAACGAATAAATTCACATTATACCCACCAGAAAAAACAATGATAGAAGTAGAAAATGAAGAATGGATGGGTGATGACAATGACCTACAACCTATTTTTACTATCTTACAAATTAGCGAAGAAGATCAGATTCTAGATTCAATAGAAAATAATGAATTATCTTCACAATGTTAGAGTAGTCAAAATTTTCATGAATAATGAAATATTGAGTATTTATCATCTAGACAAATGCATTTATATTCTATGTAAGAATTTGGAAATTATTCAATAGAAATGTTTCTAGGTAAAAATTTAAATTTAAGCAAAAATGTGGGAGAATTTCAAAAAAAGAAATTAATAGAAACATTACAAAAACACTTTTTTTGCATATGCATGGGAATACACTGACATGAAAGGAAGTAATCCTAAAACTTGCATGGATCACATATATATTGAAGTGAATTCCAGGCAAATCGAAAAACCTCAGAGAAGAATGAATCCAAACTTGAGGGAAATTGTAAAGGAGGAACTACAAAAATTGTTGAATGTAAACTTTATTTATCCAATATCATATAGTCAGTGGGCTTTACCTTTAGTAATTGTTCCTAAAAAGAATGGAAAATGGAGAGTATGTATTGATTATAGGGAACCGAATAAGGTTACCTTCAAATATCATTTTCCATTACCTTTCATAGATCAATTTTTTGATACATTACCAGGGAAGAAATATTTTTCATTCTTGGACAGTTTTAGTGGATATAATCAAATTCAGGTAGCATAAGAAGATCAGGATAAAACCGCTTTTACCTATCCATGGGGAACTTATACTTACTGAGTACTTCCATTTGGATTATGCAATGCACCAACAACATTCCAGAGAGCAGTATTGGGTATTTTTTTTGATTTAATCCATGATTGTGTGGAAGTTTACAGATCATTTTATAGTTTATGAAAATTATTTTGAAGAAGCCTTTGAAAATTTGGAAAAATTTATCATAATATTTAAGGAAGAAAATCTCTCATTAAGTCATGAAAAATGATTTTTTGTGTTTACTGGGGGAATTTTTTTAGGACACCATATTTCAAGAAATGGAATAGAAGTGGACTCATCTAAGGTTGAATTTATTTCCAAATTAGCAGTTCCAACTTGTCAAAAAGATGTTAGAAGTTTTCTCGGTTTCACAGGATATTATAGAAAATTTATAGAAAACTTCAAAAATATTGCACCTCCACTCTTCAATTTGCTTATAAAATATTGTGAATTCAGTTGGAATACTGATTGTCAAAAGGCCTTTGAGGCTTTGAAAGAAAATATTTCTGAAGCAGCCATCTTAAGAGGACCAAACTGGAAATTTCCTTTTCATATTCCAACCGATGCTTCCGAAACATCTTTGGGAGTTGTATTGGCCCAAAAATACCTAACTCCTTATGATATTTACTATACAAGTAAAAAATTGACTCCTACAGAGTTAAATTATACTGTTACTAAAAAGAAATTTTTAGTTGTTGTCCATGCCACTAATAAATTTAGAAATTACATCACTAGCTATGAAACTTTTATTCACATAGATCATTCTGCAATTAAATTCTAATGAATAAATCAATCACTAATGGCAGAGTCACAAGATGGTTATTATTATTGCAAGAAATCAATATCTCCATTTCAGATCAACTTAGAAAACAAAACACAATTGCTGATGTTTTGTCTAGAATTCAAAATGATAACAATGATACACCAATAGAAGACAATTTTCTTGATGAATATATTTTTTCAATATTTACTAAATCTTCATGGTTTGTAGACATTGCTAACTATTTATCCCCAGGGAAGCTACCATCATATTTATTTCCTAGAGAAAAGAGAAAGATAATTCAAATGAGTGCATCTTATTCATGGATAAATGAAGAATTGTACAATATGGGTCTAGATTTCATTATCCGAAGGTGTGTAAGAGAAGAAGAAATACCTGAGATACTAAAAGCATGTCATGGTGAACCATGTGGAGGACACTTTACTGACAAAAGAACTGCTTACAAATTTCTTCTGTTAGGATATTATTGGCCATCCCTTTTTAAGGATGCGAAGGAATATGTTAAGAGATGTGATAGTTTTCAAAGAATGGGGAAACACATTCCTTTGGATGAAATTGCTTTACAACCCAACTACTTATCGAACCATTTGAAAATGGGTTCTATATTTTGTCAGACCAATCAATCAACCATCAAGAAAAAATAGGTATATCCTTATGTGCACTGATTATGTCACTAAATGGGTAGAATCTAAAGCACTTTCTTTTGTTACTAAAAATGTTGTAGTTTCATTTATTTTTTAGGATATTCTTACGTGTTTTGGCATCTTAGGGGAAGTTGTGACAGATCAAGGAACTCACTTTACATCCAGAATGGTGCAGAAGTTAGTAGAAGAATACAAAATAAAGAATAGGAAGTCTACTCCATATCATCCACATGCAAATGGACAAGAAAAATCCATTAATAAACTGATTGAAGCAATTCTTACTAATACTGTACATTTTCATACAAGGGATTGGGAAGAAAAGCTTCCAAAAGCTTTATGGGCCTACCACACGACATGGAAAAGCACAACATGAAATACTCCCTATGAACTTTTTTATGGGAAGCAAGTGTTATTTCCAATTAATTTCTAGATAAAAACTCTCAAGCCAATTGTTAAATTGGAACTTGACCTGTCAGAAGCACAAGGGCATATAATGGAACAACTAAATGAGCTTAATGAAATGAGGAAAGATGAAATTTAAAATACCAACCTAGTTCAACAACAAAGATCCAGGTGGCATGATAGTTATATCTAAGAAATAAAATTTCAAGAAGGAGATTGGGCACTACTTTTTTATTCAAAGTTCAATGATTTTTATCGAATATTTCAAACTAACTTGCTTGGGCCTTATGATATTAAGAGTCTTTTATAATGGATTAGTTATGATCAAAATAATTGATGAAGAAAGAGTTTCTCTCCTCATAAATGGACATCGACTAAGGATCTATCACAAGCCATTGACAAAGGAGTAATTTGTTTAAAATTTTTAAGATAATGTTGATATAAAGTTGGTGAAGAAGACTTCTTCTTCTTCCCCAACTTAAAAGTCTTCTTTCATTTTATCATTTTATCATATATATATATATATATATATATATATATTAAAAAGAAAAAAAATTGTATAAGTATGAAAACCAATCATTGATTGGGATATTTATGTAGAAAATCAAAGGTTGAAACCATTTTTTTGTTACCTTACATTTTCTTTATTCCTATTCTAAAATCCTAGTTGCTTTGCATCCTTTTTCTCTTTAAAAAAGAATAACAATATATATCTACAAGTTTTTTTAAATTCTGCAGCTCTGATGGATTTCTACAGCTTATATATAAAACATGACATTTTTTACTAAAGAAATTGAATAATACCCCGAAGAACACGTGAAGACAAGACAAAGAGAAACAGTTGAAGGTTAGCAACATCAAATTCAAGGTATGCAAATGAAAATTTTTATTTAATAATAAGGATGTAAAAACTGGCATATGAATTATATGGTCATTTTATACCACCAATTCAAAAACGTGATTAACAACCACTGATCATGTCAAATCAAAATCAAATCTCAAACTTTGCCACTTAACCCTCATCGTTCCATGACCGCTCCAACATCAAATCACGATTTCGTTGGTGAAAACATCCAAATCCTAATGATCATTTCTTATTAACCTTACTCATACTCTCGATAATTATGAAGCCTCATTCATTCATTCATGCCCTTCTTCATTTTGAAGCATAATTCACTCACGCTCTCTTTCATATCGAAAATGTTCATCTTACCCTGTCAAGAGGTAGTCTTAAGTATAAACTTCCCGAGCCATGGGAGTGATAGTGAGGACAGAACCAGAAGGACAGAACTTCATGGAAAGTTATCCATAGGTAACATAAGTACTACATAAGGCACGGTGGCTCAGTTTTCTAGAAAAAATTGAAGGATTTCACAAGAAGGTAACTAAATAATTTTCCAGAGCATTCGACAGGATGGAGGTCGAAATCTGAGATGTTAAGTTTTCAATAACATAGTCTTTCATAGCCGAAGCCACTGGACTACCAATAACTAGAGAGAGGTGGTTCAAAACAAAGTAATCGAAGGTGAAGAATGGAAAATATTTCTGAAAAACCCAGGTATGGATACCACCAACTTAAAAAATGGAATACCTAGCACAACACTTAAAGGAAAATGGAGGAATTTTCTATTGATAATCCAATTTTTTTTACATGTGAAGGAATATTTGGATGCATGTTCTTTTATCATGTTAGGTTATTGATGAATTTTCTTGAAGGCAATGAAATAAATCTTCCCTACTTTTTGCTACATAGCTTGAGAAAAATGTCGCGAACTATTCAAAAGAGAATTCAGTTTATAGACAACACAATGTATCATCATGGGTTCATAAAAATTCTTATCAAATTCCGCCTTAAAAATTCAGGGAATACTTGGGAAAATTTCATAATTTTAAATCATTTCAAAGAGGGAAACCAAGAGGAGCCTAGTTGTGGAAAAGAAAAAAGAGGAAGGAAAAGAAAACTTGAAGACCCTATTGAAATTGAACAAAAAGTTGAGGAACAATCAGAAGATGAAGTTCTAATTGTATAAATTTTGGTAAAACTTAAGAAGAAAACTGATAAAAAGAAGGAAAAGGGCGAAAAAGTAAAAGATATAGAAAATCCCAAAATAAAGAAGAATAGGGTAAAAATTAAAAACCCTCCTCCTTCAATAAGGAGAAGTGCTAGACTTCACCAGAAAGTGAAAAATATGGCTCCAAAAGAAACATGATTTGTGGATTTAGAGGAGGAACTCAGGGTTCCATCACCCACTACTATGTCTCATGTCCAGAGTCCAGGTCGAAATACCCGAGAGATTGACCTAGTAACACAATAAATTTATGACAATATTGAGTCCTTAGAGAAGAGATACATAGAGAAGACATAAGTTTTAGAACAGAAAGAAGAAGCCTAGCCTCATAGTCCATAAGAGCCTCCAGTAGTGAATGTTCTAAGGGAGGAGAATTTTGAACTGGATATACTAAACAAGAATATTAAATAGGAGCATGATGCCTTGAAGTTGCAGAACCAGATTGGGAAAACCATAAATGATAATACTATTTTCCATTTTGGCTTATGGTTTGTCAAGCCTCAAGACTGTCTTTATTTTGACATCCATTTCACCGCTTCTCCTTTCCTTTTGACATAATTCACAAACCCAATCAGTGTTTATTGATATATTTTCACTCTGAAGAGGCATTTAAATGATCTCTCTTTTATATTCTAATGTTTCTTATTATTTGAATGAATCTTTTATTTAACTACAAAATTATTGGAATTCTTTGGCTAATCTCCATTTTTGCAGCTACCGACATTGTTCGACAGGTTTTGAAGATGAATGAAAGAATGAAGCATATGGGTAGTTTTGAAATGATCCATACATGGATTTTTTCCTACTAACCTATCCAAAATCGAGATAAATCACACCTAAAATCATGGTCATAGGATTAGTCAAATGGAAGGCCGAGACAATGGACGAGAAGTTGGAAGCCTCATAATTTTCTCTCCACGTAGCAAATTGTGAAGGCTATGAAGATCAATAGTCCTGTTTAAAATTATACTTCTCAGTTTTGTTACTATATTTAGGCGATATCATCTCAAAACAATTGATTTTAATTTATTATAAATACTGAGTTTTTTTTTAACAGGGAAAAAGTTTAATTTCTATAATATTGCTACACATCGAAATTCTAGTTTATTAATGCAAGGTGAAGGCGAAGTTTAAGACCATTAATGCATGATTAGTCTTACGTCAATAGTTTAATACTATATTTTACGTTGGATTAATGTGATAATTTTTCATTTGATAAGTAGAGAAAAGATTTCAATTACATGATATAATTTGATCATAGTTTGTATTGATGTTTTGTTTATATTTAGAAGAAATTTAAGTAGATAATCTCGTTATGTAATTAATATAATTTCCGGTAGGATAACCTAACATAGATTTAAACATGGTTTCTTTTTATGCAATTTAGACTTGTTTTAGATCAATTTTCTCTCTTAATATTACATTCCATTTTTTTCCTTCTTGGAATTTTCATTTTCTAGTTATTAGAATATTTTCTTTAGAAAAAATTATAAATAAATTTCCTTCTTAGATTAAATTTAAACATTTCCTTTTCTTCCTTCTTAAGTTTATCTTTTGAGCATTAAAATTCTTCTAGATTTAGTTACTTTCTTGCTTTTAGATTTCATTGATACAAAATCTCTAAAAATACAAAAAGATAGAAGTTTCTTTTCTAAGTTCTTTAGAAAAAAATTGTTTTTCTTTCTTAACTTTCATGATAGACTCTTAATTAGATTTAGATTTCATTCGTTATATCAGTTTTTAGTTTCCCTATTTTTAACATTAAATATAAAAATACAAAACCACCAAAAACAACATATAAAATCTATGCAATGAAGTAATAAGATATGCTTGTAGAATATATAATGAACTTGCACTTCACAAGATTACTAAGTCTGGTCGATAATTTATGATAGCAATTTAGGACATTAAATTCACTAAAAATTTTAGCGCCGTTGTCGGGGAAGTGTAATTAGAAGCCTTATTTCTTAAATCTAAAAAAAAAAAAAAAATCTAAAACAAAAACACAAAAACATGATATGCGTAGAGAAAGAAATTTTAGGGGTATATTTATAGCTAGAGGTAGAATTTTGATCCCAATAACACCACTCACCCCACCAAGACTTCATAGTGCTACACCAGCATCTCAATCTCATATTCGATTCTTAAAACAAACTCCCTGATGTCTTAAGATTATAAATTAAACCAAGAGGCTCTCCAACTTCATCAAATAAAGCAGTCATAGAAGAAGAATATCCTAGATCTCAAACAACAAGAGTAGTCTTTCTAACCTCCACTGGAGAACAAATCTCAACTCAAGATCTAGAAGTCCCTAGTGAAGAGGAGGAACAAATCTTATTCAATATACCATTGATAGAAGAACCAGGGGAAGAATAAATAAATCCAATAATAGAAACCTATATTAGTTCCCAGGAATCTACAATGGCAGGAGAAGGAGAAGGATAAGTACACAATCTAAATGGAGAAAAATTAAGACTAGGAGGAGGAAGAAGAGGTGGACGCAAGGAAAATTTTAAGGATGTAAAATTATTTTGAAGTTTAAAAAATTGGTGAATCTCACTAGTCCCTAACGTGAAAAATATAAAATTTTTATTGATGTACTTGTAAAATTACTCAAATTTATAATGATATTATATATTTTTTCTATATAATGTTGGTGATTTGTAAGGTAAAATAATTTTATATTGTAAAATTTGGGCAAATCACTTTTTAAAAAAAATGGAAATTGACAAATAATTTTTTTTGGAAAAACCATGGAAAATTAGCCCACCTGCGAATATTAGCCCCTAAAATTTTCCATGGGTGGACGAGATGGAGGAGGAGGTAGAGGAAGAGGAAGAGGGGAAGAAAATATAGATGAAAATAGAGAAGAACCTATTGGATTTCCTATCTATGATGAGGATACAACTACTACAATGAAGAATATCTCACCTTCTATCCTTCCCAATTTTCATGGACTAAGAAATGAAATTCTTGAAACATTTCTATTTAAATTTGAGGTTTTATGTAGATCGTATGACTACTTATAGGATTCTCAAAAATTGAAATTGTTTCCTGCAACACTTAACGGTGCAACATTAAAATGGTTCATGGGTTTGATAACACATTATATTAGGACATGGGAGGAGATGAAAAATGCAATTTTGCAAAAATATCAGGATTATTGCATAGCTCATAGTCTCCACTCCTATAATAGAGAAACCATCAGTACATATATCTAAACCTCCTTTTCCTAAAATATTACAAATTGATAGAGGGGAAGAAAAAAACATTATGTTTCCTCGCTATGATATATTAGATGAGCTTAAAAATTTCTATATGAAAATTCCTTTGTTATAAGCCATTAAGTAAATTCCAATCCTTGCAAAAACAATAAGAGAGTTGAGTATAAAGAAACCTGGAAGAAAAATAAAAGAAGTGAAAACAATCGAGTTAGTGGGAAAAATTGCAGATATCATGATGGGAAAAACAACCATACAAAAACATTTGGATCTAGGAAGTCACATTGTAAAAACCCACATCAATGGTATTGAGATTCCAAATACATTGATTGACTTAGGAGCAGTAATAAAAATCATGAATAAACAAACCATGGAACAACTAAAGCTTTCAAATGTTCAGTATACATCAAGATTACTGCAATTGGAAGATATATCAGTAATCAAGCGAGATGGTGTATTAGAAGAGATTTATGTATCCTTAGACTCTTGGGAATATCTAGTTGACTTTATGATTTTGACTCCCAAGAACAACTTAGGAGGACATACATTGATATTAGGAACACATTGGTTAGCTACAGTTGATGTTTTCATCAGTTGTAGATATGGTGATATGTTTATTTTTTATGGAAATTCAACAAAGAAATTCACTCTATATCCTCCATCAAGAAAAATGATAGAAGTAAAAGATGAATAATGGATGGATGATGACAGTAAACAACCTATTTTTACTATTTCCCACATTAGTGAAGAAAATTAAATTCTAAATTCAATAGAAAATTATGAATCATATTCACAATGTGAGAATAGTCAAAACTTTCAAGAACAATGTAATATTGAATACTTATCATCCAAACAAATGCCTTTATAATCTATGGAATAATTTGGTAATTCTTCAATTGAAATCTTTCCAGTCAAAAATTTAAACATAAACAAAAACCTAGAAGAATTTCAGAAAGAGGAATTAATGAAAACATCGCAAAAAAATTCTTCTGCATATGCATGGGAGTACACTGACATGAAAGGAATTAATCACGAGACTTGGATACATCATATCTATATTGAGGGAAATTCAAGGCCAATCAAACAACCTCAAAGATCAATGAATCTAAATCTTAGGAAAATTCTAAAGGAAGAACTATAGAAACTACTGAATGTAAACTTTATTTATCTAATATATGATAGTCAGTGGGTTTCAAATTTGGTAATTGTCCCTAAGAAGAATGGTAAATGGGGGCTGTGTATTGACTATAACGAGTTGAATAAATCTACTCTAAAATATCATTTTCCATTACCTTTCATATATGAAGTTTTGGATACATTAGGAGGGAAGAAATATATTTCATTTTTGGATGGGTTTAGTGGGTACAATCAAATTCAAGTAGCACCTACAGACCAAGAAAAAACCACATTTACCTGTCCTTGGGGAACTTATGCATACCGAGTACTTCCTTCTGGATTATGAAATGCACCTGCAACATTCCAAAGAGTAGTATTAGCAATTTTCTTTGATTTAATACATGATTGTGTGGAACTATATATGGATGACTTCACAGTTTATGGAAATTATTTTGAAGAGGCTCTTGAAAATTTGGAAAAAGTTCTCATAATATGTAAATAAGCAAATCTCTCATTAAGTAATGAAAATTTCTTTATGATGTTTACTGAGGGAATTCTTTTAGGACACCATATTTCAAGAAATGGAATTAAGATAGACTCATCTAAAGTAGAAGTTATTTTCAAAAATATATTAGCAGTTTTCTTGGTTTTACAGGGTACTATACAATATTTATAGAAACTTCACAAATATTGCATCACAACTCTTCAAATTTCTCACTAAATATTTTGAATTTAGTTGGAATCCTCAGTGGCCAATGGCATTTGAAACTTTGAAAGAAAAGATATCTGAAGCACCCATCTTAAGAGGACCAAATTGGAAATTACATTTTCACATCTCAACTGATGCTTCAGACATAGCCCTGGGAGTTATATTAGGAAAAAAATATCTGACACCTTATGCCATCTACTATATAAGTAAGAATTTGACTCCTGTTGAGTTAAATTGCACTGTTACTAAAAAAGAGTTTGTAGCTGTTGTCCATGTTATTAACAAGTTTAGAGATTACATCATTGGCTATGAAACCTTCATTCATAGAGATAATTCTGTAATTAGATATATAATGAATAAATTTATCACTGATGGCATAATTACAAGAAGGTTACTACTCTTTCAAGAATATTACATCACCATTCTAGATCGACTTGGAAAACAAAATATAGTTGCTGATTTTTTATCTAAGATTAAAAATAATAAAAATGATACACTAGTAAGCGATAACTTTCCTGATGAATATATTTTTGTAATATGTACTAAATCTCCATGGTTTTAAGAAATTGCCAATTATTTTGCCACAGGAAAACTACCATCATATTTTTTTCCTAGAGAAAAAAGAAGAATAATTCAAACAAGTGCATTATATTCATTAGTTAATGATGAATTATACAAGAAAAGCCCAAATCTCATCATTAGAAGATGTGTTCGAGAAGATGATATACCTGAGATACTGAAGGCATGCTATGATGAGCCATGTGGAGGACACTTTGTTGATAAAAGGACTACTTGTAAAATCCTTCTTTTAGAATATTATTGGCCTTCCCTTTTCAAGGATGACAATGAGTATGTTAAAAGGTGTGAAAGTTTTTAGAGAATGGGGAAACCTGTTCCTACAGATGAAATGTCCTTACAACCACATGTACTCATCAAACCCTATGAAAAATGGGCCCTGGACTTTGTTGGACCAATCAATCCACCATACAGGCAAAAGAGGTACATTCTTCTATGCACTAATTATGTCACTAAATGGGTGGAGGCTAAATCACTTTATTTTGATAATGAAAATTTTGTAGTTTCATTTCTCTTTGAGGATATTTTTACTTGTTTAGTTGTACCAAGGGAAATTGTGACAGACTAGGGAACTCAATTTAAATCCATAATGGTGAAAAATATCGTGGAAGAGTATAAAATCAAGCACATAAAGTATACTACATACCATCCACAGGAAAATGGATAAGTGGAGTCCACCAATAAAGTGATTGAAGAAATATTTAGAAAGACTGTACATCTACATAGGAAGGACTGGGCAGAAATGGTTCGTGAAGCCTTATAGGCCTACCAGACTACATGGAGGAATAAAACAGGACATACTCCCTACAAACTTGATTATGGGAAGAAAGTCTTGTTTCCAATAGAGTTCCAAATCATAACCTTCAAACCAGTAGTCAAATTGGGACTTAACGTATTAGAAGCCTAGAAGCATAGAATGGAGCAAGTCAATGAGCTTGATGAAATAAGGCAAGATGCAGTTGAAAATACTAGCCTAGTTCAGTAACAAAGATCCAGATGGCATGATAAGTACATAAAAGAAAAAAAAACTAGACAGGAGATTGGGCGCTTTTATTTGATTCAATGTTCAAAGACTTCCAAGGGAAATTTCAAACTCATTTGTTGGGGCCTTATGAGATTGAAAGAGCCTTTGACAATGGAGTAGTCGTGATAAGGACAATTGATGAAGAGAAGGTTCCTCTTCTTGTGAATGGGAATCGAATAAAGGTCTATCATAAACCATTCAAAAAGGAGTAATTTGTCAAAATGTTATGAAAACAACTCCAAAAATAGAAGAAAATAGAGATCAACGCCTCAGAAATAAGCCACTTTGAGGGGGAAACCTCCTTTACATTACATAAATGAACAATTCTTGTATGATAAAAATGAAAAAACCTCCTTCTATATATAGGAGTTCATGGGGTCACAATATAATCCTGGCCAACCTAACAATAATAATGTAATGGCACAATAATAACAATATGGGGGTTACAAGGGTACAACAATAAGAATAGAGGGGCTACACTAACAACAATAAGGGACTACATTAGTAATATAAGGACCTAACATGCCCCTCTCCTTCAAAAAAGTGTTGTCCTTAATGCTTGAGTAGATTTGGATTCTTTTGTATAAAAGTATCATCCTCCCATGTAGAATCTTCAGTGGGTAAGTTCTTCCACTTGATGAGATACTATGAAACTGGTTGATTTCGTAGCTTTTGAGTTCTTGTTTCCGTGACTGCTTCAGGTTCCAAAATGATTTTTCCTTCCTCATTAAATTTTGTAAATATTGTTTGAACTAGAATTTTGTCACCTATAACCTTCTTTAAGCATGAAACATGGAAAACTGGATGCACTTGTGAAGAAGCAGGAAGCTCCAATTTGTATTCGATAGTACCAATCTTTTGCAACACCTTGTAAGGACCATAGTACTTTGGTGATAATTTATTATCCTTATTAGCTTGCTTGAGGGACATTTTTTTGTATGGTTGTAGACTTAAAAATACCCAGTCTCCAACATCAAAACTTCTTAAAAATTCTCTCGTTGCGATGTTGATCTGCCTCTTGTTTCATTCGATTTTGCGCCAAATTTATGTTATCCTTTAAGAGTTGGAGAACTTGTTGTCGATGCTTGATGTGATATTCCATTTCTTGAACCTTGTAATTTTCTCTTAAATATTATGTGATGGAGGGTGGATGATATCCATAAAGTGTCATAAATGGGGTGATTTTTGCTGCAGTATGGAAGGAAGTGTTATACCACCATTCAGCCAGAGGTAACCACTTAACCCATTGTGTTTGCTTATCAGATACAACACAATGAAGATATCCTTCCAAACATTTTTTCACTATCTTAGTTTGACCATTGGATTGAGGAGGATAAGATGAGCTATGAGCTAGTTAAGTACCCAAAAAAGAAAATAACTTCATTCAAAAATTTCTAGTAAAAATGCAATCTTTGTGGGTTACAATAATCTTTTGGTTTCCATGTAGTTTTTGAATTGTTTCCATAAATGTAGTAGCAATTGTAATTACTTTAAAGGGATGAGATAATGCACAAAATTGTGCATACTTGGTAATTCTATCAATTACCACCATGATGGCACTCTTTCCTTAGGTAAACCTGTGATAAAATCTGTTGAAATATCCTCCCAACGTTGACTTGGAATGGATAAATGTTGTAGAAGACCTAGGGTATTAATTTTCTCAACTTTATTTTGCTGGAAAACCAAACATTCCGCCACAAAATTTTGAATATTAGATTTAAGGCCATCCAGAAAAATTCTTTCTTCACCCTGTGGTAAGTTTTTAAAAATCCTAAGTGTCCTCCTAAAGGAGAAGTGTGCAATTCCAAAAGAATATTTTGTTTTAGTTGTTAATTCTTACAAATATATAACCGATATTTGTATGATAAGGAATCATTTTTCCAGCTAAATGTATCAAATTTACTAGGATCTTACTGCAAGTTTTGAATGAGTGTCCATACTTCTTCATCCTTCTTCCATTGAATTTCAAGTGATGGTTGCAAATGGAGGAACTATAAATTTCTCTAGAAAATGCCATAATATCAAGCTAACCATGGGGGAATATGTATTGAATATTCCAATGATTTCCATTCCAATGGGAGGTGTTGATGTTGTACTAGGATTACAATGGTATCAATCTTTGGGGACAGTAGATTTTAATTTTCAAGAACTTGAATTTTTTTTCGGAAGAAAAGGAATTCGAATTACGGGGTATCACAGGGAAGTCAGGAAAGATAATAAGCTTTGACACCAAAAGTTATGAAACAAACTCCAAAAATAGAAGAAAAGAGAGATCAATGCCTTATAAATAAGCCACTTCGAGGGGGCAACCTCCTTTACATTACATAATGAACAATTCTTGTACGATACAAATGACAAAACCTCCTTCTATATGTAGGAGTCCATGGGGTCACAATATAATCCTAGCCGACCTAAAAATAATAATATAATGGAATAATAATAAAAATATGGGGGTTACATGGGTACAAAGATAACAATCCCCCTACACTAACAACAATAAGGGACAACACTAGTAATATAGGTATCAAACACAAAAAATTTCAAGACATTGTTGATATGAAGTTGATGAAGACGAATACTTCTTCTTCCCAAACTTAGTCTTCTTTTTAATCTTCATATATATATATATATATATATATATATATATTATTAAATAAAAAAAAATGTATAAGTATGAAAACCAATCAATGATTGGCATCCTTATGCAAAAAATAGAAGGTCAAAATCAGATTTTATTTCTGACATCTTATATTTTCTTTTCTCCCATTCTAAAAAATATGAAATTTTTTGCATTTTCCCTTCATTTTAGAAAAATAAAGATTAGCTAGAGGATTGTTGCATTTTTGCATCTATTATGACATTCTGCAGCTCTTACAGATATCTGCATCACAAATGAATAGAATTGATTCATAGAAGCAACTGAAGACAAGATTGAAGATCACACTAAAGAATGTACTCAAGCAAACCCGAGGAATCAAAACAAAGAAGAAAATAATAAGGTTAGCTATAATCCAAGGTATGATACAAATTTGTTTAAATAATAAGGTTCAAAACATTGATATGTATAAATTAGATCATCGTATATTTTCCAACTCAAAAATATCATCATTAAAACTGATTGAGACGAATCAAAATCTAAATCTTATGATTCGCCACCTAGCCCAAATCATAATATCCTTAATGATCAAATTTATCTCATTCATTAATGATTCAACGATCATGTATCATACGGTAACATCACTTATACTGAAACCTTTATCACGTTTCTAAATCCTCGGTCATCCATTTCACTTTTTACCTGCACGTCTCCACTATTATTCCTCTCTTAGTCACACTTAGTTACTCTTTACCACTTCTTGGTTACTCTTGGAGCATTCTAGCCTTTAGTTGGGAATTAAGGAATTCTCACTTGGACTTGCAGATAGAGAGAGACCTTGGACAAGAACAAGGAAGTAAGAAAAGGAAATCATGGAAATGAATAAGAAGGCTAGAAAATAAACTACAACAAGAGAAAATTGCAGGTAACATATTGGATGTGTGATTTCCTTGTTGAGATTTGAATGCATGGTACATGCATTTGGTTATTTGGTTACTATGTTGTCATTTCCATGGGATTTTCCTAGATTTATAGTGGTTTAAGCCTTAACTTTCCATTTCATGGATATCCATGATGTAATGGGCTCCTTGTTTGGTTAAGCTTTTGATGGATGGTAAATTTCAGATCCCGGTGAGGTGGTCTCAAGAAAATTCCCAAGGGTCAAGGGTGGAGATAGGAATTCTCCTGGAACTCTTTAGATATGGGTGGAGATAGGAAAATCCCTCTAGGTATGGTGAATAAGTTAGAGGCAGCCAAGTTTGCTTTGGTTTTCGTGATTTCTAGACTTGTTTAGGTGAAATAATTGTGGTGGATGCTTGAGGTGCTTTAGGATATGGAATTCCTAGTTATTTATATTTTGGTTTATCCCATGTCATCCCACATTCATGCTTGGAATATGGAACAAGGTTGATTGGTTGAAAGAGATATTTGTTTAAGCCCATTCTATGGTTTGAGAGTGCGTGGAAGTCCCTCACTTGATTGAATTTATGCATATGTTATTATGTCTTATTTCTTATTGATATCAATGAGAAAATGTATTGGTTATTGTGTTTATTTTATGATTGGTTTGTCATGGTTTCGTTCTGGTTGAATTTTGGTTATAGGCATGGTTAAGTAATGTACTCTAGTTATGGATATTTTTCATGATTCGATAATTTATTAAATGGTTATGCATGCATAAGCTAAATACTATTATTTCAACTAGCTTGAGAGGGAAACAAGCATTCTTGGTGATTATTTGATGAAAATAAGGAAATAATGTACAAATATGCATTCATGACCTGGAGTTACCATGTTTACTATATGTTTGTCTAAATGTTTATCACTTTACTAACATGTTTGGGAAGGATCTTAGCCTAAGTATAGGTTAATAATGCATACTTTTTATTATCTTAGACTTTTTTCTGGACAGATCTTGGAGTGGCTTGTAGGCTAGTTGTAAAAATGTAACACTAATTTTAGCAGTCCTAGTCTCTTAACTGAGAAATATTGATTGTAGCCACATGGAGGAAGTGTTGTGCATCTGGATGGGGTGTTCTGGTCACATGAAAAACTTAGCAGGCATGCATATGGGTTGTGATGTCAAGGAAAATATAGTTCCAACTGAGGGTAAGATCATCAGTGAATGTCTTCTAACATTTGGTTGGTCTAGTTTCCCTGGGAAGTTGCAGTAAGTTTAAGGATGGTATACCCCACTTCCATAAATATAAATCGGTTTCTGGGTTATGCATAGTAGGTATCAACTGATTTTTACCATGAAGAGAGTCTGAAAAAGGGTAAAAGTGGTGTTAGGTGTTATGAGGTGGTATCAAAGTGATTTTGTAGCACTTTACCTCAGGCTAAATGCATATTGTTCTTCATGTATGTCAGTGGTTTATATGTTTATAATTAATGCATGTTGGCTATTTATTTTTATGATTATGATATTCATGTATGAGATAGTATTCTTGTGATGTTGGATTGTGGTAATATTGATTGGATTGTGCAAATGTAATAACCTCCCTTGAGATACGTTATAGTATGATTTTGATTATGTTTTTATTTAGCTAACAATGAAATATTACAGAAAATATAAAGGCCAAGAAATGAAGAGAAGAATATTTGAGTACAGTTCATATGACTCTTCATATAGGTCAGAATATACATTAGTACAATGGGAGAGATCATTTGAGCAACATGGAGCGGGATATTCTCTTGGTTTGGAATTTACATTGAGAATTTTGAAGGAAAAAATTGTGAGTTGCAAGGCATACAATGATTGGTTAATTGAGGCAGAGGAAAGGCTTTCCAAATCTCAATAAAAGCAAGTTTAGTTTAATGTAGTCACCCTCCAAAGCCTTTCATATTTGTAGAAGTAGGAAAAATTGGGGATCATTCATGATGACATATAGGAAGAAAATACTAATGGTGCAGATGGAAGCATGTCTTTGAAAGGATATAGGATGTACATATATGATACTGTAAATGATCACATATTTTCGTATACACCTGAGGGGAGGGCTAGCACTCATGGATTTTATTCCAGCTCTAGTTTCGAGACACATCATTTCCATCACTTCCAACATCCTTATATGAGGAGTGAGAGGGGGTACATTCCAGAGGAGTTCAAGAAAGCCACACCTCCTACTTTTTATGGGGAAATTAGGAAAGGAGAAGATGTAGAAGCATGGATGCTTGGTATGAATAAATTATTTAGGTTGCATGATTACTCATATAATATGAGGGCCAAGATAGCTACCTTCAGTCTCAAGTGAAAACAAAATATCTGGTGGGAAGATGTTAATCACGTGAGAGGCATAACGGAAGAGGAGCTCATTTAAGGTGAGTTTGAAATACTCTTTAGGAAGAAGTATCTATATGAGAGGTATTATTATGAAATGACCAAGGAATTCTATGAGCTCATGATGGGTTCCACGACAGATGAAGAGTACACAACCAAATTTCTAGAGCTGTTGAGATATGCGTCCAATATCAAGGATGAGAAATAAAATATCCAAAAGTGCACCAACAGGTTGCTATTATAATTCATAGAGTGGATTGAGTTTTATGAACCTTGGTAATTGGAGGAATCCATCCGAAAGCCGAAGCATTATTATGATCAATCAAATCGCAAGCTTGAGTTCAAGCATGACTAGAATGGTAATGAGAATACTAAAGGAAAATGGCTCAAGAAGCAAGGAATATCTCAGGATGTAGGTGATAAGGAAAATGTATCACCTCATAATAAATTAATTGCAACTAAGAGAGGACATGGGTCTCAGCCTGAGGAGCACCAAAATAAAGGTGATGAAAAAAAACCTTTGAGGTATTAGACCCGTGGTGGAGACCATCGTAGGAGGGATTATCCATTGCATAAGGGTGATAAGCCTTAGATCTACAGTGCTAAGGAGGTGAATATAGTTGGGGATATAGGTAAGAGCATTCCCTGGATCTATGAAACAATGGATAACACGAATGAATATCATCAAGTATCCATTATTGAGATCGAAGGTAAGAGTTTTGATAAAGTTGTATCTATTTTGATTGACCCTGGATCCAATATTATCGAAATTAGTCCGGACCTGGTGAATCAGTGTCGATTTAATAAGTAAGTGTGTGTATCATATTGGTTGGTATAGTGGCTATAGGGACAAAGAGAAGAGTCCATCACTAGGTGAGATCTTGTGCACTTGAGCTTAACGACATGCCTACATACACACATCTCAATGTGCTTCCTTTGGCTTCACATAGCATTCTTTTGGGCATGGAATAGTTTTTCATTTAGAGGAATAAGGTATATTTCTATGAGAAATAAATTGAGTTCATGGATGATGATGGAGAAAAGAGAGTATTGCAAGGAAAGAAGAATCCTACATAAGTGAGGATGGTTACAACTATGCAAGCTAAATGGAACAATATAAAAGGATGTTTATTTTTTGAAGTACATGTTTCCAGTGACAAAGGGAAGGAATATGAGGATGACGAGGTCCTGAGAAAGTATCTTATCTTGCAAAAATATCAAGATGTGTTCCTTACAGAAATTCTATAGTTTCTACCTCATAGGGAGGTAGCTTTCTCTATTGAGTTGGTAACATGAGTAGCACTAACATCTAAGGCACCATACAGGATGAGCACTCTCGAGTTGGTGGAATTGAAGTTCCATATTAAAGAGATTCTTGATAAGTGATACATAAGGCCAAGTGTGTCTCCTTACGGTGCACCATTGTTTTTTGTAATGAAGAACGAAGGTACTCTTAGAGTGTGTATTAATTATAGATATATAAACAATCTGACTATCAATAACAAGTATCCATTACCGCATATTGATGATTTTTTTTATCAACAGAAGGTATTAGGAGTATTTTTTAAGATTGATATGATATAAGGATATCATCAGGTGTGCATAAAAGAAGAATAAATCTACAAGACTAAATTTCGTACAAATTATGGGCATTATGAGTTTGTGGTGATTCCTTTTGGTCTTACCAATTCTCCAACCACCTTCATGTATTTGATGGACAATATGTTGCCCCCTTAATTGGATAGTTTTATGATAGTATTTGTTTATGATATATTGGGATATTCAAAGAATGAGGAGGAGCATAGAGAGCACTTGACATTAGTGTTGATATTTTTGAGAGAGCATAAGTTATATGCCAAGCTCAAAAAGTGTAGTTTATTTCAATCTCGGAATAATTACTCGGGAAATGTTTTCTCCAAGGAAGGGATAGCATCGGATCTAGAAACAATTAAAGCTATTATGGAGTGGACAACTTCGAGGAATTTGGATGAAGTCAGATCATTCATGAGACTAGCACGTTATTATAGTAGGTTCATTTGAAACTTCTCTAAGATTACATATCCTATCACATATTTATAGAGGAAAGGGAAGAAGTCTGAATGGATTAACAAGTGTGTAGTTAGATTTCATCAGTTGAAGAAATTAGATAACATTTCTCTAGTTTTGAAGATTGCAGATCCTAATATGGAGTTTGTTTTTTGTAGAGATGCATGTAAGGAAGGACTAGGTGGAGTATTGATGAATGAAGGGCATGTGGTTTGCTATGAATCAACGAATATAAATGAACATGAGAAGAACCATTTGAATCATGATCTTTAGTTGGAAACAATTATTCATGCATTGAATATGTGGAGACATTATGTGCTTCAAAGAAGGTTCATCTTGATGAGTGATAAAAATGGGATGATGTACGCATTTTACCAACCCAATCTAAATGCAAGGCAAGCTAGGTGGTTGAATACTCTCATCAACTTTGACTTTAAGATCAACTACATTAAATGAAAGGAGAACTGAGTTTTGGACACTCTTAGTAAGAGAGTGTAGGTGAATTATATTTGAATTGTGATTTATTATGAGACATATTTATAGAAGAAGATATTTCTTACAGGGAAACATGATGATAAGCATGAACAGATCAGGTAGATATTGCAGTAGCAAGGTGAAGATGATAGGGATGAGGAGTACAACAACACAACATATGGCTTGGTCAGATTTAGGAGTAGGATTTATGTGCCAGATAGTAGTGAGTTGAATAAGTTTATTTTGAGAGAGTTTCACATCAAGACATATTCATTCCACCCAGGATACCAAAAGAGTTTCAAATTTATCAATAAGTTCTACTATTTTCTGAATTTGAAGAGATAGGTTACTGCAATTGTTGCAAGGTGTTTGGACGACTTGGAAATGAATGGTAAGGGCAAACATCCTATTGGTTTTTTGTAGCCTATTCCAATTCTGGAATGGAAATGGGAGGTCATTTCCATGGACTTCATTACAAAAATACCTAGGATATCGAGACAACATGAATCCATCATGGTTGTAGTTGAAATGTTTAGCAAGGTAGCTCAATTCATTGTAGTAAATTCGACTAATTCATCTAGTAAGGGAGCTAAGACTTTCATCGGGGAGATAGTGAGGTTGCATGGAGTTCCCAAGAATACTATATTAGATAGATATTCCAAGTTTACTTCTAGGTTTTTTAAGGGATTGTTTGTAGGCTTGCAGACAGAGTTAGCTTGCAGTACAACTTATTATCAACAAACAAATGGACAAACAAAGAGGGTTAAAAAAATCTTGAGGATATGTTGAGGACATATGTCATGAATCAACAGAGGAAGCAAGAGGAGTATCTTCCACTAGTGGAGTTGGCATATAATAATGGCTATCAGGAATCCTTGAAGATGAGTCCATTTGAGGCTCTTTGTGGAAGGAGGAGTAATACTCCAACCATATTGATTAATCCAGTGAATAGGGTGTTGATTGTACCTTATATGTTGAGGGAGATGGAGAAGGAAACACATTATAGGAAGAAGAGGTATGTGGATAAACATACAACATGCAAGGAGTTTTAGGTTGGGGAGCACATGTACTTTCACATCAAGCCCAAGAGGAGCTCCATGAGGATCGGGTCATGTGATAAGTTGACACATTGTTATTGCGAGCCTATTGAGGTCTTAGAAAGGATTTCACTAGTGGCCTAAAAATTTTGACTAACTCCATAAGTGAAATTCCATGATGTTTTCCATGTTTCATTGCTTAAAAGACATGTGCATGATGTTGATCATGTGATTGATTGGTTTGTATTGTAGGTGGAACCAGATCGAGAGTTCTATCCAAAGCCACAATGCATATTATAGTGGAAACATTGCATGCTATGACATTCAACAATAAAGCAAGTTAAAGTGCAGTGGAAGCACTTTGGTCTAGTTTAAGCTACATATGAGATGGTTGATCATATGAGAGCATTATATACTTCTTTATTTGTTGGTTTAAGAAAATTAGATTTTGGTGTATATGTGTGTGTGTGTGTGTGTGTGATTATAAATACCACATCAATATATGTTATAAAGTTCTAATAAGCAGTAGGTTTGTCATGTTCTCACCAATTGTAATTGTAAATACTAAAAAAATATATGTTTATAAAGCTCCAATAAGTAGCATATTTTTCTAGTCATAAGTTTCATAAAAAATGAGGATGGTGTTCCCTCAAGGAGGATGGGTATATGACAACCCCAAGTTGATTTTCCATGTAAATAAATTAAACCAAGGTCATCGGACATGTATTCCAGGTTGAATGGAGGGGAAAAAATTATAGTGGGCATCACTTGTAGTTTATTATTGGCATTAGCATTAGAAAAGGAAAAATGCAATAAATGAAAATTTAATATAATAAATAAAGGAAAATAGGAGAAAAGGAATATGAAGAGACAAGAATGTGCATGTGAGGGAAAATGAAGGAAATGAAAGGAAAGAAAAAGGAAAAGGAAATAAAAGGAGAGGTAGAACATTCTATGCCTCTCTTAGTCGCTCTTCGTTACTCTTGATCACTTCTTGGTTACTGTTGAGCATTCTAGAATTCAATTTGGCATTGAGGCATTCTCACTTGGACTTGGAGAGAGAGAGAGAGAGAGAGAGAGAGCTTCAATAGAAGCAAGCAATAAAGTAAAGGAAATCAGGGAAATGAAGAAGAAGGTTGAAAAAGAATCTATAGCGGGAGAACATTGCAGGTAATAGGTTTGATGTGTGATTTCCTTGTTGATATTTGAATACATGGTACATGCATTTGGTTATTTAGTTACTTTGTTGTCATTTTCATGGAATTTTCATTGATTGATAATGGTTTCAGCCTTACCTTGTTATTTCTTGGATAACCATGGTATAGTGGGTTCCATATTTGGTGAAGCTTTGAATGGCTAGTAGATTTTTTATCATGGTGAGGTGGTCTCCAAAAAATTCCCAAGGATTGAGGGTGGAGATGGGAATTCTCCTAGAACTCTTGAAGACGGGTGGAAATAGGAAAATTCCTCTGGGTATGGTGAAGAAGTCGTAGGAATCAAACTTGGTTTTTGTTTTGGTGATTTATAGACCGGTTTAGGTTAAATAACTGTGGTGGAGGGTTGATATAATTTAACCTATGGAAGCCATAGTTAGTTCTATTTTCATTTATCTTATGTGATCCCACATTCATGCTAAAAATATGGCATGGGGTGATTTGTTGGTTCAGCCAAATATATGGTTGAGTGGTATGTGGAATTCAATGAATTGGTTGGATTTATGCATATGTTATTATATGTTATTTATTATTGATATCAATGATAACATGTATTGGATATTGTGTTGATTTTATGACTGGTTTTTCATGGTTTCATTCTGGTTGAATGATGGTTATAGACATGGTTAAATGATGTTCTCTTTTTAATTTAAAATATATTGAGAGGGAAAAAATACTTCCTGATATTCTCGAATGACACTAAGGAAATAATGTACAGATAATAATTCATGACCAATAGCTACCATTTTTATGATATGTTTTTATGAATGTTTATCATGTGACTCAAATGTTTGGAAAATATTTGAACCTAAGTAAAGGTTATGCATACTTTTTATTATCATAGACTTGATAATGGAGAGGTGTTGGTAGTTCTAGGAAGTGGCCTATAGGCTAGCCCTGAAAATATGGCACTGATTTCGTAGTTGCACTCTCTTAACTCAGAAATACCAGTTGTAGACACATGGAGGAAGGGTTGTGTGTGTGGTTGGGGCCTTCTGGCTGCATTCATATCTTGGCATGTGTGTTGATGGTTTGTGAGGTCAAGGAAAATGATAGTTCCAAATTAGGGTAAGATCATCAAAGGATATCTTTTAACTTCTGGGTGGTCTGGTGTCCCTGGGAAATTTTAGGAAGTTTCAGAATGATAGACCCCACTTTTATAACTCGAAGTTGGTTTTTGGGTCACGCATACTAACTCTCAGCTCATTTTTACCTTTGATACCTTGTAAAATTGAGTAAATGAGGGGTTGGGTATTACATAGGAGAGAAAACACTTCCATCTGTATAGTTGTGAGTGGTAGACTGCTTTGTCGCCATAATTTTTTTTCAAATTTTCTTTCCACCCTTAATGAATTCTATAATGAAATAGGTTCCAAAGGTGAACCTCATGTTTGATATAACCCTTTAAATCCAATATCAATACATCAATCAAATACTCCTCTAGAATATCAATTACCTTGATATTTAATATTTAGAAGTCCTCAATCTGCTTTGAAAATGAACCCTTTTTCTTAATATTTATCATTTGGAAAAAGAATGTATTTCTCTTTGTATCCTCGTGATTTTCTATAAATTCCTCTATAAAAATTATCCAAGTGGTAAGTTATTTACGAGAAAAAATTCATTGATGTGATAAAAATTGATTGGGTTCTAAATATGAAGATGAAATGTGTAACTTTTGTGTGTGTTGCACACTGTGTAGATAAAAGAATTGTTCAATTTGTAGTATCCATGGTACCATATCCTTGTCATAAAACTTCCTCATATCAATCTTTGGAATGTGGTTAGTCTTCAACCAAAATTTGGAGTCTCTAAAATCATGATTCACATCCTTTTGTTCTCATCATGTGTTCAATGGCATACCTTGTCACCAATAGGAATCCTTTCTTCTAAAAAATTTATCAAACCTTCCTTCAAACCTTCCTTCAAACCTTCCATTTCTTCTTTTAGCTCATCATCCTTAGCTTCCAAATTTTTTTTTGGTTTCTCTATATGATAGAGAAAATTGTTGCACTTGGTCTCATAATTTTGATACAGAATGCTAAATTTCTTCTTCTTCATGGATCATACTAGATATTTATGAGGGATTTATGGGTGTAGAAGTTTTTTTTTGCGAATATTTTTTAATAAATTAATGATATCTATGCTTCACTGTGCCTTTTGAATTTATTCAAACTATTTTTTCAGACAATATTTATGAAAATTTAAAAATATATACCTTTTAGAGATTGTTGATACGATGATATTGAAACTATTTTTTCTCTATAATTTTGACCTCCCAAGTTCTTAAATTGCATCTTTTGGTATCTCTATATTTCCTCTTTGCAACCCCACTATTTAGACTGAGATTGAATTATTCAAGCTAATGATATGTAAAATATCCCAAGATGACTTTCCTATGGATTCATTGAGTAGAGTAAACTTGTATGGATTTCCATGTGTTAATTCTTCCACCTTCCACCATGAAAACAACACCAAAGAAAGAAAAATTGTGCAATTTCAACAAATTTTTAAAAAATTCAATTTGGATGACCGAAATGAAAGTTATGTCAATTTTACCTAAGAAACTTCTTCAAGAAAGAATTATGGCGCATAAAAAAACCATAAATTCGTTTAACCATATCTCCAAGAATATATTAAACCAAGCTATAGCATTTTTACATGATATTCATCAAGATATAGGCTCCATGTGATCAAACTTTTTAGTTATGAAGCCTTGCAAAAAAAAAATGTTGCAGCGAAAATTCAAACATGACCTATTTGATGTAGTGAAACCATAGGATACAAAGATTTTATACCAAATGTTATGTAACCATATCAGAAAATAGAATAAAAAAGATATCAATGACCTATATATAATATTTGTGAATGGGGGAACCTCCTTTTACATCACATAAATGAACAATTCTTGGACGATTCGAATGAGAAGACCCCCTTGGTATATATAGGAGGCTAAAGGGTGAAAATATAATTAGGGCGTACATAAAAATAATAATGTAAGGGATAAAAAATAAAAATAATGGAATTCTATGGGGAAAAAAAATAATAATATAGGGGCTACACTAGTATTATAGGGACTTAACAACAACGTTGAAATAGAATTCCATTATGGATTCCCATATTTCATATTTTGATTCATCAAAATCTACAGTCGAACAAAACTGATTATATTCATTAGTTGTAATAGGTTCCAAAACTATTGCAATACCAAAGACTTCCACTAATCATTTGATCACATTTTTCCTTGATTTTCACATTTGATTCACCTGAGTTCTTCCTTCTACATGTTAGGAAACAACTTAATGAACCCACTCTGATACCAATTGTTGGAAATATCGAGATGGGGGTGAATCTATATTTCACTTCAACTAGTTAATTTTATTTTTCATATAATTAGAAAACATTAACGCAAATCAACATCACATCATAGTTAACAATACCATTTAACAATGGAGCACAACATCAAAGACAATAATCAAGATATTTTTTAGGTGGAAAGCCTTCTGGGAGAAAAACTGTTGAACGCTTTTAATATAGGTCTTTGAAGATTACATCAAAAAAGAAGATCCAAATTCCAAGTTTATCTAGAAATAACTATAAAGAGGTTCCAACCCCTTGATTTATCAAATCCAACTGAAAGTCTGCATCAACACCCTCATTTACCATCTCCAATAGGAAGAGAGTTGCAACCCTCTAGTTTTATCAGCTTCAACTAAAAGGATGTTCCAATGCCCTGCAAGCTCTAACTTGACCTAGCACCACCTTGCCAACTTGAAGAATTTTGAGGCCCGAACCTAAGGGATACTTCACTCTCTGCCTTGAACCACCTTGCCACTATAAAGATACAAGATAAAATAATAAGATATATTATGATGAATATACTTCTCAACCACTGCTATTAATAACATTGTTGTACTATCTATAATATTTCTATCACTGCCACAATACTACTATAATTGTTGATGCTATCACTACTCTTTCATCATAATAATACTATTCTCCATGCCATTGTTGTCTCTATTGTGAATACTGTGAAATCACATCACTACTAGGTCTTACCCACATGCGCAATAAAAAGTGCCAGAAATTAGTCGTGTACCCAGACTTAAGTTGTCTCCCTCGGGATACACATAATCATAATAGAACGATACAACTTCCTCTCGATAATGTAAGCTTTGGCTCAACACATTCTACTCTAAAAAACCTAAAGCCATCAACATATAAATGAAAACCCTATTAGTTTCTTCAGCCTTATAAAACCTTGAAGATAAGTCAGTAATCATACATACTCAACAAAAATCATCAATGAAAACTCTAATTGCACAATCCAGAGGCTCTCAACACTCTAGATGTCATAGAATTATTAAAACCTATTTCATCTATATTAGCAATATAATCCCTGGTACATCAGCTAAAACTGCAATTAAATCTTCTTAACAATGTCAAAATCAGTAGCCTCAATAGTAAACTCTTTTGATCGACAACATTAATACCCTTGAAGAACATGTACATATAAAAAATTGATTTAGCAATATAATGACATACTATAACTAGAAATACATCCTAACTATTCAAACAAATAAAGCGTGAATCAAGAGATTTGACAAGCTCATCTTAAACCAATAATTCAACTTTATTCAGTAAGAAATTGAATGAAAGATATGATAAAATTTTGCTGGTTGAGAGAGGATGACATAACTCTTGCATAAGAGTTTTTTCAAACAAATTATTTCTCCAATGCTAATGTTATTCAATCATTTGTCATATTTAGGGATTAGTTTCCATGGATTCATTCATATTAGAACTAAAGAATTCATATTTTTCCATTTGAGGGTTTATCAAGGTTGCTTGTTTCTACTTTGGTGCATGGAAGCGATGCTTAGAACTTTGTCTATTTTTCTTTTTGTGTAATATCCCTTCTTAGGGATATTTCTAAAACACAGTCAACTCTAAACTAGAGATGGAATGGAGGGGCGTTTACCAGATATTTCACCTCTGGAAGAGGATGAGATCTGGAGGCTACCTGGGCCTCACCAGACTCTGTCTATAGACTAAAGGAAAAACACAGCATATGGTACAACGAATGGAGTGTCTCCTAGGGAAAATAACCAGTAATGCAGATCATACAACAATACATAAAATACTAGAAACAGTACATGCAACAGATACACATAAAATAGGGAGAGTTTTGAGCCATTTTATTATGCTGAGAATTATGAGAAAATACAATAGGTGCCCAAATGATAGCACTCAAAATTGGCACAAGGAAAATCAAGAGATATTCTTAGAGTAATAGAGGAATAACGGTTCACCAATCTGCGTCCAAGTGGCTGAAAATATTGCCATATTACTGCTAATATGTTGCGACTGAAGGGATCCACTAAGAGACTATCTTGATTCTACCTCATGCCCTCAATAGGTACGGGCTGCCTCTTGCACCCGAAACCTCCAAGATGATAACGACCCAGAGCCCTCACAAGATGAACTGCGGCCTTCTTACTCGATACTGCGCAGCCACTAATGACGCTGCTCCGCCACAAGTTCCGAACCCAATCCTCCTGCAAAACAATGATAGGACTACCTCACCCGAGCAGGCACTCAAAGTCCCCTGGGGCTGAGGGTGATATTTCCACATGAAGACACTCGATGCACTAAACAGTGTTGCAGACAGGGTAAACAGCCAGCGTGCTCTAGTCGTAGAGATCAATTTCAAATTCATAAACTCCAATAATGCCAAAAATAAGGAGGCTCCCTCCCTTTTATAATGTTGGTCTTTCTCTCGAACCCTAGGCCCCTCATCTCCAATGTAGTCTCTCTCGGCCCCATGCTACCAACTCAGCCCGTGTGCTTGCCGCCACATGCTCAAGTGAGTCCACACTCTACTCACTTTTATTTTTAAATTAACTATAGGCAGAAAAATTGATCCAAATTAATATTCCAATTAGCTATTTCTAATTGGGATTATTACAGTCTCCCCCGGAAAAATGTTGCTTGACCCAAAGTAGCTATAGTGATGGATGTTGAAAGATCTTTTCACTCTCCCACGTAGAATCCTCATCCGGCAAATTCTTCCGCCTCGCCAAGAACTCTCGGATTGTTCTATTCCCTAGCTTCCTCTCTCTGACATCAATGATGGCTTCCAGCTGTAGCACCAAATTCCCTTCATCATCTGTGGGCGGGAGCTCCTCCGTCGTTGTCACCTGCGGTCCCAAAGCCTTCTTCAGGCATGATACATGGAAAATGTTATGAATATTGCTGCCTTGGGGCAGCTCCAACCCATAATCAACTTGTCCAACCCTGTGTATCACCCTGTATGGTCCATAAAAGTGGGGCTTGAGCTTTTTAGCCCCCTTATACTTCAGAGTGGATTGTTGGTATGGTTTTAAGCATAGGTAGACCAAATCCCCTACCTTGAACTGTCTCTCCACCCAACTCTTGTCGGCATACAGCTTTTGTTGATTCTGTGCAGTAGCCATGTTATCCTTGAGGGCTCGCAGGATGTCTTGACTCTCTTGGATCCAATCCTTAACTCTCGCAGCCTTGCTGGCACCAAACATAACATCAACGAAAGACATAGCATGATATCCATACAGTGCATAAAACTGAGACATATCGATAGAAATGTGATGTGTGGTGTTGTAGCAATACTCTCCTAGGTGCAGCCACTTCAACCACGCTCTCTGCTTCCCATTGACATAATTTCGCAAGTAGCCTTCCAGACACTTGTTAATTATCTCCATCTGTCCATCTGTCTGTGGGTGGTAGCTAGTACTTGGTGTCAACTTCGTCCCTACAAACTGAAAAATCTCCCGCCAAAATCTGCCCATGAAGCGGTTGTCCCTGTCACTGACAATGGTCTTGGGAAGACCATGCAACCTGAATATGTCCTAGAAGAACAGCTCTGCCACCTGTGCTATTGTATAGTGTGCAGATACGGCAAAAAAATGTGCATATTTTGTCAGTCAGTCAACGACGACAAATATGCAATCCTTGCCTTGCACTGCGGGCAACCCTGTAATGAAATCCATCGAAAAACTCTCCTATTTCTCCTCTGGAATGGGAAGAGGCTACAAAAAACCTGTTGGATGGTTCATCTCTCCCTTGTTACACTGGGAAACTTTGCACTCCCTAACATGCTGGAGTATGTCCTCTTTGAGGCCCTTCCACGAGAACCTCTCTCTGATGGTCCTGTAGGTTTTGGTAAACCCATGGTGACCAACCAATGGTGAATCATGAGATGCCTGAAGTATCTTCTTCTTGAGCTGGGAGCCCTGAGTCAAGAAGATCCTGTCTTTGTAATAGATAATCTCATCTATCACCTTGTACCTATCTTCTTCCACCTGACCACCCAGAATCTCACAAGAAAACCTGTCCTTGGAGTACTCTACCAAAAGTTGAGCCCTCCAATCTACCTCCAAACTCATCAGAGACAACGTTGCTGGTCTACGTGAAAGTGCATTGGCTACCACGTTGTTCTTCCCTTTGACATACTCAATGTCAAAATCATAAGCCTGGATTTTGCTAATCCACTTCTGTTGTCTCTCCTGTAGCTGTTTCTGCTCCAAAAAGAACCTGAGGCTATTGTGATCTGTCCTCACCCTGAACCTATTACCCACTAAGTATTGCTGAAATTTGGCCAACGCATGCATAATGGCCAGCATCTCCTTGTCATATATAGGATACAACCACTCATGGGGAAGGAAATTTCAGCTCTCGTAGGCTATAGGGTGGCCTCCCTGCATCAAAACTGCGCCGATCCCTTCTCCCGATGCATCACATTCCAGAACTAAAGGCTGCGTGAAATCTGGCAACGCAAGCACTGGGCAGCTGCTCATAACTTGCTTGAGCCTGTCAAAGGCCCTGCACTGTATCTGACCAACTAAATGCCCCCTTTTTTGTCAAATCTGTAACGGGTATAGCGAGCTGAGAGAAATTATTGACAAACTTTCTATAATATGTGCAGATGCTAGCAAATCCTCGAAGTTCCGTCACATTTCTCGGCTCTGGCCAATCTCTCATGGCCTTGATCTTCTATTTGTGGACCCTCACTCCATCCACTCCTATGATGTGTCTCAAATACAACATCTCCGTTACCCCAAACTCACACTTGGAGAGCTTAGCATAAAACTGTTGCTCTTCCAAGATATGCAGCACGGCCTCAATGTGTTGGAGATGCTGCTCCCAAGACCTGATATATATTAGTATATCAACGAAAAAGACCAACACAAACTTCCTTAGGTGACTGCGGAAGATATGGTTCATGCAAGACTGGAAGGTGGCCGGGGCGTTGGTTAGCCCAAAAGGCATAACCAAGAACTCAAAGTGGTTGTAATGGCACCTGAAAGTGGTTTTTGGTACGTCCTACTCCCTCACTCGAATCTGGTGGTACCCAGATCTCAAATCAATATTTGAGAAGAACTGTGCTCCCCTAAACTCGTCCATCAGCTCATCAATCCTTGGTATAGGGTACCGGTTCTTCAAGGTCTTTTTATTCAAAGCTCTGTAATCAATGCACATCCTTCTTCTTCACCAACACCACGGAAGAAGCAAAAGGGCTAGTGCTTGGTCAGATGTGTCCAAGAGCTAGCAGCTCCTAGATGGCCCGCTCAATCTTGTCTCGATAGGCCTTAGGGTGCCTATAGGGTGTGGCAATAATGGCCTGAATGCCTTGCTCCAGCTCGATAGTGTGTTCAAACCCCCGATCCGGTGGCTGGCCCGGTGGTATATCCCCAAACACCGTGTCATACCTGTCAAGGATAGCCTGGATATCAGGATGAACTATCTGCCCGATAGTCCCTACCTTTGATGCACGTAGCTTGACTTCCCACTCTATTTCTCCCTTCCGGAAGTCTGCCTCCATCCGATGAGATGAAACAACCTGGGGTGGGTAAGTGTGCATCCCACATATATTCTCATGCTTCCCGGTCTTCTTATCGTCCCACTCCATCTTCAAGGCCTCCCAATCTGTGGTGACCTTCCCTAGAGTGATCAGCCACTGTACACCTAAGACCACATTGGTATCAGGTATGTTGACCACAAAAAAATGGTCGGTCACTATGTAGGTACCCATAGTCTCTGCCAGCTTTGGAACATATCGGGCACACTGCATTTTCTGATCTCCTGGGACCAATACTGAAAATCCATTGAAGCTCTCTGTCTGTATGCTCCTTCGCTCAACCATTTTTGCATCTATTAAGTTGTGCCTTGCCCCATTGTCTACCAAAACTGAAACTCGCTGCCCAGGTACTGTCCCTCAGACACGAAGCATCAAATACTTGGGCACTCCTCGCAATGCTGCAAGGGTTCCCCCTATGGGTGAGAAAGCTGCACCTCCCACTCCCAAAGGTGAGAGTGGCAAATGATCTTGCCCTGTCTGCTTGTCTCTTTCCTCTCCATCCTCATAATCATCCTCTTCCCCGCTGCTCTCGGAGAAGACCTCTATAAAATTTCCTTTGCCAGCAGCACATCTGTGTCCCGGTGCACACGGCTCCTGACAGGTAAAGCACAACCTCTTCTTCCTCAACTCCCTCCTGGTATCATCATCTAGCTGTCCCCTACCCGGATTCCCCTTAGGAGGTAGAATTCTCACATCCTTCCCTTTCGGCTGGAAATCCTGCCTCTAGGGGTAAGGTTTTCTGGTCCTAGGTAAGGCATCCTGCAGATCCTGGGTCTTGCCAATTGCGTCATGCAGTGTGGGTGGTCTCGTGGATCTGATCAATCCTCAAAGTGGCTCTGCTAACCCCTCAATGAACATGAATATAATCCATGTCGCGGATAGATCCAGCACCATCATAGAAAGCCTCAAGAAATCTGCAATATATGTCTTTGGGCTCCCCGTCTGTTTGAGCCTTGTTAGCCCAACGAAATGTTCCTTTGGATCCCTCCGGTCAAATCTCTCTATCAGTCTCTCCGTGAACTCGGCATATGTGGTCATGGTTGAATTCCTGAGTGTCACCATCCCATGGAACCACGAATCCTGGGCCTCACCATCCAAATGTAGCATAGCCACCTTGATGGCATTTGTCTCCCCCATCTGGTTGAGCTGGAAATATATGTCCAGCTTCTCCACCCAAGACTTTGCCAAATTTTTCGATGAACCGTTAAACGTAGGCAAATGGAAACGACTCGTTGAACACTGGGTGTCTCCTTCATGATAGTTTCGGTACCCTCTGTGATGGTCGCAGGGTCTGCTGTCCCACTTGAGCTGGACAAAGTCTTTGAATAGAAGAGCATCCCTGATCTCCTGCCCATATGTCTAGTACTCAGCAAAATAACTACCTATGTGGTCAGGCTCTGGCTCCTCCGGTGCTCCTGTCCCAGTATCTACACTCATAAAAGTGGGCATAGTGGCACAAGTGGGGGCATGTGATGCCTGGTGCGGAGTGGCAGCTTGCTCCTGCAAATGGTGGGATGTGCCCGACCCCTCACCAACCTAGAAACCCCTTGGCGTTTCACGCTGTCTAGATTTGACAGCAGTGAATCTCCGCCCCATCATCTCAATCTGCCTCGACATATCCTGAACTAATTTGAGGAGGGCTTCCCCAAAACGTTTTTCATCGCTATCATCCACCATCGGATCTCCCTGCTCTGCGTCTACCACAGGCTCCTCCTGTTCCATTTTCACCACTCAAACGCAGTCCCCCTCTCCGTAGGTGTTCTCCAACCTGTGCTCAAGATCCATGTACTTCCTGCTTTTGTGGTTGATGTAGGGTCTTTCTTTCGATGACATAGACAACCAGCTCCACAAGCTGAGCCAGATCTATGCTCTGATACCACTGTAATATCCCTTTTTACGGATATTTCTAAAACACAGTCAACTCTAAACCAAAGATGGAATGGAGGGGCGTTTACCAGATATTTCACCTCTGAAAGAGGATGAGATCTGGAGGCTACCTGGCCCTCATCAGACATTGTCTATAGAGTAAAGGAAAAACACAACAGATGGTACAATGATTGGAGTGTCTCCCAGGGAAAATAACCAGTAATGCAGATCATACAACAGTACATAAAATAATAGAAACAGTACATGTAACAGATACACATAAAATAGGGAGAGTGCTGAGCCATTTTATTATGCTGAGAATTATGAGAATATAAAATAGGTGCCCAAATGATAGCACTCAAAACTGGCACAAGGAAAATCAAGAGATATTCTTAGAGGAACAGAGGAACAACGGTTCTCCAATCTGCATCCAAGCACCTAAAAATATTACCTTATTATTGCTAATATGCTGTGGCTGAAGGGATCCACTAAGATATTATCCTGATTCTGCCTCATGCCCTCAATAGTTACGGGCTACCTCTTGCACCACCTCCAGACCCGAAACCTCCAAGATGATAACGACCCGGAGCCCTCACGAGATGAACTGCCGCCTTCTTACTCGAGACTGTGCAGCCAGTAATGACTCTGCTCCACCACAAGTTTCGAACCTGATCCTCCTACAAAAAAATGATAGGATTGCCTCACCCGAGCAGGCACTCGAAGTCCCCTGGGGCTGAGGGTGAGATCTCCACAAGGAGACACTCAGCGCACTAAAAAGTGCTGCAGACAGGCTAAACAGTCGGCATGCTCTAGTCGTAGTGACCAATTTCATATTCATAAACTCCAATAATGCCAAAAATGAGGAGGCTCCCCCCCTTTTATAACGTTGTCCTTTCTCTCAAACCCTATTCCCCTCATCTCCAACGTGGTCTCTCTCGGCCCCATGCTGCCAACTCAGCCCACGTGCTTGCCTCCACGTGCTCAAGTGAGTTCATGCTCTACTCACTTTTTTTTAAAATTAACTATAGGCGGAAAAATTTATCCAAATCAATATTCCAATTAGTTATTGCTAATTGGGAATATTACATTTTGCATTATTTTAAGTTATAGTTTTACACTCCTCAAGTCTCCCTATGTAAGGGAATTATATTCAACACAACTCATGAATTTAAATTTGTATATGTTAAACCACTACAACATCAGTATTGCAGTTTTATTTTTCCAAATGGTGAAAATGTTGCTAGTTGAAGACAATTAAGCTCCCTTTGGTGTTAGGTTTTGTTAATCCTTTGTGGGTAGCATTTATTAAACATAGGATCCAACTTTTAGTACAAGGTCCAGAGAGGAAATTTACCTCACATGCTCCTCTCTCATCACCATCAAAACTATAGCCTTAAACTTTCGTATTCAAATCCATTTAACAACATGCATTATGTCGATCTACATAATGGAGAAGGGATCCTCACATTAAATGAATATTTATATGAAAACACCCTAAATATGAATGGAACTATTACTCTTTATTTCAGTATCTTCTGCTCAGTATGCTTAATATTGGTTCAACTTGATGTGTTGACTCGAAACCAAGTAGAGATTCAAAGAAAATACACAGTTTTCAATATTACTAAAGGATCCATTGTAGATATTCTAGGGAGATCAGATTCACATATGAATGATTATTGATCCAATGTGTCAGTTATCCATTAAAAACATGAAATGGTAAAATTCCAACAAAATTCAATATTTCATCATATGTAACACAACAATAGAAGGAATAATACAGAACCAAAACAAATTAATCAAATGAAATATCAATAAATTACAGAATAGAGAGGGAAAAATATATATATTCTCATCAATTATAACGAATGTTCAGACACTATCCAAGCCAGAACTAATTTTTAAATAGTTCCATTGCAAGATAATTTATTTAATACTTTACAACAAAGCCTAACTCAAAGAATACACCTTCAGAATAGACCAGTCTTATCACATTTCTATCGAAACAAAAAACATAATGATAGTATAACGCAAAAGTAAGCCAATCCATCTGTGTTGTAACTAGATTATGCATCTTCCATAACTAGAATCAACATATAGCTATGTGTTTACATTTTTTCCTCTGCTTTTCTTTCTAGAACATGAAAAGAATAAACTCGTCCAATGAACACATCTAATAATTTTCAAAATTGATCTCTAATTCTTGTTTTTATAATCCTTATTTGGTACACACACTCTAAATTTATATTTATTCATAGTAGCGGAGCTGAAAATAGGCCTAACTTCATTATGATGAACATGGCAAAAAAAAATCATAAATAATAATACTAATATTATATTTATTTACAAAATACAACCAACATTGTCTATATAGATAAATTTATATGATATTTGAAGAAAATATATGTAATACATCAAATAAAATTTGTGCCTAGGTCCATATAAATACCCTTAGAAGTCACCTCATGACCATGTAAATTAAATTGGATTCATGATGAAGCATGGCTTGAAAAATAGTCTTTTTGAGATGTAATTGTACATTGGAGAAATGTTGAGGTAAAAAAAAGGCCTCAAAAAAAAATGTACAACAAAAATTGACTTTATAAGAACAAAAAGGATTCAATATGATATGTAAACTATGGGGGATGATTCACCATTTTTAGAGTAAAAAGGTAAAACGATAAAAATAAATAAAAAAATAAAAAACTATTTTTTCAACTCATATTTTCAACCTATCTCCCACCTATTTTTCTCAAATTTCAAGTGGGAGCACTCGTTGGATGCAAAATTTAATTTTTCATCAAAGGAGTACCCATGTTACATGCTTTCGATGAACCCCACTACATGAAAAATGTGAAAGAAATGAAAAAATGTGATGCAAATTCCACATCTAATGAGCGTTTATGCCAAAATTTGAGTAAAATCGTAGGGATATAAGTTGAAAATACAAGTTGAAAAAATAGTTTTTCCTTTTTTCCCTCCGAAAATGGATGAGTTAATCTAATATTATTATATTATTTACACTATTATTTTATAATTTTCCTTAGGAGGCCTATTTTAGACCTCAAAATTTCTCCAATGATAACCAAGATAATAAAAAATATATATTCAAATTTTCTTTGAATGCTAATCCAAATTTTATCCAATAGAAGGGATTCTCTATAAAATTAAATTTGGGGCTCCTTTACCCGATAACAAGGCTCGTAATTTGGCAAGATGTATCTCCCCAACCGTGAGTGTTTATTTGGCATTCCACCTACCAATGGAATCAACACTAAAAGAAAAATGAAATGATGATGGTCTCACCTGAAAAAAATTGATCTTCCTTCAAGTCATGTTCTTCATCAAAATCAAGGCATCAAGACCACACCACAGGAGTTGCACATCCTTCTATGGATTCTTGAACATTGGATCTTTCAATTAATTCCATCTTCACTCTATATTAAGAGCAATCAAACACTGTTGTTGGCATCAATGATACCATCATTCAATAATAACCCCCTTTGTCATTGATTGAACCAATGGTGTTTATTCATTCACTTGATTTTTTTCTTTTTTTTACTTATCAAAATCTTTCGTTATACCTGTAAATTCATCATGGCCTTGTAAATTTACAAATATTGAGAGGATGACCAATGGTGTTTCTTCATTCACTTCATATTTTTCTTATTTTTACTTATCAAAACCTTCTTGTACCTAATATTTGATTTCTCCTTCATGGAATATTCCACCTAATATCTGCAATCACATGTTATATGTCCATAATTATGGAATTTGAAACATTATATATGGTACCTAAATGATGGAGAAACTGACACATACTTTTGTTGATGATTTTTTTGATTATTTGTCCTATTTTCATACAAACTTGATTCTCTATTTTTGATAATCATCCTTATCATAAGATTTGCAATCCATATCCCCATGCCCAAATTTATTAAATAAAAGAAAAATAACCATTAAACATGCTAGGTTACTTTAATAGGATGTCATGCCTTGATGATTTCTTGAGGAGATTCTTTCTTGGAGGAGGATCAATCCTTTATTGTTCCTTGTCCTTGATTACGACATCATGACATCTTGGAGCAAAATAATCAATATTATTTTGTCCTTCACTTCGATTTGGAATTTGAGTGACTTGAATATCATGCTTCTCATCAATCTTCCTCTTTAGGGGTTTGGAAATTGTGCCTTCACTGCATGGAGCTTCACCTACCTCTTTTTCCTTTATTTTCAAGCAAGTAATTTCACGATCCTTCTCATTAATGACATTATTATTTCTTTCAAAATCTTCTAATTTCTCCTTATGCCATTCCCTAAGGTTGTTGTTGTCATCTAGAGATGAATATAGTTAATTTTTCTTTTCAATAACTTATGCCTTGTGCCTTTCAATATATTCCCCTAGTTGACATGTCAAGATTTTCTCTTTCTTCTCTACTTCCTCCACTTATATTAAAAGGGCAGCTTCTTTTTCAAGTATTTGATTTTTTTCCCTTGAATTATTTAGGCCATTTAAGGAATCTATCAAGTCTCTCTCCATGTCCACTACAACTTCTTCTTCGTCACTCTCGAAAAAATATTTAATTTTATTATATAGTTTTCTTGAATCCTGATCATTATTCTTTTCATCTTTACTTGCATGCTTCTTTCAGTAAAGCTTATGATGCTTCTTCCAGATGCTTCTAGATGATGAGCATTGATACACTTTGGATTTCACAAAATCTAGTAAATTTCTTGGAATGATCATTAGGATTTTTATTTGTACCTTCTTCATTCATCTATATATGTGTCTCTAGAAATAATCGACCACCATACATCATATCTCAAATCATTCAAATAGAATTCCATTCTAGAGTCCCATATTTCATATTTTCATTCATTGAACTTGGGAGTTATACCAACCTAATTCTTCTCATCTATTGCAATAGGTTTTGAAGAAATTTCAATACAAGATACTTATTTTAATTGTTTATACAAATGCTTCATTGAATTTCCCATTTCAATTCACCTAATATCTACCTTCTAGCTCTTAGGTTGCAATTGAAGGAACTTGGACTAATAAAAATTGTTAGAAATACTGAGAGGGGGATTAATCAATATTTCACCTCAATTTATTATTTTTAATTTCTAGTTAATTATAAAAAATTAAAATAAATCAACATCACATCACAGTTAACAACACCATTCAACAATGCACAACATAAAATATAATAAAAAAGATATTTTTTAGGTGGAAATACTTTGCAGATAAAAACCATTCAATTCTCTTAATATAGGTCTTTAAATATTACATCGACAAGAAGCTCCAACTTCCAGTATTGTCCATCAACAATTGGAAGGAGTATCCAACCAATTGAATTATCAACTCCAACATAAAGGAACTGGGAATACCCTTATTTACCATCTCCAAATAGAGGGAGTATCAAACCCCTTGGTTTTATTAAAATTTATTAAAAGTATTCTCCAACACCCTGCAAGGTCCAACATGCCTTAGCACCACCCTACCACCCTGAAGTATTTTTGGGATCCAATTGAAGGGATACTTAACTCTCCACCTTCTGCCACCATACCACCATGAAGATAACATATATAATAATAATATATATTACAATAAATATGATTCTCATCCACATTTATCAATAAAAATGTTTTACTTCCTTTCTCTTATCATATCATTATCACAATACTTTTATAATTTCCACTTCTATCACTAATTGCTTTTGGGCACTCCACTATCATAATCATAATTTTTGTTTCCATGCCACGATAGTCTCTCTTGTCAATACTAATAAATCACATCACTACTAGGTATTTCCCACATGAACCATCCAAAGTGCAACAAATATGTCTTGTGCCCAACCTTAATCTATCTCAACTTCTCCCTTGTGAGACACACAATCATAAGATACCAAGAAAAATTCATGTATGTAATATAAGATTTATCTCAAGACATTATATTTTGAAAACCTTAATTCCCTCAACATATAAATGAAACCCATATCAGTTGCTTCAACAATGTGAACCCTCAAAAACAAGTCAATTTTCATCACTACTCAACAAAAATCATCAAGCCAAACCCTAACTTAGAAATCCAGTAGGACTCAACATTATATCTATAATATGATAAGAATTAAACCATGGTTCATGTATCTCATCAGTATACTCACTACCAGATCAGCTAGCTCTATAATCAAATCTTCTTAACGATGTCAAACTTAGTTTCTTCTACAATAAACCAGGTTGTGATTGGAAACATTAATAACCCTAAACAACATGTGTCATATAGCAAATTGTTATAGAAATATAATAACATACTAGCACTAGAAATATATCCTAAATATTTAGATAGCCAAACCTTGAATGGAGTTCTTTGACGAGCTCAACTTAGTCCAACAATTCCACATTCTTTAATAAGAAACTCAATGAAAGATATGATACAAATTTTCTTGCAGAGAGAAGATGATATACTGCATATAAAAGAGTTTCTACAAACAAATTATTTATTGAACACCATTGTTCTTCAATCTATCAAAAAATGTGGGGCTTAGTTTCCATGGTTTCAGTCATATTAGAACTACAAAATTTAATTTTTTCCTTTTCAGCCTTATCAAGTTTTCCTATTTCCACTTTGGTGCTCGAAGCAGTTCTCAAAAATTTTCCTCTTTTTCTTTTTGCATTATAATGAATATTTGTACATTTTCCAAGTCACATATAATCACAAAATAATTCTATAGCGAGACTAATATTAATTAGTACTTCGCAGGAAATCCCATATCATAGCATACACCTTCGCAATAGAATAAACTCATCACATCTCTATTGAAAAAAAAAACGTAATGACAACAAAACCCCAAAAAATGAAAATATTTCTATGTTGCAACCATATTATGTAACTTGCATAACCAAACTTAACAGATAGCTACATGTTTACATTTCCACCCATGGTTTGCTTTCTATAATGTGAAAAAAACAACTCATCCAAGAAACATATCTAATAATTTTAAAAACTCATCACTAATTCTTGTTTCTTATACTCCACATTTGTATTGTATGTGTCATCTTGGGGCCGACAATAGGCTTATATTCATGTTCGTGAACGTGGTAAACATAGTTATAATGAATAATATTAATATTATTTTTATTTATGAAATACAACCAATATTTTCCATACGGATACATTTATATCACCGTTGACGAAAAGCAACGTGACACAACTAATAAAAAAATTTCCTAGGTAAAATGTGTTTTCTCCTTATACATGTCATTAGTTTGTTGCAATGTTTTATTCACCTATTCACGTATTATTGCATGTTGTGATAAAAATTTCTTGCATCAACATTGTTCCTATCCTTCAAATATTGAAATTGTATTAGGTCCAACACCTTTCGTTGACTAGCCATAAACAATCTGAAATGGACTCTTACGATGGATATATTCATCAAATCATTGTATGCAATATTCAGCTATGCCAATACAATATCCAACTGGTTGGGATTTTGGCCAGTTAGGCTTCTCAACAAATTTCTATGACTCATATTCACAAAAAATTGTCCATCTATATGTGGATGATAGGTTGAGCCATATAATATTTTAGATCAAATTTTATTCCATAGCGTCCTCAAAAAGCAACCCAGGAACCTTGTATATATATCTTAAGTAATGGTTCTTTTAAACCATGTAAACTAAGTACCATTTTTAAGAATAAAACATCCATTTCAGCAACACCACTTGTCCTTTTGCATGTTATTAAATGTGTCATCTTAGAAAACTGATTAGGAACAACCATCACTAAATTATGCTTCTATTTTTTTCCTTAGCATCTCCAAGACAAAGTCCATACACTCCTATTCCCAAGGCCTTTATAGTAGTAGGAATGGAGTATACAGCCTGATATTTTGACTTCTACCATTTTCTAGTTGGACAACTCTATATTACTCAACAAATTTCCTGACATCGTTGTTGATGCTAGCCCAAAATTACCTCCTTTTCCAAATTTACAGTCTTATCCATGCCAAAATGTCCACTTGACCCAACACCATGTAGATCCTTAATAATATTAAGCCTCATTAAGCCTTGAAGGATGCATAATTTTTTATTTTTAAATAAAACCCTTCTTGGATATGGAAATCAAAGAAGATGGCTTTGTCTACACTATAAGGTGCTTTAAAAGTTGTCCATGCATCTTCAAAATCGACATATTTTTCATACAATTCCTTCATGCTTTCCAAAACCACCACTTCTACGGACAAAGCGTTGAGTAGCAACACTCTCCTACTCAAAACATCTGAAACATTTTTTTACTTTCTAGATCTATGCTTCAGAAAAAATCTATTACTTTGCAACAATTCAACCCTTTTTGAATTCCTTTGATTCAACTTACCTTGAGTGTTGAGATATTATAATTTATTTTGATCAGTAAAGAAGAAAACTTCTTTTCGAAACAAATATTTTCTTGAATTCTTCAAAGCCTATAGAATAACATAAAATCCTAATCAAATACATAATACTTCTTCTTATCATCCTTTAATGTATCACTAAAGAGTTCTATTGGTCTACCTTCTTGACTTAAAACTACTCTAGTTGTTGTCCCACTTGCATCACAGTAAACTTGGAATACTTTATCAAAGTTTGGAAGAACCAAAACAAGTTTCTTTGTGACCTTCTATTTTATATCTGCAAATGCTTTTCTTATTGTGGTTGTATGTTTAAAATTCACCTTTTTCATGAAATTCATAGGAGGTGCAACAATATTATTGAAATTCATAATGAGTTTCTAATAGAATATTTCCAATTAATGGAAGCTCCACACCTCAAAGGTAGACTAGCGTGTTGGCCAATCCAAGGTAGCCTTCACCTTCTCATAATCCATCTTCAAACCTTCCTTGGAAATCGCAAATCCAAATTATACTAATTAATCCTAAATGAATGTGCATTTCTCAATTTGATCAACAACTTCTCTTCCTTTAACCACTCTAACACTTTCCTTACATGTTCCAAGTTGTCCTCTTCGCTTTTGCTAAAAATTTAAATGTTATATAGGTATATTACAAATTTTTTTCTCATGAATAGTTTCAAGACCTCATAAATGAGATATGGAATTATTTATCCCAAATAACATAAAAAACCATTCAAACAATCGATCCTTCATCTTGAAATGAGTATTTCACTCATCACCTTCCCTGATCTGAATTTTATGATAACTACTCTTCAAGTCTATCTTTGTGAAATATGAATCCCCACTCAAAAAATCAATAATATCCTCCATTCTTGGAAAGGGAAATAGATATTTGATGCTTATCCTATTAATGGCTCTATAATTTGTGCACATTCTCCATCCACATGTATTCTTTGTATTCAATATAGCTGATACTGGACCTGGACTTAAAATTTATCATGTCAGTCCTCTATCAAGCATCTCTTGTACCTGCTTCATACTTCCTTAGTCTTTTCTAGAGTCATCATGTAAGGTGGATTGTAAGGTAAACTCCATCTAGGAATTAGGTCAATATGATTAGAAATGCTTCTCATGGGATATATTACATTTGGTAATTCATCAACAATAATCTCCTTGTATTCATATAATAATGATTTAATTTATGTCGGTATGGTTTCTAATTTCGGTTGCTCTTGCAAAACCTTTGGAATCCCTACTAAACATCCCCTCTTTATTCATGTACAAACTTCTTGGTTGAACACAACATGATCTTGCTACTATCCATTCTTGTACCTCCACAAATTCTTGTTGTTTCTGTTGCATTTTCTAGAATTGGGGTGAGCTTGTACCATTTTCCATCCTTCGAGCTCATATGTGTTCTCTCGATCATCATGGTGAACTTGCCTATTAAATAGTCGTGGTATTCCCAAAATTATGTGTCATGCATCCATCTCAATAAAATTACACAATATGTGCTCCTTAAGGCTTCCAATATGAAAATTATGATAAGCACTGCTTAGTCACAACTGCCTATTGTCATTTTCGTAACCATGAGACACTGTAAGGATTTGGATGGGCTAAAATTTCGACTTATCCAAGACTTTAGTAGACATTAACTTTTCAGTACTTCCACAATATATAACTAAGTTATATTAATGTCCTTGGACCTTACATTTAGTTTTGAAAAAAATCCTTCTTTATTTTTTATATTCCACTATTTGTTTCCAAGCTTAAGCAACCCTCTATGAAACATCAGATTTTCTCTCCTTCCTTGGTGAAGTAAAATCACATTTATTCCAACAATAGAAGCTTCATTGGCTTCAATAAAAAAAATTCTGGCTTCACCTCTTATCTCTGAATTTACTCCTTCTGGGAACTCATATTTCGTGTGTCATTCAACTCCACATCAAAATAAATAATTACATATTTCCCTTTCCTCTTTCGAGACTTCCTCTTCCTCTTCCAACATCGGTTCCACCTTTACCACTTTGAACGCTAGTGGATTATTCTTCCTTTTCACTCCCTCTAGTAGTACCCATCTTACCTATACCTCTAAATATTCCACCTCTACCTTTCTATTGTGTTTTCTTGTTTAATTTTTCCTCTACCTTCAAGGCAATGTGATAGGCTTCATAAACATTCTAGAAATAATGTGTACTCCTTTGCCTTCAATCAAGTATTTTATTCCATTCACATACCTTGAGAATATTTTGAATTTAAATTCTTTTATACTGGATCGAAGTGACAGTCTAAAAACATATTCATTGTACTCATGAAAAATGGTTTTATTTTGTCTTAGATTCTAGAATTTTCTATACAAATTCTGCTGGTAATCAATAGGTAGAAATTTCTCCTTGACCTTCATGTGAATCATCTTCCTAGTCTTGATATTTTCTAGCCGATTATATACTTTGTATGTTTGTAGCATATCCCACCATAATGCAACATGACCCTGCAAATTCATTAAAGAAAAATCTAACCAATTTGGATCCTGAGAATTTTTATACTCGAATTATCTTTCGAGTTCCCAAATCCAATCAATGACACATCACATATTATATTGTCATTATAAAAATAAAATTCAACTCTTTCACTGCCACCATTGCTCAAGAATGAAATCAACCTTGTTCTTGGGTCTCTCTTCTCAGCATATTACTATTCAACTATTTATTCTTTGGGCTCTGAATATACTTTTTCATATATGTTTCTTCTCTTCTCTAGATCTTCTACTCCTTGTCTTAATTTTTCTAGTTCTTGATTTACTTCACCTCTTCACTGTGCTCCTTTTCTACTTTTTAAAATCCTTATAAGTTGTAAATTTCTCACCCACATCCATAGACCTTAACCCAAGTTTAGTGTCGCAAGTCATAATTTTTTTATTCTTGCTGAGAAATCACCAAACAAGGTTTCTAGATACCCTGATATTTGAAGAAAATGAAGGCAAAAATACTAGAATGGTGCTCAATTTGGTACCACTTTGTGCTGAAAGAAATATTATGTAGCTTTCATAAAAAATTATGGAACCTAAATTGCTACTCCAAACTGCAAAACCCAAGCCATATAGTTTGGATATTTTATTAAATTAATTAAAATTACTAAATCACAGGGAATAAATAGAGAGTCATGTAAGGTTGTGCATCAGAACTCAGAATAAACTTCAAAATATTTTTATTCTTTCAGAATGTATTTCTACATACAATAAATTCATGTTAGGGAGTGGAGTCCTTATAGTATTTGAAGTTAATGTGTTTTCACATATAAACACCACATATCATTCAATATTCCTTCACTAACTCATACAAAATTCGATCACACTCTCTTTGAATCGTGCAACAGCCAAACTCCAAGCCAAAAGTCCAATATCTAGAAGAAAAATATAAAATGCCAAAAAGCCGAAGTACCCTTTATTTCATCGTTCTCACAATTTATTTCTCAAGGTAGTAATATATTCACATTCCAACAAAGGAAATTTGTTTCCGATGATGTCAACCTCATTGTATTATATAAATAAATCGATTTTATTTCTCATAGTACGTTAAAAAACCAAAATTTGTAACCTATATTCCATTCTTGTAATGTGTCTAGTAGCAGGTATCTCATAGCAACAATTGTAGGTATGTGTTTACCAGCAACTCCATGCAAAAGCAGTATTAACACATGATCCTAAGATTTTTAGCAACTCCACGCAATAAGAGTATCAACATGAAATCTTGGGAGTGTTATAAACTCAAATTTAATCGTCCCTTTGATAAAATGTAGATACATTAGTAAAAACAAATATCAATTGGGTGTATTAGCAACTAACATAACAGGAGTGTTAGAAACTCAAAATACATGGGAGTACAAATAATTATTTTCCTACACTATGAACTCGAACATAAAATTGTTTTTCAATTGATGTGGATTTACCAAGGTGAAGGATGCTCCTGCATCAATATATGTGTGTGTGTAGACATACATACAAACACAAAATTTTCTCAAATGTATAGCTTCAACAAAATGGAAAAATGTACCCAATATTTAAAACAACACTTCATGCCTAAACATGGAAGTATGTCATATGATGAACTATATATAAAGTAAGTATAACATACAAATGACATCCTATACCCAATTATGATCATATAGTATATGAATTCATATAGTAGATGATGTCATATATGCAAAATGGGTTTCATTGGTCACTCGTTAACCGCTCTCACCCTCACCATTAGCATTTGTATCTCATAAATCGATCTTTCCTCTCTTAATAGAAGAATGAGCTTGATATTTTCTCTTTTGGGGAATGCTTCATCTCTCTGTTGACTACACAGAGAAACAAAATTTTCATTATAAATTTTCCACGAGTTATAAATTTATTTTTCAAGCCTATAAAACTCACTAAAGATGATATAATCACTATTTAGGGTGTCATTCTCTTATTTTCAGCTAAATTATGTATTATACAACCTTGATATAGTCAAAAGAGTCAAATCCTAAAATAAAAATAAAAATTTCTTATAATCAGTTCAATTCATCATCAAGAAAAAAACATCATTTAATGTCTCACCCAATGATTAAGATTGACTATAGGGTGGATTAATCAAGTACATAACAAAATTAAAGGATTCATGTACTATTTCAACCACTAAACTCCCATCATTGGTTGACGTTCTAGTGACTACATTGTGTCTATTTGATAGACCACTCGATATGGAACAATGGTAGTCAAAATGGGTGGGTGGGATGGAGAAGGTGGTCAAAGTGGGTGATAATCAACACCCATGGGTTGTAATAATTCTGGAAGTGATCCACTCACGGTAAGTTGGATGTCAAATATTGGGGCAATGTGACAATAATGATGGAAAACCAATGGAAGTAAAGTTAGTGGTGATGAATTATATGTAGGGATAAAGGTGGAAAAATAGAAAATAAAGGAACCTGCCTACACATTTGTAATATTCCAATTAATAAACAAAAATAATATAGTGAAATAAACATTTATAAAATCTCTAATTTGACACATGATATCTACGAAGGGGAACATATGTCAATGCTAAGTGGACCTCGCTCCTCGCATGATTTAACCATATTTTATAAACACATTAAAAAACCAATATAGTTATACTAAAAATAAATAACTTATATTATAGACTAAAATCATATGGAAGGTTTTTCAAATAAACATAGCTTTAGTTCACCATGCTTAACTATGCAGTGCACCAATTGAGCAAGCAACATCACTTGTAAAATGGATGGTCAAAAGTAGCGTTGATGCATCTATTGGAGTGCGGGATACTATCAATGTGTATAAATTACAAACATGATATAATTATATATTTATGTAAAACACACAATAAAATTTATATATATGTATGTATGAAAAATGTAAATATTGTCAAGATAATTGCATCCTCCATAAAACTCTACCACTTATTACCTTGCCCATAGAAATATTTTCTATAGTTTATACACCTATGAGGCTTAAGTAACGATCTATCTGCCCTCCTTGGTCAAATTTTGTTGTAGTGTTTGAAACAAAACCCCACCCACAACATTAGTTGTTAGTGGCTCCTAGCGTGAAAATGCTACAAAGTTACCATCCTACCCTTGTATGTGATTCAATGTGGATATAATTTTATAGTTTTCCATAATTATATTCATTACTAGAGGGTTTTGGGTAGGGGTTTTAGGCCTTCTTCTAAGTCCAAGAGGATGAAGAATTTTTTTTCTCCTATTTTTTCTTTATCTTGTGCAGACCAACTAAACACCCATGAAAATTCTCTTATCTCAAATTAGTTGACATGGAGTCCTACCTGAAAATCCGTCCATAAATTCCACAAAAACTATAGAGGTACCCATGTATTATTATAGGAATTATTATCAAATATGATAAATCAACTATCCATTCAATTGTCTCAAAATGGTTGGTAGGTGCACCAGTCCATACAAATACATTTTTATTGGTTGTTAATGGATAGATGTTTCTTGGGTTAAAAAAAAAAGGCAAAAAATATTGTATATAAATGTTGAGGTCCTTGATTTGGTATTCATTTAGAATAGATCTATAGTGTTTATAAATTTTTATCCCTATAATTAATTGAGAAATATTTTATCTTTATTGTTGAATTTTAATAGTTTCTCTTTTTGACCACCCTTTTTGGCATAATATTCAACCTTTCTATTATTTTTCTGTAAAACCTCATCATATTAAGGTCAAAACATAATCCTACAAGGTATTAAATCATCCATTTTTAATTTCTCTATTTCTAATGAAATTGTGAAAAAGTATCATGTAGTTACCAAATCCTGTACATTGAACAACTGATATTTGTTTCTACGACATAATCCATTGCTATATAGGTTTAAATTCTCTAGAAGAAGGAAGAAGACTACCAAAATATGATATTTTTTCTCTAGATGGACAAGTACCTATTGTAATTTCTTGTAAATCCAAGCGAGATGCGAGATATTGAATTCAAAGGCTAGGTCAAACATGAAAAATGTGTATTGCAGTTGAGCATAGGTAGTAGAGAGTCAAGCGAGCGAGGCACTAAGATAATAGAACACAAAATCTCCAATGACTTTCTTTTCCAATAGAAATTCTTAAAGAGATTTGGATTCTTAATATATTGATCTCATAGGTGTCATGCTTTTTTATGATTTATTGGCATAAAACTCTTTTAAAGTTTTTTTTATTATTTGTATAAATAAAAATGACTAGCACAAAGAACATATTTATGAAGTGGTGCTGATTATTGTTATTAAGTTTTTAATCCTTCCAAGGACATCTTGATACTTTATTCCTCTATTTTATTTTCATGTTACCTTTTCAATGTGTGCTTGAAGGGCCCCCTATGAGCTGTGAGGATTTAATTTTAAGGTTCTAAACAAGTTTAGTATGTTCTCTATAAGTTCATTTTCGTTAAAGGTTGCATTCCTGATTATTTTTTTCATAGAGTAGTCATAAAAGATAAATACCAAAAAGAGTTAACAGTTCAATGCATATTTGATTCCCTGCACTTAGTGTTTTATCGTTTCATGATAGTCTTATTTAGTAGTTTAATCCTTTAAAATCCATATTTGTTAGTTATTTTCAAGTTTTGTTATGTTAGATTGGGAATCTAGTTTAGAAGTTAATTGTGCAGACTAGTAATATCTCTTGAGTTGCTTTTTCATTCCTTTTATCATATTCCATTTTCTTTTCTTGTCAAAGAAATTTACCTTTCATAGATTAATATTTTATCATGAGCTTTCTCATAGAAATTAGATTAAATTTGTTTCAATTTCAATTTAGTTTGAAGATTTATTTTCAGTAATTACTGCATAATAAGTTCAATTCTACAGCAGTAGAACTAAGTTATTTTCCTTTCATGTTTTGATTTTCAAGAATTTTCTTTTGGTGATTCTTGAAATATTAGATATATCTTTACGTAAGAAATCTCAATTTAGTGATTTAGTACTCTGGATTGAAATAACATGTGCATCATTAGTTTCTATTTTGTAGTTTATTTTAAATTTAGTTTTATTCATTTTTGACAATTAGTCTTATTATTAGAATAAATCCTAGCATATATAGTGCACATACATTTCAAAAGTACATGAAGCCTGGTTGACATTTAATGAGGTAAATTAAGATAATTAATCTACCAAACATTTTCGTGTCATTGCCAGGGAAATGTATATAAGATTTATTCTTAGGAGCCTTTTTAATTTTAATAAAATTGAAAAATGATAAACAATATTTATGCATAGAAAAAGATATTCCAGGGGAATATTTTTAATTAGAGGTAGAATCTTGATTCAAACATCACCAACCACTCCACCTATACCTTATAGTACCACACTATCCACTGATACTCGCATTCCATCATTGGCATGAAGACATAGACTTCCTAAGGTGCTTAGATCCGAAATCAAACCTATAAATTCACCAACATCCTCTACCAAAGTTGTAGTTGAAGAACCTACATCCCCAACAAAAGGTTTAATTTTTATTTCTTTAACTAGAGAAGAAATTATAGGAAAAGAATGATAAGTACGCAGTGAAGAAGAAGAAGAAACTTATTTTAATATTCCATTAGTAGAAGAAACAAAAGAAGAGATATACAATCCAGTCATAGAACCTGATATTAGAACTAAACAATCTACAATGGCATGGGAAGGACAAGGGGAAGTACATAATGTGAATGGTGAACTTAGTATTGCAGATGTAAGTGTCCTAGGAGGAAATAGAGAAGGAGGTGGATGAATAGGTGGTAGAGGAGAACCATAAATTTTTTTATTTCCCATATTTGATGATGATACCATAACAACCATAAATAATATCTCACCCTATATCCTCCCCAATTTCCATGGATTAAGAAATGATGATCGTGAAACATTTACTTTTGAATTTGATGTCTTGTGTAGATCTTATGATTACTTACTTGATTCTCAAAAAGTAAAATTGTTTCCAGCTACTCTTGAAGATGGAGAACTTAAATGGTTTATGGGGTTAGGAACACATAATATCATAACATGGGAATAAATGAAAAATGTGTTCTTAGACAAATATAAGTACTATTATTTACCTTGTAGCATTAAAGATGAATTCTTTAATATGGTGCAAAAAGAGGATGAAAGTATAGAAGATTTAGTTGAAACATTTTCCTATAATGTTAAAATGGATAAGATGCATAATCTCGATGATGAAACTTTCAAAGATATTTTGCTGAAATCTATTAGAGATGAGTGGATTGATCTCCTCAATTTAATGGGAAAAGGAGATGTTTCTCAGCAATGTCTATGAACTATGCACACATATTTCAGGAGGTAAGGCTAGAAGTGAGAAAAATCCAAGAGACCTTGTCATGGCTAGAATTAATAAATCTACAATTGGGACAGTAAGTAGAGCTAAAATAGGTAATTTTTTTCACAAATTTAAAACAAATATTTTAGGGAGTATTAGTGAACAACTAGATACCCTTAAAATTAAAAACAAGAAAAAATCTGAAAATGCTGCACTATTTATCTTTTGTCCAAGATGTAGAAAGAAACATGCCTTGAGTGAATGTCCTCTTGATTGTATAAATTTCTGTCATATGTGCCTAGAATAATAATACTAAAGAGTTTCCTTCAATACATAGTATTAAAGCCATCATTCAAGATGAAGTTGGAACAAGCCAAGATGAATATCTCTGTTTTGTTGCTAAAATACCATAGAAGAATCCACAGCCAATTATGACTCAATGTTTTATGATCTGAAAGGAGTCTATTAGTTTTTTTGTGCGAAGTTTCCTTTAAATAATATAAACATGTACAATTTGTCTCCATTTATTTACTTAATGAATGAGCGTTTTAACCATGAAACATAGATGAATTTGTGAACTTTTAGCATGAAAATAAGCCTAAATAACACCGAACATCAGTGTATAACAGAGAAATACAATCACACATAAGTTTTTCACAGTAGGCATGATGAAGCAGTTCACCCCTTCTGGGCTACATCTGCTGGTCTAGCTCCCAATGGCATGTCCCTCTTTGTCATTATGCTCAAAATTGAAAATTACATGTGTTTACTGACCTTTACTGGTTTTTTTCTCTACAGTAATGGCTCCAGAATTTTCAAATTAGTCTAGGTAGACTCTTATTTCACCCAAATTGGTTGAAAATTGACCTCGTAATACATTTTTCCCAATGTCAGCTAGAAAATCTCCACTAAAAGTGGAGACTGGCACTTAACTATCACTAAATTTGGCAAAAACCCTAAATTTTAGGGCACGCTCCAATTTCGTCGGAAGACCATTAATATTTGCATTAAATGGTTTGGGTGGGGTGGTCACATGTAGACACCCTGCTGTTATCTCCACGGTCTAACGGTTTGAACTTCGCAATGGTGGTGGAACTTGGAGTTACAGTTCCGAAAACTGTTTGCATTAACCATCCTTAACTCTGCCATGTGACAGGTCTAGCATCTCCGTCGGATAAGCCGCTCGAAAAAATGTCAGCTACAACTTTAATGTTATTGTGACATGTGACTGAGGTTTGTTCTGCCGAAAGTTACGGTTTGTAAAACCGTCACACTGCAGTTTTTATGTCATATCATGACATGTGACCGCACCTATTGAAATCCTCCAAGATAAAGGTTTTGTAGCAATGTTTTAAAGTTTTGATGCTATGATTTATATAAATCATGTGACCACTGCTTCGAGGCCGCTAGCAGGTTGGGACCACTGGTGCCCCCCCCCCCCCACCCTCAATGTTAAAACATAAGCACCATAATACAATGTCGAAGACTGTTATGTTAATAAACAACTTGTAGGCATATTGGTCGGAGGTATTTGCAGGTGCTATGGAGGTTACGAGGTCGACCCGTTCGAACTCCAATAAAATTTTATAATAATATCCTGAGGACATGTGACTACCTCCGGGCTTGGCACGTTTCGATCATCCAATGGCCTATATAAAAATGTAAAATCTATCTAACGATCAGAATCACTTCCATACCACAAAAATCAACGGCCCAGATTAAGCCACGTGGCGCAATCTGATTGGCTATGAGAAAAGGGAATATTACCTAGAATATTCCATCTACTAATTGTACTTGTATGCTGATTGGGCATCCCAGTCACAAATTTTAACTCTTTGGGAAAATGAAAAAAACATGATATCCTCGTCATACAATATCGGTTTTTTGAACCATTCATGGTGCTGGAATCGCAACGACGAGACCTTTTCGATCGCTCAGGTTCAGTCCTGTTTCGAGCACTTTCAATTTTGAGCATAACACATGATACCTTAATCACACCTCCCCATTGTGAATCTTTTGGACCACAAAATACTTTAATTACCAGTTCAAAAGATGAGGGTAAAACTCCCTCACCTTTTCCACTTCCATCTATCTTTCCTTACTTGGTTTGTTGCCCTTGAGCCCAATTTGAAGATAATCGACACTTCCCTTCTTAGAAGTGCATGCCCTCTTGTCAAGTATGGAATCCTCCTTGAGCTCATCCAGAAATTTTGGCAAGAAATATTCTATAGATGGCAGCTGAATATCACTACCTCGATCATCAATCAAAGGAGGCTCATACAAACGTAAATTGTCCACATCAACAATGGAATACATTTTCATATATGAAGGCAAGTCAGGTTGAAATGCATTATTACCAACTTGTTTAATGATCTTGAATGGACCATAGTGAATGGTCTTGAGTTTTTTACCTTCTCCTTGCATCCTTTCTTTTCTTATGTGCAACCATACTTCATCTCCTTCTTGAAACTTGTGATCAAATCTATGTTTTTCATGCCTCTCCTTGTATTTGTTTTGGTTCTTCTCGAGCTATTCTTGAGCTTGTTGATGAATAATCTGAATTTTCTCAATGAACTTTAGAGCCTTTTTAATATAAATATTCCCATCAATTGCAACATCCTTCTCAAAGATGAAGTCTAGTGGTGATTTCGGAAAATACCCAAAGCAACCTTCAAAAGGTGACGTATTTGTAGAAGAGTGCTTGGCCCGGTTGTATGATGTGGTGAATGTAATGCAGTTGTTCATCCCACAACTTCGGATTTTTGCTGCAATATCATCTCAATAGATGCACAATGGTTTTGTTCACCACCTCGGTTTGGCCATCAGTTTGCGGATGAAAATCAATACTCTTTTTCAACTTTGTGTCCATCATATTCCAAAGTTTGGACGAGAAATTCCCAACAAACCTGGAATCCTGTCACTAACAATAGAAGTTGGAAAACCATAATGAACCCATACATGTTGAAAATAAAGTTCAACAGTTTGTTCAACATTAATTGTTTTCGTACATGGCATAGTATACACATTTTACTAAATCTATCCACAACTACATAAAGATAATCATGTTTTTTTCTTGACATAGGTAGACCTCCAAAAAAGTCCATGGAGACACTCTCCCATGGCCTTGATGGTACCGGTAGTGGCGTGTACAACCCAAGCTTCCTATTGCTAGGCTTGTTTGTTTCACACATATAACATCCTCTTATAAAACATGACACACTATCTATCATGCAAGGCCAATAACAATACATCTGTAGATGCACCACTGTTTTTCTTACCCCAAAGTGTCCAGCAATAAGAGCCGAACGAGTCTCTCTCATGGCACTAAGTCTCTCTCCTTGTGGTATACATAGCTTTCCAAAATGAAATAGAGAATTTTTATGCATGTGATAATCATTTTCCTCAACTTCATTCCCTTCACTCAAACTAGCATACACATCTTGAACTTTAGCATCAGATGCATAATGTTCTAGGTAACTCTCATGTACAATAGAATCATTTTTAAGAAAATTAGAAGCACTTATAATTGGTGTTCAAAGCATATCAACAAATTTATTTAAAATACCTTTCTTTTACCTTATAACCAAGTGAAACTATTGAAGAAATCTCATCCATCTGAAATGTTGTGATTGCTGCAATTTTGTTTGCGACTACAAGTATTGTAATGGCTAGTGATCTATATGTATAATCGTCTCTTTACCCATCAAGTAGTGTTTAAACTTCTTGACGCTTTGTAGCAACACATAAATCTCTTTTTCATATTTAGGGTAATTAGTTACAGCACCATTGAATGTTTTAGAATGAAAAACAATAGGATTACCATGCTGAAAAAGTATTGCACCCATGGCATAATCACTAGCATTGGTTTGTATCTCGAATGGCTGTCTCAAATCCGGTAATTCAAGGACCGGAGCTGAATTGATTTTGTCTTTTAAAGCTTCAAAATATTGTTGTTGTTTGCCTCCCCATTTGAAGCCTTTCTTCACACTTTTCACTACATGCATAGGAGCTGCTATGGCAGAAAATTTAGCAATAAAATTTCTCCAATACTAAGCTGTGCCTAAGACACTTCTTACCTCGGTTACTGTTTTGGGAGTGGGAAAATTCACAATGGCTTCCACTTTATAAGGATCAATTCTTAACTTGCCTCCTCCTACAATGTGTCCCAAATAAGCCAGAGAATTATTTGCAAATTAACACTTTGACATCTTAAGAAATAATTGCTCTTTCTTCAAAACATTGAGTACCCTTTTTACATGAAAGAAATGTTCTTCTCTTGTTTTTCTGAAAATGATTATATCATCTAAATACACAAGAACAAATTAATCAATAAATGGACGCAAAACATTATCCATAACACGCATGAAAATCATCGGTGAATTACACAAACCAAACGACATAACCAAACACTCAAAGAGTCCTTGTTTGGTTTTGAATGCAGTCTTCTATATATCACTTTCTGCAATTCTTACTTGATTATATCCACTTCGTAAATCTAACTTAATGAACAACTTTGCTTCTTTCAGCTGATCAAGTAAATCATCTACCCTTGGGAGTGGGTATCGATTATTTAGCATTGTCTTTTTCAATGCTCTGAAGTCGACACAAATGCGCCAATTTCCATCTTTCTTCGGAATCGGGACTATGGGTGAACCACACGGAAAAGTGCTTTGCCTTATGAGTCCCTTGTCCAAAAAGTCCTTGATTTGCCTTTTTATTTTAGAATTCTCCATTATTGACATGTGATACATGTCTATGTTTGGAAGAGGACAATCTTGTTATAACTGAATCTCATGTTGAATCTCCCTTTTAGGAGGCAATCCTGTTGGCTCCTGAAACATATCATGATGTGCATCAACTACATCATATAAATCTGATTCCAACTTATGATCAAAATCTTCAAGTGACTCATGATTAACATTAGCTTTAGGCTTAATCATTAGAAGAAAAAAATTCTGACTTGAATTCACCAGCCTTTTTACCTGTCCAACATTTACCATTGCAATATTTGTCTTCTTGCGAAGTGCTATAACAATGTACTCCTTGCAATCTTAGAATAAATGGTATTTGTTCTCATGGTGATAGAAGATCGCTTTCCCGTCATACAAGTAAGGATTTCCCAACACGACACCTATAATATCAAGTGAAACCACATCTAATTCAAATGTGCAGTTATTGCAAAGCACAATATGCACTTCTTTGAAACTGTAAATTTTCATCCTTACAAATCCAACCAAGTGGATATGGTTTTGGATATGGAATGGTCTCAAGATTAATTTTCTTGACCAAGTCTTCAGAGATTAAGTTTGCTTGTGACTCATTGTCAAACAGTGTGTCAATCTTGGTATGTTTGGATATGACCCTCACATGAAACGATTTTATTCTCTCTTCTTCATTTGGAGCTTCTATATGATAGTTTTAAGTACTAGTACTGGGTTTGTTTCAATTTATTTCCTCCTCATGTTATTCAAGCCCATGGTTGTAATTTTAGTTTCATCACTTGCATTATCTCCTAAGTCATGTTGAGTTGTAGCTACAGTTTTCTGCTTCCCTTTGTTATTGTTATATTTGGGTCTCTTTTTAGGATGTAATTTCCAACAGGTTTTTTGTTCATGGTTGTCTCTTGAATAATGTTTACAAACCACTTTCTCTCCCTCTTTCTTGACAGATGCATTATTTTTTCCATTTGCTTTTGAGGTATTCTCTCTGTTTTTCCCCTTAAAAGGTTTCTTCCTACTCTCATCAATAAGTTTTTTCCCTCTTGCTTCTAAATATGTAGCTTGAACATATACCTCATCTAAACTTGTAGGGTTAAACATGAGAATAGTATGTCTTAGGTAGCTATGTAAGCCTCCTATGTACTTGAGCAAAGTATCTTGACTCTGTAAATCTACCCCTAATAAGAGAGCTCTTCTCCTAAATTCTTGGGTGTAGTCTTGTACATTTTGTCCTTTCAATTGTCTAAAATTTTTCTAGTTCATTATAGATTTTTGCATGTGAGCTAATGGATAAAACTATTTTTTATTGCATTAATGAAATCAGTCCATGATAGAATAATATTATCATGCTTTTTTATCTCCTCCTTTCTCTTGGCTTCCCACCAAACAAGAGCTGCACCTTCCATCCTTAATGAAGCTACTTGGATTTTGGTTTCATCATCATGAAGGTTCTAAATTCTGAAATAGACCTCCAATTTCCTAATCTAATTATCAAGATTTTTTGCATTAACTTCACCATTAAACATTGGGAATTCAAACTTAACATCAAGTTTTACAAAAGGCCTTTTACTAGTGTTCTTTGATTTGTGTGGCTGATGTACTAAAGATGAAGTAGAGGATGAGATGATGAGGGTGAGGATGGTGACTTTCCACTACCTCCAATTCCTCCATTGCCCTTCTTTGATCTATCTTCATCATTGTGACCTCCTGATAATCCCTAACTTTCCTTATGAAGTTTGGATCCTTCTCCTTCTAGTCTTTCATTCCTTTCTTGGTAAAGGACTCTCACCATTTCAGTCATGTCAAGGAACACTTTCCTGAACATTCTTTATTCTTCTTTGGGATCCACCTATTCATGGGTTTCTTCTTCTCCTTGAGGCATGATTATTGATTCTTCTGCTTCTTTTGGAGGTGAACTAGGTGGTGGAGAATGTGGCAATATTTCCCTCCTTTGTTGTGGCTCACTTTGAGAACCTCTTACTTCCACCAATTTTCCTTCTCCTCTCTTAAGCTTGAGCCTATTAAGCATGAAAACCCTTGCAAGGAGTTAAAAAAATCTTTGCACAAAAAACACCAAAGAATAAACTCTAAGCTCTGATACCAACTTGATCTAAAAGGAGTGTATTAGTTTTGTTGTGCTAAGTGTCCTTTCAGTAATATAAACATGTACAATTTGTCTCCATTTGTTTGCTTAAAGAATGAGTATTTTAACCATGAAACATAGATTAATTTGTGAACTTTAAGCATGAAAATAAGCCTAAATAACACTAAAAAATAGTGTATAACAGAAAAATACAATCACACATAAGTTTTACATAGTAGGAATGATGAAGCAGTTCACCCCTCCTGGGCTACATTTGTTGGTCCAGCTCCCAATGGCATGCCCCTCTTTGTCATTATGCTCAAAATTGTAAATTACATGTGTTTACAGGCCTATAGTGGCTATTTTCTCTGCACTAATGGCTCCATATTGCTTAAATTAGTCTAGGTAGACTCTTGTTTCACCCAAATTGGTCGAAAATTGACCTCCCAATACATTTTTCCCAATGTCAGCTAGAAAAGCTCCACTAAAAGTGGAGACTGGCACTTAACTATCACTAAATTTGGAAAAAAACCTAAATTTTAGGGCATGCTCCAATTCTGTTGGAAGACCATTAACATTGGCATTAAATAGTTTGGGAAGTGTGGTCACATGCCGACCCCCCGCCGTTATCTCCGCGGTCTAACAGTTTGAACTCCGCAATGGTGGTGGAACTCGGAGTTACAGTTCCAAAAATTGTTTGCATTAACCATCCTTAACTATTCCATGTGATAGGTCTAACATCTCAGACAGATAAGCTGCTTGAAGAACCGTCAGCTACAACTTTAATGTTATCACTACATGTGACTGAGGTTTGTTTCGCCGGAAGTTATGGTTTGTAAAACCATCACATTGCAGTTCTTATGCCATATCATGACATGTGGCCGCACCTATTGAAAACAACCAAAATAAAGGTTTTTCAACCACCATTCTAAAGTTTTGATGCTACGGTTTATATAAACCATGTGACCACTTCTTCGAGGCCGCCAGAGGGTTGGGATGGCTGCTGCCCCCCCCTACCCCCCATCAATGTTAAAGCATAAACACCACAATATAATGTCGAAGACTGTTATGTTAAGAAACCACTTGTAGGCAGGTTGGTCGGAGATCTTTGCGGGCGCTATGGAGGTCATTTTATAATAACCTCTTGAGGACACATGGAAGCCTTTGGGATTGCCATGTTTCACTCATCCAATGGCCTATATAAAACATACAATCCATCCAATGGTCAGAATCACTTCCATACCACAAAAATCAACAACCCATATAAAGCCACGTGGCACGATGTGATTGGCTATGAGAAAAGGGATATTCCCTAGAATATACCATCTGCTGACTGTACCTGTATGCTGACTGGGCATCCTAGTCACAAAATTTTAGCTATTTGGGAAAATGAACAGAACGTGATATCTTCCTCATACGACATTATTTTTTCGAACCATTCATAATGCCAGAATCACAATGATTATACCTTTTCGGTCACGTAGGTTCGGTCCTATTTCAAGCACTTTCAATTTTGAGCATAACACATGATCTCCTGATCATTTTAACACTCAATCATATGCACAACCCTAGAATAATTGGACCTTGGCCTCCACAATCTCAAAATCCATCCTGAGCACAAGGTTGGAAAAACCCTTATGGTAAATATTCTCAATATCCTCAATTACAACAACCTTATTATTCTTTTCCACCACCATATATTCCTCAGGCCACTCAACCCTCTCAACTTAGAAATCCAAACCAACAACTTTCATTACCATTTCCTCAAAAACCAAATCAAATTCATGTTCAACCACTTCCTAACCCAAATAATAAAAATCAACAAGCTATTTATAATGTTTAAGGACAAAATTTTCAAGCTTTTATGATAACACCACTAGGGCTAAATGATGTTCAACTTAGATCTGGTAGAGTTTTACAAAATAAGTCACCAAGAATTATCATCCAAGAATCTAAAGAGGATGAGATTCATGCAAAATATGAAAGTATTAATAAAGAATGTACTCCTATAAGAGAAGATATCCCTATACAATCAAAGTATTATAAAATAAAATAAGATCCTACAATTCATCTAATAGTACAAATTTCTATTTTTTTTACAAGAACCACCTTTTCTCGAAAGACTTAAAATTGATTAAGGAATAGAAAGATAGATTATTTCACTAGACTATGACATGGTAGATAAACTTAATAATGTTTGCATAAAAATTCCTTTACTACAAGAAATAAAGGAAATACCAGTATTTTCAAAAACCATCAAGGAGCTATGTATTAGAAAAGTAGGAAGAAAAAGAAAAAACATTAAAAAAAATTAATTGGTGGGAAAAATTGCTAATATTATGATGAGGAAAACTATTGTCCATAAATATTTATATCCAGGAAGCTCCATTTTAAAAATCCATATCAATGGTATTGAGATCCCAAATACTCTAATTTATCTAGGAGAAACCATTAATCATTAGTAAACAGACCATGGAACAACTCGAACTTTCAAATCTTCAATATACTCCAACATTATTACAATTAGCAAACATATTTGTTATTAAACCAGATGGAGTATTAGAATATGTGTCTGTATCTCTAGATTTTTGAGAATATCATGTAGATGTTATGATTTTAAGTCCCAAGAATAACTTAGGAGGCGATCCATTAATCTTAGGTAGACCTTGCCTAGCTACAACAGATGCATTCATAACCTGTAGATCAAGAGATATGTATATATCTGATGGAAATTCCACTAATAAATTCACAGTATATCTTATTGCAAAAACTATAACTGAAATATAAAGTGAATTATGGATAGATGATGATCAAGACATTGATAATATGAAATCAATTTATACTTCTTCACAATTAGATGAAGACAATTAATTTATCAATTTAATGAATAATAATGATTCTTCTTCTTATTGTGAACAAAATAAAAGTTTTCAGGAACAATGTTACATTGAAAATTTAATATAACATAAAATTGATTTATATTCTATGGTAAATTTTAGTAGTTCTCAAGTAGAAGAATTTCCAGTTAAAACACTAAATATTAACAATAATATGGAGGAACTTCAAAATAGAAAATTAATAATCATGCTAAAAAAAATTCTTCTTCTTATGGATGGGAATACACTGATATGAAAGGAATTGATCCTAAAATATGTATGCATCACATTTATATGCAAGAAAATTCCAAACCAATTGGACAACCCCAAAGGAGAATGAATCCAAATCTAAGGGAAATTGTTAAAGAGGAGTTACAAAAATGGTTGAATGTGAATTTCATCTATCCTATATCATATAGTCAATTTGTATCACATCTAGTGATTGTTCCAAAGAAGAATGGAAAATGGAGAGTATGTATTCATTATAGAGAATAAAACAAAGACACTTTGAAAGATAATTTTCCACTTACCTTTATAGATCACGTATTATATACCTTGGAAGGAAAGAATTTTTTTCATTCTTAGATTTTTTTAGTGGATACAGTAAAATCCAACTAACACCATAATATTAAGGTAAAACTATGTTTACATGTCGTTGGGGAACATACGCCTATAGGGTACTTCCTTTTGGATTATGTAATGCACCTGCCACATTTCAAAGAGAAGTCTTAGGTATTTTTAGTTGATCTAATTCATGATTGTGTGGAAGTATACAGGGATTATTTTACTATGTATGGAGACACTTTCAAAGAATCTATGGAAAATTTAGAAAAATTTCTTATTGGATGTAAAGAAGTAAATATTTCATTAAGCCATGAAAGATGTTTTATGATGTTTAATGAAGGTATTGTTTTTGGTCACCATATTTAAGGAGATGGAATTAAGATAGACACATCTAAGGTAGAAGTTAGTTCGAAAATTTCATTTTCGTCTTATCAAAGAGATGCTAGAAGTTTTCTCAAATTTATAGGATACTATAGAAGATTCATAGAAAAATTCACAAAAATAGCCTCTCCACTTTTCAAACTTCTTATAAAAGATTGTGAATTTGCATGGAACTTCGATTATGAAAAAGGATTTGAAACATTGAAATAAAAAATCACTGAAGCAGTGATTCTAAGAGGACTAAATTAGTAGCTCCCTTTTCCCATATCTACTGATACTCCAGAAATAGCCTTAGGGGTTGTATTGGGACAAAATGATTTAATTCATTATGCTATTTATTACACAAGTAAAAATTTGACTCCAACAAAGTTAAATTATACTGTACCTGAAAATAGTTTTTAGTTGTTGTTCATGCCATTAACAATTTTTTTCATTACATTATTGGTTATGAAAATTTTATCCATACAGATTATTCTACCACTAGATACTTAATGAATAAAACAGTTACTAATGGAAGAATTACGATATGGTTGTTACTATTATAATAATTCAATATTACTATTCTTGATAGACCTGGAAAAGAAAACATAGTTGCTAATTTCCTTTCTAGAATGAAAAATGATAATGTTGATTTTCCTGTAAAAGAAAATTTTCATGATGAATATCTTTTTGCAGAATCTACTAAATTGCCTTGGTTTGCAGATATTTCCAATTATTTAGCTACAGGGAAATTTCCACCATAATTGTCAAAAAAAGAAAAGGAAAAAATTATCAAAACCAGTGCATCAAATTCATGGATATATAGGGAATTATACAAAACTACACCAGATTTGATCATTCAAAGATGTGTTCGAGAAGATGAAGTACCAAAAATTTTAAAAGCTTTCCATGATGAACACTGCGGAGCGAATTTTGTAGGAAAAATAATTGCATACAAAATCCTTCTTTTGGGATATTTTTGGCCATCTATTTTCAAATATTCCAAAGAATATGTTAAAATTTTTATAGCTGTTAGAGAATGGGAAAGCCAATACCTTCAGATGAAATTCCTCTACAACCTCAAGTACCTGTAGAGCCTTTTGAAAAATGGGCTCTAGATTTTGTTGGACCTATAAATCCTCCATCCAAAAAAAATGCTACATAATTTTTTGCACATATTATGTCACAAAATGGGTGGACACTAAGCCTCTTTTATTTTTAATAAAAAATGTTGTAGTTACATTTCTTTTTGAGGATATTTTTACTCGTTTTGGTGTTCCAAGAGAAATTGTAATGGAAAAAGGTACCCAATTCACACCCAAGTAGGTAAAAAATACTATGGAGCAATATAAATCAATCATTGAATGTATACTCCATATCATCCACAACCCAATGGGTAGGTGGAATCTGTTAACAAGGTTATTGAAGCAATTCTAAGAAAAACTATGAATTTTCATAGAAAGGCTTGGGAATAAAAACTTTTGGAAGCACTATGGAAATATCAAACCACATGGAGGAACACAAATCGACATACTCCCTATGAGTTTGTCTATGGGAATCAAGCTCTTTTCCAATTGAGTTACGAGTGGAGACCTATGAAATAACTGTTAAATTGGGCCTTGACCTGTCAGAAGCTCAGAAGCAAAGGCTAGCACAATTGAATGAGCTAGATGAAATTTGATAATATGTTATTAAAGGAAATAGCATAGTGGAAAAAAAAATATCAAAATGGCATGACAAGTTCGTCAAAGATAAAATGTTCAAACAAAGTGACTAGGCAATTCTTTTTTATTGCAAGTTTAAATATTTTCAAGGAAATTTTCACTCATTAGATTGATCCTTATGATATTGATACCAGTTTTAACAATGGATAAGTCAAAATCAAGACTATTGACGATAAAAAAATTTATTTCATTGTTAATGACCATTGATTAAGATTATATCATAAACCATTGAGAAAGGAGGAGTTTATTAATTATCTCCAAGAAAATTATGAGTTTAAGTTGATAAAGGAAGGAGATTTTCCTCCTCACTTTTCAACTTCAATGTAATTCCTCTCTCTCTCTCTCTCTCTCTCTATATATATATATATATATATATATATATATATATATATATATATATATATATATATATATATATATATATAAAAATAAAAATATATAATAATAATAGATGTATAAACATGAAAACCAACTTTTTTGCCATCTTTATACATAAAATCTTGACTGAACACCAATATTAATTGGCAGTTAATATTTTCAAAAATCATTTTTATCTTGTCCTTGTCTCCTTTTATCCCTCTTTTTCTTCAAATTTTAAGGTGATCAAATATCAACAATAAGGAAGTATTCTGCAATAGATCAACAAGATTACAGACAAAATTCCTATCATTCTCCGACCAATTGACTGTTTTGCAACTAAAATCAAATTCAACAGTAGAAAGGTATCAAAATAAAAATTAAGGTATGTAATAATAATTGGGTTATTTTTCATATAAAAAATTTAGATTTTAATTTATGTGTGTGATATTAAAGGATTGAATTTCGTATACCCCTCATCGCTGCACACTTATAACATGAACGTCTCATTAATATAGCAAGCACACAGCAGTTCTTTGAAAGCGGATCTCAGAAGTTGTGAAAGTACAAGTGAGATATAACATGAATTACTTCATCCATACCATACCTCTCCATCATTTCAAATCTGATCCATATTCATTTAGGCATTCCAAATCCAACACTCTTCATCTTTCTTCCATTTCGCAGTCGAAGAGAGCATTATGGGTGGAAACCTTCTCCACACGATGGATACGCTTGTTTGATATGAACCAATTGGTGAGAAATTTTTCCAGGATTATTCCAGAGTTAAGGAGAAACTACAATAGGTGGGGTGGCTCTAGTTCTTCTAGAATTTCAATGGATATGAACCAGAGGATACTAAAGAATTCGCTCGAGCCTTTAATTGAGAAGAGGCCAAAATTGGGGACATCAAACTAACTCTCACGGAGTCAGTGATAGCAAAAGAAACAAGAATCCCAAGGAATGTGTAAATTTGGTTTAAAAATAGGAAAATTAAGGAGAATTATTGGGTACACTGCTTAAAGGAACGAGGTATGGACACATCTATTTTCATGAAACGTAATCTTGTCACACTATTAAAAGGAAATGGTGAAATATTCTATTAGTAATTCAGAAATTCATAACATTTGAGGGGATATTTGGAATAATGTTTGTTTATCATGCAAGGATTATGATTCACTTTTTTGATGGATTTTAAATCAATTTACCCTAATTGTTACTGCGAATCTTAAAGAAAATGGCATTTAGTATTTAAAGAGAATCTAGGTCAATAGATAGTTCTTTGTACCATCATGGAATCATTAAGATTTTGTTAGAGGTACATTTGCAATTGAAAGGGGATAATTGGTAGGAATTATTGGTAATAAATCATTTTGTGAAAGCTCGAAGAAAGAACCAAGCAGCAAAATCAAAAGAAGTAGGAAAAAAGTAAACCATAATTTTGAAAAAAGTGAAAACCTGAGAAGAAGTTCAAGAAGAAAATGTGACTGAAATTCCTGAAGACCCATTTGAATAAAATACTCCATTTTCCCAATTTATTGAAAAATATAAACAAAAAAGTGACAAACAAGACCTTAGAAGGAAGAAATCCAACCCAAGTCAGCCCATGAATGAATTATAGAAGAAAACAAATTAGTGTAACTGAAAAAAAAAAGGAAATATCAATAGTCTAGGAATGTAAGGAGATATAGGAGAATTTAAAAATTATCAAAAAAGCCTCAGTGAACAGAGATGATTGATCTTGAACATCAAGAGTTTAATACACCTCCTCGTATAATCAATCCAACAAGCAGTCCATTGGGAAGTCCAATAAGACATACCCTAGAAATCAATCCAATTCAATAAAAGATCTACGGCTATGCAGAATCTCTAGAGAAAAAGGCACAACAGAAAGAAAATTCATCCCAATTTGAAATAGGTGATGCCTTAGCAATAAAATCAAGTACATAATAGGGACAAAACATTGAAGAAAAACTAAAGAACTATTTTTATGAATTAGAAATCCTTAAGAAACATTTGATTAAGGGGAGAGAAGAGGCTAAGATTCAAAATTAGATAATAAGGACTCAATATGAAAACATATTTCTATACCTCCGTAATTGGTACCAAAATAGTAAGAGGCTTAAAGCTAAAAATAAGTTTCTTAAAAACAAGGTCAGAGGATTACAATGAAATTTTTTTATAAAGAAGCCAAGGACCATGTTTATCATGAAAAGAATAAAAGAAGTGCTAGCCTCGATGTACTTGCACAAGAATTAGAAATCACTCACTGAAAGGACAAGACAAGAATAAATTTTGAAATTTTGGTGCATGAGGACATGCAAAGCCTTTGGTGTGCGATAATGTTGAACTTTAAGAATGTCTCTTTTTTAACACCCTTTTTTCCATCATATTCCACCTTTCTCTTATTTTTATATAAAAAATTAACATATTAAGGTCAAGATGAAATCCTACAAGGTATTAAGTCATCCATATTTAATTGATCTATTTTTAAAGAAATTATGACAAAAGTATCTTGCAATTACCGAATTTTGTACATTTTGCAGTTGATATCTATTTCTACAAAATAATCCATTGTTAGATATGTTGCACCGCTCCATAAGAAGGAAGAATATTTCCAAAATATGTCATTTTCCCTAAAGATGGAAAAGAACCTACTCGCATTTATTTGAAAGCTAAGAAAAGTGAGAGATCTTGAAGTCAAAGGATGGGTTAAACATGAAAATTGTGTGTTATAGTTGAGCACAGGTATCAAAGAATCAAGTGACCGAGGAACTGAGTTGCTAGAACAGAAAACCTCCTATGAATTTCTTTTCCAATAGAATGTCACAAAAATATTTTGATTCTTAAGAAATTGATCTCATATGTGTCAATTTTGTTTATAATTTTTCAACTTAAAACTCATTAAAAGTTGTTTTTATTTTTTGTATAAATAATGGTGACCAAGACAAAGAGCACAACTATGAAGTGGTGGTGATTACTGTTATTAAGTTTTTAATCCTTCTGAGGACATATTGATAATGTGTTACTTTAATCTAATTTCTTGTTACCTTTTAAATGTGTGTGTAAAGTCGTGATTGATATTTTGATCCTACACTCTAGGAGCCCCCCCCCCCGGCAAGGTGTGACGTTTTCATTTTAATTTTTTCAACTAGTTTAGTTTATGTTCTCTAGAAGTTCCTTTTTGTTACAGGTTGCATTTATAGTTATTTTTATCATAGAGTACTCATAAAAGAGAAAATACCAAAAAGAGTTAATGATTCAATGCATCTTTGATTATATGCACTCAATGTTTTATCTTTTCATGATAGTCTTAATTATTTGTTTTATCGTTTAAATTCCATATTTTTTAGTTATTTTCAAGTTATGTTATGTTCGATTTGGAATATAGTTTAGAATTTAATTTCACACACTAATAATATCTCTTGAGTTGGGTTTTCATTCTTGTTATCATATTCCATTATCATTTCATTTGAAATAAATTTACCTTTCTAGATTGATTTTTTATCATCCTTTTTCTCATTGTAATTAGATTAAATTTGTTCCAATTTCAATTTAGTTTGAATATTTGTTTTCAGTAATTAGTGCATAATAGGTTCAATTCAAGAACAATAGAACTAGGTTATTTTCATTTCATGTTTTTATTTTCAAGCATTTCCTTTTGGTGATTCTTGCAATATTAGATACATATTTATGTGAGAAAGATAAATTTAGTCGTTAGTACTCTGGATTGAAAGAACATGAGTTGATTAGTTTCTAAATTGTAGTTTATTTTACATTTATTTTTATTCATTTCTGGAAATAAGTCTTGTTCTTAGAATAAATCCTAGCATATATATTGAACATACATTTCAAAATTACATGAATCATCTTTGACATTTAATGAAGTAAATTAAAGATAATTAATTTACCAAACATCTATAATGAAAAATATTAGTTAATTGAGTTTAATGAACTTGCAACTCACAATTTTGATGAATATTTGGTGTTTTGGAGTTCTTATATTAGTGACCTCAAAGTAGCTTAGGATGCATCAATTTCATCTTTTGGATTTCTTGGTTTTTGGTTTGAGTTTGATGATTCTAAATTTTTGTTTGGTGATGGTGGATTTGGGTTCTAATTAGGTTTCGTATTAACAAATTTCCCCACCATTCAATTTATTAATTGTTTTCAAAGAATTATTTAGTTTTTTTTTATAATTAAAAAATTGTTGTTAAACCAACTCCAAAAATAAAATAAAAGAGAGATCAACGCCTTAGAAATCAACCACTTTGAGGGGGCAACCTCCAATACATTACATAAATGAACAATTATTGGATGATACAAATGAAAAAACCTCCCTTCTATATATAGGTATCCATGGGGCCACAATGTAATCCTAGTGGGGTCGCAATGTAATCCTATCCAACCTAACAATAATGATTTAAGGGCACAATAATAAAAATATGGGGGTTACAGGGGTACAAGAATAACAATAAGGGGGTTACACTAACAACAATAAGGAACTAGACTAGTAATATAGGGACTTAACATGCTCCTCTCCTTCAAACAAGTGTTGTCCTCAATGCTTGAGTAGCTTCAGGTGCTTTTGTATAAAATTATCATCCTCCCATGTAGAATATTCAGTGGGTATGTTCTTCCATTTGATGAGATACTCAGAAATTGATTGATTTCGTAGTTGTTGAGTTCTTATTTCCGTGACTGCTTCAGGTTCCAATATGATTTTTCCTTCCTCATCAAGTTCTGGCAATATTGTTTGAACTGGAATTTTGTCCCCTATAACCTTTTTTAAGCATGAAATATGGAAAAATGGATGCACTCACGAAGAAGCAGGAAGCTCCAATTTATATGCCATAGTACCAATCTTTTGCAAAACCTTGTAAGGACCATAGTACTTTGGCTATAATTTATTATCCTTCTTAGATTTCTTGAGGGACATTTGTTTGTATGGTTGTAGCCGTAAAATTACCCAGTCTCCCACATCAAAATTTCTCTCACTACAATGTTGATTTGCCTGTTGTTTCATTCGATTTTGTGCCAAATTTAGGTTATCCTTTAAGAGTTGGATAACTTCTTGTTGATGCTCGATGTGATCCTCCACTTCTTGAACCCTAGCATTTTCCTTTAAGGAAGATGTGATGGATGGTGGATGATATCCATAAAGTGCCATAAATGGGGTCATTTTTGCTGCAGTATGGAAGGAAGTGTTATACCACCATTCAGCGAGAGGTAACCACTTGACCCATTGTGCTTGCTTATCAGATACAAAACAACGAATATATCCTTCAAAAAATTTATTCACTATCTCTGTTTGACCATTATATTGAGGATAATAAGATGAGCTATGAGGTAGTTGAGTACCCAAACAAGAAAATAATTTCGTCCAAAAATTTCCTGTAAAAATGGGATCTTTGTCACTTACAATAACCTTCGGGTTTTCATGTAGCTTTTGAATTGTTTCCATAAATGCAGTAGCAACTATACTCACTTTAAATGGATAATATAATGCACAAAAGTGTGCATATTTGGTAATTCTATCAACTACCACCATGATGACACTCCTTCCTTCGGGCTTAGGTAAACCTGTGACAAAATCCATCGAAATCTCCTCCCAACATTGACTTGGAATAGATAAAGGTTGTAGAATACACGGGGTCTTAATTGTCTCAACTTTATTTTGCTGGAAAACCAAACATTTCACCACAAACTTTTGAATATTACATTTAACTCCATCCCAAAAAAAATATTTCTTCACCTTGTGCTAAGTTTTTAAAAATCCCGAGTGTCCTCCTAAAGGAGAAGTGTGAAATTCCAAAAGAATATTTTGTTTTAGTTGGGAATTCTTGAAAATATATAAGCGATATTTTTACCATAAGGAATCATTTTTCCAACTAAATGTATCAGATGTACTAGGATCTTGCTGCAACTTTTGAATGCGAGTCCACACTTCTTCATCCTTCTTCCATTCATCCCTTTCTTCGGTTATCCAATTTGGTTGGATAATTGAAATGGAACAAAGAAATGCTTCCACCTCTTCATCTTTTCTTGAGAGTGCATCTGCAACAACTTTTAGCTTCCCCATTTTGTAGATGATTTCAAAGTCATAACCCAACATCTTTGTGACCCATTTTTGTTTCTTTTCTAAAGACAGTCTTTGTTCCAAAAAGTATTTAAGAGTATCATGATCAATTTTTACCTTGAAGTGTCTTCCCATTAGGTAAGGTCTATGTTTCTTTGGTGCATGTAGTATTTCCAATATTTCATTCTCATAAATATCCTTTTGTAAATACTTTCCTTTGATTAAATGACTGTCAAAAGAAATGGGTCTTCCTTCTTGCATTAAAACAACACCAATTCCATTTCTTGAGGCATCACATTCCACAATAAAGGTTTTTGTGAAGTTTGACATAGCTAAGACTGGTGCTAGGCACATTGCCTCTTTAATATGTTCAAAGGCCTTAGTTGCTTCAGGAGTCCATGAAAATGCATATTTATTCAATAATTTTGTTAGAGGTGCTGCTATTCTCACATAATTCTTAACAAACTTGTGATAATACCCTGTTAACCCAAGAAATCCGCACAAGTACTTTATGGTTGTGGGGACTTTCATTTTCTTAATGGCTTTAATTTTGTTAGGTTCTACCTTTACACCCTCATGAGATACAATATGACCCAGATATTCCACCTCTTGTACTCCAAAGAAACATTTGGATGTTTTTTTATATAATTGTTTCTCCTCCAATAGTTTGAGCACCCTGTCAACATGTTGAACATGATCATTCCAAGACCTGATGGAGATTAGTATATCATCAAAACATACTAGCATAAATTTTCTAAGGAAGGGTTTGAAAATTGAATTCATCAACCCTTGAAATGTAGAAGGTGCATTGGTAAGGCCAAAAGGCATGACCAAAAATTCATAATGACCCTCATGAGTTCGAAATGTTGTTTTTGGAATATCTCCAGTCTTCATTCTAATTTGATGATATCCTGAACGAAGATCCAACTTGGTAAAATAAATTGCTCCATGTAATTCATCCAAAAATTCATCAATCATAGGAATGGGAAATTTATCTTTAATAGTGATCTTATTGAGCTCCCTATAATCCAGACACATGTGCTATGATACATCTTTCTTGTGCACCAATACTACTATTCTTGGTGCACTTGCTCTTGTAATTTTGATAGATCATGTTGCAATTATTCATCTTCATGAGTCATAGTATAGTATTCTGAGGGACTAATGGGTGTTGAATTATTTTTAGGAGGCATTTCAGAACCCAATACTAAAATATATGCTCAATAGGCCCTTGGAATCACTTCAAACTGATTTTTTACACAAGACTTATGCAATCTGGAAAAAAAAACACACATTTTTCTTGCTTTTGAGGAGCTCAATATTGAAACTCAATTATCTCTATGATTTTGGATCTTCAATATCTGAAATTTGGCCTTGCGGTAGCCCTCTTAATCCTCTTTCGAATGACATAGGTCTGTCCTGATTTGGATTTTTCAAGTCAAAGTTATGTCCAATCTCCCACAATGACCTAATTATGGACTGTTTCAGTAGAGTGAAATTGTATGACTTGCCACATGTCACCGTTTCCTCCTTTAGCTCTGAAATTGATAGACAAGGAACTAAAGTCTGTGTACTTGTGGCCACTTTTTATAGCATTCCAATCTGATGCTCAGAGAGAGAGTTAGGAATATTTTCCCATGATCACCTCTTTGAGATGAAATTCGGGAGCTCGAAAAAGCCCTAATTTCCACAGACCATATCTCTGAAAATATTGCGAACCAAGCTCTGAAATTGTGTGACGATGTTCCTCGGGATTTCTTATTTGCGCTCTAAAAATTCCAGCTTTTGAACCTTCGTAGCAAACAAGTTATAGTGAAAATTCCACGATGACCTGTTTGGAGCAACGAAACCCTAGAATCCAAAGCTCTGATACCAAATGTTGTGAAACCAGCTCCAAAAATATAAGAGAAGAGAGATCAACGCCTTAGAAATCAGCCACTTAGAGGGGGAAACCTCAAATACATTACAAAAATGAACAATTCTTGGATGATACAAATGACAAAACCTCTCTTCTATATAGAGGACTCCATCGGGCCACAATGTAATCCTAGTGGGGCCACAATGTAATCCTAGCCGACCTAACAATAATAATTTAAGGGCACAATAATAACAATATAGGGGTTACATGGGTAGATCAATAACAATAAGGGGGTTACACTAACAAAAGTAAGGGAATAGACTAGTAATATAGGGACCTAACAAAAACAAACATTAGAATTCTTATTTGGGCCGCACAAATAAGTTATGGTGTTGATTTTCCAGCTGACGTTGTTTGGAAATAAACAAATTTTCTCAAAATTTGCTAAAAATGCATCATATGATCCCAATATGCTAACAAATTGGGTCATGGGTACGTAAAAATGAAATATGATCTATGTTGTGCATGTTCCTAAGAACACATGCATGCTCCTCAGCCATGTCGAGTGGGTAACCTGGCTGACATCCTTAGTGGTAGTTCAAACTTTAAAAGACTTGGAACACACATTGTTTTGATCGAGTGTATTTATAATGGCCTCATTGCCATTTTTGAAACCATCATTTTCTTTTGAACACTTTTCAATATATATAGAAAATAATAGTTTAATTTCTAAAATATTTTTTATTAAACATTAATCTAGCTCTAATTTATTTTTTATTGTTATAGTTTATATACAGATTGGAATTATATTTTCAATAATTTATTTTATATTTAATTTAAATTTTGTGAATCTTAATCTATTTTAATCTTAAAAATATCACAAATATTTCAAGGTGCAATCATGTTTTAGTTTATAAAATTGGAAAACACATTTTCCAAAAAAAGATGATGAATATGGATGAGGTTAAAATAAATTGAAATTATCTAAAAGAAAAACATGTTAGCTTATATTTATCCTTAGTAATTATCAAAAATATAAAACTAAATATCACATAATTGTAAATTTAAAATAATATATATATATATATATATATATATATATATATATATATATATATATATATATATATATATATATATATATATCCATCCCATGGTGTTAATACATTTCAATGTTTTTATCCAACTCCAAGATTATCCCTAGGATTTGTGAAGTTCAATGACTTTTTTTTTTTTTAAATGTAATTATGTGAATCAAATTAAAATGAATCAATTTACATCAAGATGACTAATAATTATCCTTGTAAGATAGGACAACACTCATATCATTTATGCAAGTTCATAATACAAAATTAAAATAAACCTATACGCCTAAAGTGTAGGAGGATATAAGAAATATGAAAGCAAGGCTCATCACTAACTTATGTCTATGGAATTTTGGTGTTTGGAATCAATTTTCAAATAGTCTCAGCCATATTCAAATCTCTGGAGGTGTCATCCATATGCTTGTAGTGTAGAGGGATACAAGAAATATGAAAGAAAGTCTCATCACGAACTCTGACCTCTAAAGCTTTGATGTTTGGAATCAATTTGTAAATAGTTCCACCCGTGTTCAAATCTCTAGAGGTGTCACCCATACGTTCGGAGTGTAGAATAATACAAGAAATATGAAAGCAAGTTCGATCATCAACTCAAACCTCTAGATTTTTTGTGTTTGAAATCAATTTATAAATAGTTCCACTTGTATTTTCCATATATTTTACATATATATTGATATTACATATCTATGTTTCCTTGGGTAAAGCTTAAGTAGTGGCTTAACCCTTTAATTCAAACATCTAAAACACCCTCAAATTCAACCATTTTCATGCCTTTAGTGGCTCTCATCTAACATTTGGTTCCCAATGCTCCTGTCATTATAATACCGCAGACATTGTATCTAGGACGGGAAAAAAAGTTTTCAAAAACCTTCCGGGACACCTTACTAGGACCTCAAATCTGCTTATAGCCTATATATATCGTTTGTATCGTCTGTGGTGTTGGAGGAGCTTTGCTGGCATTTGTTTCTAGAGCTTAGAAATTATTAGGCCTTTTTTCTTGTATTCCTATTTTGTTATTTTCCTACTTCCTTATTGATTCCACCCATACTAAAGGACGAAGAGGTTAGAATGGATTGAATATATTAGTGCCAATTTAATTACATTGATTTAGACATAATTGATAGCTTAGTTTTAATCGAGAATATGATAGTTTGATTTTATTTTAACAATGTTTATTTTCATCATTTTTAAAGAAGGATATATTTTCTATTATATATGTTAAGGTTAATTACTGAGATAAGGTGCATGTGAGAAGATAGAGGGTGGAGGGTGTGTTTCTTCCATTCCACCAGCCCACATTTTAGTAGGATGTTGCAACACACCCTCGTAAAGTTTCAATTCACGTCATGAAAAACAAATGGGATAGAGTTTTAACTGACCAAACAAAAAATTGGTATGTAATTCCCTGTAATGTAATATATGCTTGAGAAGATGGAAGAAAATACATGACATTCACAAAGGCTTAATGTAGCTAGTAGAAAATCCTTTTATAAGCAAGACAAGCTTCCTCCTATTACCCATTTAGCATTCAATTTGCACCAAACAATGGGTAATCAATATTAGAGTATGGCCTCAAGAAGGAAAATTCCTTTGATAAGCAAGCGAAGCTTCCTCCTTACACCCATTTAGCATTCAATTCGCACCAAACAATGGGTAATCAGTATTAGAGTATGGCCTCAAGAAGGAAATCCCATCAGTGGGCCTAGTTCATAGCATGGGTTGGAAATATTATGTTTTGAATGGGAGCCCATAGGCACTCCACAGTTATGCGTTTCCCATTATTTTCATTTTAGAGAAGGAAGCTCCATCCTCATCACTCCTTTTGGTGAGTAATTATAATGAATTTCTTGTAGAAAAATATGTTGTTCTCATCTTTACATAATGTTTTGGGGTTCACTATTTATTTACTGTCATTGGATATTTATACTATAGAAATGACTTCAATCTCATATCCTGGCTCTACATTATTATAGTCTCGCTTAGCCCACCAATATAAATCTCCTAGTTAGAGTGTATGTAAACAATTTATCCATTGTCTGCCCGACCTCTCTCCATTGAGTCACTCGATCTTCCATTAGAAAGCGAGGGAGCATAGGGCCATAACCTTTATCAGGAATGAGGGTACTTAAGAGCTCATGATTTGAGAGCTTTGCTGCTAGATTTATGGAGCTTACCCCACTACCGGGGTAGGAAGCCACCTAGGAAGAGAGGGAATTAATAAATGAGTGATACACCTTCATGGACACAGCTGATCTAACGAACATAGCATAATGGGTTCCAGACACTAGGAATACTAAATATTGTTACAATTGGTATAGTGTACATTCAACATCTATTAACATTTACAATTTATCTTGGCTACAATAATTGTCGATATAAATGAAATCAAGAAGGAAATTCTCCTCTCCTAAATTAGGCACACGGGCACCTATTGCAATGGATCAAAAGCTTGAGCATCTCAAATAACATATGGCAATTCCCCTTGATCCTAGTTACTCCCCAAGAAACAACAAGTACACTTTTCTAGTGGGAGCCACTAACTAAGGAAGATATATCTTCTTGAATGTTTTTAAGTTGCTTTGTTTTTAATTATTTTATGGTTCTATTCCATACTTTTATGTTTCCAAATGGCTTTGGAGGCCTAGTAACTAGTGTTGATATGTTGATTTCTAGAACTCTAAACATCGCTCTATCTTTTATAATTTTGAATCAATTGAAGTTTTCTATTTGCTCTGGTTTCCTTAGTGGAAGATCAAAATAGGCTATTGAGGACATCATCGTAAATATTTGATTCAAGGAAATGAAAAAAATTACTTCACCAAAAGAAAAAAAAACAATTAGGGCCAATCACCTCCCCATAATGTTAAAGAATTTATGTTAATATGTAACCTTTTTAAAGGTTGGGTAAACTATATAAGTCTTAGCGAATTATAATCATTATCATCATCATAGATTTAAATTTTTCCATAAATTTAATATAAAAAAAATTTCTACATGTAAATTATTTTTGCATTTTTTAAACATATTACTCCCTAATTATTATCATCATCATAGATTTAAATTGTGTGATAAATCTAATAAAAAAAAAGTTCTTCATGTAATTTTTTTTTCATTTTTAAAACATATTACCTTTGACAACTCCTAAGTTATAATAAATTATGGAGTGTTTATGGAAATATGTTACATATAAATAAACACTTTAGATTTTATTTATAATTATTTGTATTTTTTTTTTATAAAATTTGAATTTAAAAAATAATATGTAAATTAATATTTAATTTATGGGGAAATTGTATCATAATTTAGTTTTTGAATTAGTAATGAAGAAGTTCATCATTGGCTGTTATTGGTTAATGTCATTTTTATTCAAGGAAACCCATTGATTGGTAGTCTATAATGGAATAAGCTTTGACTTTTGATAAATATCTATATGTTTTTTGGTTTTTAACCTATTACTTTAAATTCCAAAAAAATAAATTTCTTAATAAAAAAAAATCAAATTTATATCATAGTTATTACTTATATAATATTTAATATTATAATTATTGAAAATGGATTAAAATTAAAGGTAAAAAATAGAGCAACCTAGTACTTAACCTAAACATGGGTTACAAGATATCATATTATTATTTATAATAATCATTATATAATATTAATAAAAAATATATGACATTAAAAAAAATATTATTAAATAGCTAAATAAATGTGTTTATATTTAAAATTAATACATTCCATAGTTTCATATGTAAGTAGATGTTTCTAGTCCAAAACTAGACATATCACCAGCATAGAATGTGTGGAGAGAAAGAGAAGAGGAAATGAGATATAAATATAAAGAAATGGAGGGAAGAGAATAATACAATGATTAAAAACCCAAAAATTAATATAAAAGTGTTATAAACTTTATATTAAATAATTAATAATAAGTTTTAAATATTATTAATATTAACATGAATGTCATACTATATTATTTATTAATAGTTAATAATATTAATTCCTCGATGGGGTGATGGAAGAGGCAAATGAAGGGAACGAAGTGGGTAGCAACCACCCATCGACACTCTTGACAATGAATAGGGGTGGTGTTGCACCACACATACATACAAAATATGATGCATTTACTAATTCTTGAGTTCAGAATGATTGCTGATCCAGATTTATGCGGGAACGCAACAGAATAAACATATAACCATAAATACAGAGATGCAATGGAAATAACACTTCATTTCATTAATATCAAAGAACTAAAATTTGCTTACAGACAGAATGGAAATAAAACTAGCTAGGGCGCTAGTAGCTATCTTTGAGAAGAGATGTGGTGGCTACAGGCCTTTGAACTGAGTTACAATGAGGCTCGAGGGCCTATTTATTATTTAGAAACAATGGAGAACCCTAAACTTCCAAAAACCTAACCATAGGAGATGAAGCGCCAAAACTATGGGCCCCGTTTGGGTAAATTGGTGTTTCAACTTCCCAGGGACGTAACTTTGGCATACTATCTCCGTTTGACGCACATGATACATCATTAGAAAGCTCTATCCGAGGACTAAAAATTTTGCTATGAATATCATTCCAAATCGGAATGATATTTTCTAGAGGTGTGATTCCCAAAAAACGTCGTTTCAGGCCTCAAAACAGCTCTGGAAGTTTAGGACCCAAAAAACTGCTAAAAATAGTAAGTTATGCTGAAATTGAAAAACTGAAAGAGAAAATGGTGGGGGCCCAAGTCAATGGGACATAGTGGCTAGAATCCCAAGCCCACTTGAAAGGGACTATGGCAAATTGAACTATGGAGAGCCCTGTTATAACTATGTTGTACATAGGGGAGGCTCTCGTCCCATGTCCGTGGATGCTTTGAATTGTACATGCGCAGAATGTGTACAATCATTCCGTTGACGACCTCTATCTGGCCATCTGTTTGGGGATGGAAATTTGTGGAATTGGTGAGCTTTATGTCCAACATTGACCAGAGGCTGGACCAAAACGTGCTAAGGAACCTGCTATCTCGATCTGATATGATAGACTGTGGGATCCCAAAGTGCACACACACTCGTTCAAAGAAGAGTTTAGCCATCTTCGAGAATCTGTCAATGACCACGAAAAAAAAGTCATTTCCATTCTTAGTAGAAGGCAGGCCTGACATGTAATCCATGGAGATGGATTCCCAAGGTCGACTAGAGGTAGGTAGTGGAGTATATAGGCCTTGATTCTTGATGGTTGGTTTGCCAATGGCACAAGCAGTGCAGGATCTGATGTGCTTCTTGACATCCTTTCAAAGGTTCGGCCAATAGAAATACTTATGTAGTATTGCTACTGTTTTCTCGACCCCGAAATGCCCAGTGACTCGACTGTAGTTTGCTTTCCATATCATCTTGGCACGCTCGCTTGAAGGAACACAAAGGTGTCCCAGGTGACATAAAAGTGCATCTTGGAGGTGAAAATTTGGAACTTGCATACCCCCCAAGAGTGCCTTGTAAGTGTGGCCGATTTCTAGGTCACTCTCATAGAGAAGCGGCCAATCAAAAGTCTCGTTCCCACAAGAGTTGAGCACGGTGGTGGGCACCACGATTGGTGGTCGGCTGAGGCAGTCTACAACGTTATTGGTGATACCCTTCTTGTACTTGATGTTCAAATGAAACTATTGCAGATATGTGGAACACTTCTGATGGCGATCATTCTGCAACTTCCCTGGTGTCTGTATGAACTGTAGGGGCTGGTGGTCTGTGTGGATGATTGTTTCCTTCCCCAAAATGTAATGCTTCCATTGTCGACAGACTTGCACAATGGAATAAATTTCTTTGTCATAGGTGGGATACTTGCGAACTGTCTCAGACAATGTCTCACTGTGATATGCCATTGGATGTCCCTGTTGAGTAAGAACTTCCCCAATAGCATAGTTAGAGGCATCTGTCTCGATCTCAAATGGTTGTTGCAAGTCTGGTAATGTGAGCACTGGGGCAGAACACAGGCGATTTTTCAATTCTGTGAATACCTTCTACTGAGGTTCCGACCAAAAGAATTTTTCTCTAGCTCCTCCCTTGGTGACTTGACTCAAGGGCCAAGTGATATGAGAGAATCCCAACACGAATCTATGGTAGAAATTAGCAAGACCCAGAAAGTTGCGAAGCTCTGTTATAGTGGTTGGGGCTGGCCAATTCCGAATGACTTGGATCTTGGCTGGATCCACATGGACCCCCCTTTCATCAATAATGTATCCCAGATATTGAACTTGGTTCATGCCAAACGTGCACTTCTCTAAATTTTCACACAACTTGTGTTGCCGTAGTGTTTGGAGGACTTGTTGGATGTGGTGAAGGTGCTCTTCCCAAGTCTTGCTAAATATCAGAATGTCATCCAAGTACACCACTACAAATGAGTTTCTGAATGTCCGCAAGATGTTGTCCATCATCCTCATGAAGGTTGCAGGAGCATTCGCCAACCCAAAAGGCATGACTAGCCATTCAAAAAGGCCTTCCTTGGATTTGAAGGCAGTCTTCCACACGTCAGAGGGTTCAATTGGTACCTAGTGATACCCAGACTTCAGGTCAATCTTGCTGAAATATTTTGCACCTTTGAGTTGGTCCAGAGGGTCATCAATCCATGGGATTGGGTATCTATTCCGGACAGTGATCTTGTTCAGCGCCCGATAGTCAATACAGAGTCTCCACGTCCCATCCTTCTTCTGTACCAACACGATCGGGCTCCCACAGGGTGATGAAATTGGTTTGATGTGACCTTTCTGCAACAACTCCTGAATCTACCTCTTGATTTCATCATTCTCCAGAACAAAGTGCCGATAGATCGGTCCATTGGGTAGCGGTGCACCTGGGGTCAGATCAATCGGGTGCTTGACCTGACAGTGCAGAGGAACCCCCTCCACAACCTTATCCATTTGTTGTTGTCATGTAGAGGAGCCCTGTCTGGAGGTTGTGGCCACAGTCTTCTTCTTGCCCTGGGGGCAGATCATCAGGAAAACAAATTTCCTGGTTTGGAAAATGAGCTTACTGCATTGTTTTGCAGTAACCAAAGAGATAGCCGCAGGAGGTGGTACCTTTAGTATCCTGTACAACTTATTTCCCAAAGTAACAATAACAGCATGAGGTCGAGACTCATACACAACATGATGCTTCCACAAGTATGGTTGTCCTCATAATACATCAGAAACATCAATAAGAGAAACATCGCATAATACCTCATCCGTGAAGGGCTTGATGCTATAGGAAAGGCGGCACTGCTGGCTGACGCGGAGATCTCGTCCTTGGTGAAGCCACCCAATGGTGTATGGATGTGGGTGAGCCATGGTCGGCAACCCCAACCGCTTCATGACGTCTACTAAAATGAAGTTTTTTTGGCTCCCATTGTCGACAATGAATTGTACAGGGGAGCCCTTTACCCACATCTGGGAGTGGAAGAGCCGTTCCTCCTCCTCTGGATCTTCTAGTTCCTCCTTCTGGATCTTTGTAGTGGCAACAGTGGCATTGGGCTCCGCATCAATAATATGTTTCCCTTTTTCATTCCCCTTTTCAGGTTCTGATTCGGAGTCGGAGCATGCATCTGACTCAGAAGCCCTCATCTCAGCCACTAGCGACTGCTTGGCCCGACATTCACTTGTGTTGTGAGTGGAGCTCTTATGGAACTCACACCACTTTCCCGTGTCCTTCTTTGGCTTTACGGTGTTGTTCTTTTCTTGTGGCTTTGACGGGTTGTCTTTAGTTGCCATGCCTTGGCTCTGTCCTTTTTTCTGCAGTTTGGAAGCACCTTTCCCTTGCTTTTGATTCGCAGATCCAAAGTCTTGCTTCTTCTGTTTGAATTTCTGCTCAATCTTGGCAGCATATCGATATGCCGTACCAAGCGAGGAGATGTTGAGGAACTCCATTTCCTCCTGAATGTATCTATGTAGACAGCTGCAATACTTTAGCACAAAATGTTTCTCTGAATCTTTTATACCCAAATTTGTGCGCAGGGTATGGAACAGATTCGTCAGCTCATGCACATCTTGATCCCTTTGTTGTCGCAGCGTGGTCCATTGTATGTACTTGTCCTCATAGCTCCCCATGGGATAGTATTGTTCCTTTACGGCGTCTCGGAAAGAATTCCAAGTTGGTACGGCTGAAAACAGAGAGGGTTCTATCTGGTCCTTGTTCTCACAGTAGGTTTCCCACTAGTCCTTAACATGGGGGGTAGCTTTGAGGAGTGAAAAAATAATCTTCTCCCAGTCTAAAAAGTCATGAACAAAGAAATATCCTTCTAATAGATTCAACCATCTATCTATGGCATAGGCATCTATTTGACCCTCAAATATGGGAATGTCAAAATTTACTTGTACCTTAAAAGGAGCCGCACCTCCATAGTGGCTGTTGGATGCAGATGCGCCGCCCGTGGGCAGCCGTTGAAGGATCTGAGCAAAGTTATCCATCATCGCGTTCCTTTGATTTTAGAGGTCCTCCTCGAGCAATATTTTGATAGGATCTCCTACTCCCTCATCTTTCTTTTCATCCCCCATGGGTGTCCGTCGAGGTTTGCGAGGCCGATCTTGCAAAGGTTCCACCAGATCGAGCCCTAGCTCCTTATACCTCGACCTCGTTGGGGACAGGCAAAGAAGGATCGAGAAAAAGCAGACCGCTCTGATACCACTGATCCAGATTTATGCAAGAATGCAACAGAATAAACATATAACCATAAATACAGAGATGCATTGGAAATAACACTTCATTTCATTAATATCAAAGAACTGAAATTTGCTTACAGACAGAATAGAAATAAAACTAGCTAGGGCGCTGGTAGCTATCTCTGAGAAGAGATGTGGTGGCTACATGCCTCTGAACTAAGTTAAAATGAGGCTCGAGGGCCTATTTATTATTTAGAAACGATGGATAACCCTAAACTTCCAAAAACCTAACCCTAGGAGATGAAGCGCCAAAACTATGGGCCCAGTTTGGGTAAATTGGTGTTTCAACTTCCCAGGGACATAACTTTGGCATACTATCTCCGTTTGACGCACATGATACATCATTAGAAAGCTCTATCCGAGGACTACAAATTTCTCCTTGGATATCATTTTGAAATTGAGTGATATTCACTAGAGGTGCGATGCCCAAAAAATGTCATTTATGGTCTCAAAATGGCTCCGGAAGTTCAGGACCGGAAAAACTGCTAAAAATAGTAAGTTATGCTGAAACTGAAAAAATGAAAGAGACAATGGTGGGGGCCCAAGTGGAATAGGTAGGTGGCCACCAATATCCACCTAGATCAATTGTGGTTGTTAACTTTGTCGTGCAATCTATCAACTTCATTCATTCCTATTTGGATAGTAGGGGAGGGTTTTCTCGACAATTTTAGTGAGATAATTTGAGTTTGGGGCAGAGAGTTTGGACAAGGTGTTGTAGGTAAATCAAGGAGGAGTGGAACCTCATATTTTTTCCCTCGACCTCATTATTGTATCTATAATTCGACATTGAACAGGGGATCCATGGATTTAGAAGATGATTTGATTCTTTCGAAATTCAAGAAGAGTTCCATCACAATAATACCCAGGGCATGCATTTGGAGAAGTTTGCTTCATGTTTGGACTCTTTGGTAATATTTCCACCCTTCCTAGTTGGATATTTTCTCTCAATTTATTTCCATTCAACTCACTCTAGGGAATATTTTAGGGGTTAATATTCTCAGGTGGGCTAATTTTCCATGCTTTTTCCAAAAAAAAGATTCATCAATTTCCAATTTTTTTTTTTAATATTGGTTCGCCCAAATTTGATAGTATAAAATTATTTTACCCTAAAAATCCCCAAAATTGTATATATATATATATATATATATATATATATAATTAGAAACCTAAATATTTTTACAAAAATATCATCAAAAATTTAACAATTTACATATTAGGGACTAGTAAGATTCGTCAAGGTTTCTAAACTTAAAGATAAAATTATGTCCTTAAAATTTTCCGTCTCACTCATGTTTGTGGAGCTTTGGGGTTACATTTGTACAATATATTTCACATGATTATGTATGGTGGAGATTAGTTGGGGATGAGTATCGTATTTACGCTCTATTGTCTATCACTCTCTAGGTAGGGTTACCTTGAATTTTTTTTTATATCAATTTGGTTGCATTTGTTCTTATGCTTGTCAAATGTTTCTTTTGGTTGGGCTTTGTCAGTTGGAGTCCCATGAACTCTAGGATTATTTCTTGGTTTTGAAGGCCTACAAACTAGGCTCTACTTTATGTGATGGATCCTTTATGTGTTTGATTAGTTGGTGAGAGGCCATGGGTCAAGGGAGTGGCCTCTACTCGGGTCCTTCATTGACCATGGAAGGAAATACTCCATAATGGAAATATGGTAGTGTGGTTTGACTCTACAAATTGGAAGGAAAAAGGTTTTTCTTGCAATGATAACTATGTTTCTTCTAGACCTGGGTATAATTAGACTATCAGCATAGTCATAATACCACACCGAGGACGAGATAGAGGGATAGTGGGGAATGGGGGCTGGTTGAATTCCATGGGATGGGTGATCGTCACCTGGGAGAAGTGGTTGACCCACACCCCAAATAAAATATGGGAACCAATATTCAACCCCTTCACCAAAAACCTTGGATAATCAAATTGGAAAAAAAATATCATCTTTTGGAATGTATTAGCGAGGATCACCATGAAGAATGAAATGAAATTATCAGGTTTACGAATAATCTCCAACATAATAAATGGCATATGAAAGTATGACTGGTCAATATATGGAGATATCAGGTATGAATCCAAGAGAAAATGGACCACCTTGAAGTCCATCTTGCACATATGGAGAAGTATCTCCATTGTCACTTTAATCCCCCTCCTCCGGGTTCTAGTCCTAGTAATCATACTCCAGTTAGTCTTAAAAATTTTAATGGCTATAGACTACATTTTTATTTTAAACGCTTTCTGGTTTATTTTGTCTCTCAAGTTCTAGTTGTTACGAATGTTTAGGTGAACCGTTATTTTTTTTCGTTTATATTTTCTAGCTAACAAATATGGTGAGAGTGAGGCCAAAAAACTAATAAACAAATGTAATCATTGTTTTTATTTTGCTAATTAATACAAATAGTTTGACTTACAAAAAAATAATAGTGAATAATATTAATATAAGTTCATTTCCTTAATAATGAATAATCGGAACTAGACATATATTAACTAAGTGGATAATTAAAATATGTTATATACCTAAAGAATCGTTATATTATTAATATTAATTTTGTAATATTATTATTTACATACTTTGTTAATTATTAACTACATTAATGACGGTAATAACTACAACACAACATAGGCCTTGTCTCTACCTTTAATTAACTGATTAAGGTTGTTCCTCTTCTTCTTTGATAATTCCCACATTTCTGCAGTCTATCGTTGTTTCCACCTCCACACCTTCATACGCTGCACAATGAAAGACACCTTTCACATAACATTCCTTCACACCTCTCTCTTTGTGTAGGGTATGTGTTTTGTCGATATTTGAGAATGTTGCATTTTCGCAATAATTTTCACAATATGTACTCCAAAATATGCACTTTTCACATCACAATCTACACTATTGACTCTGCATTTTCCACGTAGTGTAGAAGTACGAAGAAGTGTAATTACAAATATTATGAAACGATGCATTGCATAATAAAAATTCCTTACTTATGCACTCTACATTGCATAAACAAAATGCATGATCATTAATAATTATAATTTGAATTCGCACATGAATCCATCAAACATTACCTTAACATTAATATTAGTTAAAAAATCTCTATTCCGCTTCATGGGATAAAAGGGTGCATAAAATATTTTCATTTTTAATTGGGCCACACATCACATCACATTCCCCTCCCCTCCCCTTCATAGTAAAAATGAGGAAAGCAATCATACAGAGAGGATTAATGCAATGTTTAAAGAAAATTGTGCTCATTTTCACGAGTCAAATATTTTGTAAATAAAACAAGTTGTTATCAATTTTATCTGTGGAAATGCTAATGATGTTTCTCTGGATTTACTGAGATATTTCATAGTGACTTTGACATACGCAACACGAAACGCAACATGAACGAAGAGGAAAAAACTTTTTGATTCGAGATGAGAGCAATGACAGGGGGAATTTTAGGAGCCCTTTCTGGTGTAATATTTATGCATTCCCATAAAATTTGGGTTGATGATTTTCTTATTCATCATATTGGAGTCATCTATTATTCATGTAATTGTTTCAGGGATTTTTATGGGAGTTATTTTGGATCCATTATTGTTTCATGACATCTGTTGAGGTCTCCCACCACCATAGCTCCCATTAATGGGCTAAGAAAAATATTAACAAAAAATATATCTAGTTTAAATAATTAAAATAGTAATAACTCAAATTAAAATTACAAAGAATAATTTAGCATTGATTATTGCAAAATTGTATATGGATATTTTCACAATTTTTTGAAAAATAAAACCTATATAGGATTAGAGACTAGAAAGGTAGACATATAGATATTAGTATGTTTACTCTTACTAGCGATTGTTTAAGGTTATGTGGAGTGTGGAAGAAGCACAATGAAAGTTTACTTTGCACTTCAACACTTAGCATGATGACATATCTCAATAAAAATTGTTTTGATTCACATTTTATCATAGAAATTGATAAAATTTATTAATAAATAAAATTTATTTGGTCATAAAGTTAATGTATTTTTTGATTTCCTCGTAGTCAATTTTTCATTGTGTGGCTTTTTTCTTTCACTATTCCGAGGAAGATTCCTCCACACAATGAAATCTTTGCAAAATAAAAAATTGATCCCTGCAACTCTAACTTCCCTTCATGTATTCATTAAATTATTGTGATCATAAAAACAATGTGTCTTCTCCACCTGCACTTTGACAAGTTAAATATTTAATTATTAAATTAATATTAAAAACATTGATATCATTTCATGTGTGTGCAAAGGGAATATGTATATACAAGTGCCTAGCATGAGTTTTTCAAATTCTTATTTGCTTTAAGAAAATGCCCAATGTATAACGAAATTTATTACAATGATTAATTTGGAATTTGACTATTGAAAAATGAAATATGGAGTTTCTCACAACACTTTGAAAAACAAAACCATAGTTTAATGTATTATGATATTCTTCTTTCAACTTCAAAAAGATAATTTATTTTATCATAAGACTTTTTTTTTTTAGAAATTGATAAAATTCATCATTAAACAAATTTGATTTAATCATACTCATTATAAAATTTATTATTAAATAAATTTTATCAGAGCTTTAACTTTATGGAGGAAGTTTCCTTTGTACAATGAAAATTTTCATTGTAACCTTGGCAGAATGAAAGCTCCACACAAGGAAGCTTTTCAAAATGAAGCATTGATCCATGCAACTGTGACTTCCCTCATGCATTCCTAAATGACACCGAATTTTCTTTCATAATAATATTAATCGCTTTTAGAAATTAATAAAATTTATTATTAAATATATTTTATTTCGTTATAAAACTAGATTAATTTAATTTATATTTATGATTTTTAGGTTTATAGTTTTTTAATGAAAACTTTCATTTTTTATTGAAAGTTTTCATTATGAAAGTCCTACAAAAACAAGATCCACACAATGAAAGATCCACAAAATGAAACATTGACCCCCACAATGGGGCTTCCATGTATGCATCCATTAAATGATTATGATCACAAAAATAAGGTGTATTCTCCACATGCACTTTGACAAGTTAAATATTTAATTATTAAATAAATCTTAAGAACTTTGAAAGAATTATACACACACACACTTTAGCACAAGTTCTCTAAATTCATATTTGTTTAAAAAAAAGAAAATTTACTCATGTAAATTAAATGAATTACAAAGACTATGAAAAACAAAACTCATTTTTTAATGTATTATGAGATCCTGTTTTCAAATTGAAAAATTGTGTCATGCAATCACAAATGACACTGAATTTTATTTCATAATAATATTAATTGGTTTTAGCAATTGATAAAATTTATTATTAAATAAAATTTATTTTTTCATAAACTTAATTTAATTTAATTTATATTTATGATTTTTAGATTTATAGTTTTGTAATGAAAGCTTTCATTGTGCAGAGGATAAAATTTATTATTGAATAAATTTTATTTGATAATAAACCTAAATTAATTTAATTTATTTCCACTACACAATGAAAGATTTCATTGTAAGCTGTACAAAATGAAACACTAATTCGCACAACTCTGGATTCCTTGCATGCATTCATAAATGACACTGAATCTTATTTCATATTAATATTAATTATTTTTAGCAATTGATAAAAATTATTATTAAATAAATTTAATTCGGTCATAAAATTAAATTAATTTAATTTATATTTATGATTTTTAGACATATACTTTTTTAATTAATCTTTCATTGTCTGAAGTATAAAATTTATTTTATTGAATAAATTTGACTTGATCATAAAGCTAAATTAATTTAATTTATATTTATGAATTTTAGGTTTATATTTTTTTATTAGGGACTTTCCTTATGCAGAGCTTTCACTGTGTAGAGGAAGCATCTTCTAGACAATGAATATTTCAATGTAATATTCCACACAATAAAACATTGATCCATACAACTTTAGCCTCCCTACATGCATTTATAAATGACACTAATTTTTTTTCATAATAATATTAATCTTTTTTATAAATTGAAAAAATTATTATTAAATAAATTTGATTTAGTCATAAATTTAAATTAAACTAATTTATATTTATGAGTTTTAGGTATATAGGTTTTTAATAAAAGTTTTCTTTATGTGGAGTAATATTATTCTACAGAATGAAATTTCCACACAATGAAACATTGATCCCTACAACTCTAATTCCCTCCATGCATTCATAAATGACACTGAATTTTCTTTCATAAAAATATTAATTATTTTTAGCAATTGATAGAATTTATTATTAAATAAATTTGATTTTGTAGTAAAATTAAATTAATTTAATTCATATTTATGATTTTTAGATTTATAGTTTTTTTAATAAAATATTTCATTATGAAGACGATATAATTGATTATTCAATAAATTTGATTTGATCCTAAAGTTAAATTAATTCAATTTATTTTTATGATTTTTAAGTTTATTGGTTTTTAAGTGGAACTTTGTTTATGAGGAGCTATCACTAGTTGTAGGATGCTTGCTCTACACAATGAAATCTTTTATTGTAATATACACTAAAATTTATGATACACTACGTTAATTTGTTTTAATTTATATTTATTATTTTTAGGTCTATAGTTTTTAAATGAAAATTTTCATTTTTCTCATGATAAAATTTATTATTAAATAAATTTGATTTGGTCATAAAGTTAAATTAATTTAATTTATATTTATGATTTTTAGGTTTATGTTTTTTTAAGCTAATCTTTCCTTATGTGGACATTTCTTTGTGCTCAAGAGGATTCCTTTGCACAATGAAATATTTCATTGTAAGCTTCCCATAATGAAATCTCTACACAATGAAGCTCCAAACAATGAAAGAGTGACCACTCCAACTATGACTTCCTTGCATGCATTCACAAATGACACTGAATTTTCTTTCATAATAATTTTAATTATTTTTTCAATTGATAAAATTTATTATTAAATAAATTTAATTTGGGGATAGAGTTAAATTAATTTAATTTATACTTATGATTTTTAGGTTTATATTTTTTTAATAAAAGCTTTCATTTTGTGAAGGAAACTTCCTCTGCATAATGAAAGCTTTCTTTGAAAGTTACCCAGAAGGAAAACTCTACATAATGAAATTTTTCGAATTAAAACAAAGACAAGCTTCCTTTGCACAATGAAATAGGCTACTACAATTATGGATATCCTTTTTCTAGGGAAAATAGTATTCTCCCTCTGCATCCCCACACTCCACACATTGTATCAAATTTATGGATATTTCTTTACCCCTCCCCCCCACCTCTCCTAAGTAAAGGACCCGTAACTATGTCACTTCATACATCATTGGGAAGAGTAATAGCTTAATAATGTCAATGCTTGTAACACCCCGATGTTTTTTTCAGACATGACTATTTTTAGATTTTTTATTTATTGTCAAAATTAATGGTTGTGGAAGCTACGATGGAAACTACGTGATGATGTAATTACGTTTTAATTATTGAATTATTGAATTAGTTGTTTGTAAATATTAAGGAAATATCACTAGAGTATTAGATATTTCTTACCAACTTGTAAAATTATGTTGGTGGTGAAATTCCACATGGTGGAACTTCCCAAAATGTCTCCTAAAAAATCCTTAGGAGAATGTTTTCAAAAATATTAACATAATGGGAGAGAAATATTATGTTATTCACTTAGCTAGAGAGAAATGCTAAGTTGGGTAAAAATTTAAATAAAGCATATGAGAAACCTAGGCAAAACGAAGGCAAACCTTAAAGTAGGACGCTGCTAAGAATATGTTGCGAATAATCTATAAGAGAAACCACTTAGGAACCAAAGAGGTTGTTGATTCTTGGAGGCAAGAAGGTATTGGCTGGGGGGAAATGTTGGTCATAGTCCATGGTTGCATGAAACATGCTTTGTTCCTAAATATTCCCCAAGTAATGAGATTATGTTCATATCATATTGTTGATTCTTAATCGTTCAAATATATGTATCGATAAATTAAAGGAGATTATGTATATATGTACTCAGTTGTACATATTACAATATGAATTAATAGTCTAATTGTTCCCCTATATGTTATTGTTTCGTCTCTAAAAATTTATGTGTGCATGCATATAAGAACTAATTGTTATTGTTAGTGATGCAAATTGTGTTGGCTTAATCTACAATTAATATTAGATCTTAGAATGAGATTAAAGGATGCACACATAGTTGAATTAACTTACATTAGAGTTTTTAGATGTTAAATATGAATTGTGTAGCGATATAGATACTTAAAGAATTATATTTAAGATCCCAATACTACAAGTGAAAAAATAGAAGTTGTGGTTCATATTGGAAGGGTATTTAGATAATCACTGAAATCAAAATTAAGAATATACAATCTATTATGTTTTTCTCTAAACACATAGTTAGATGAATAAATGGGTAGGGAGGCCCATAAATCTTTTTATTAGCAATAAAATACCTCTTAATGGGAAAGGGATCATATTCATAACTGGATAAAACCACCTTCATGTGTAAACAAAGGCTAAATGGATGTGGACAAGGTCAATTTTGACCAATTCAACAAAGCTAAGATGGAGGATGTGGAACATTAATGAAGATAGCTCAGCGGGAATATAGATATGTTTAGATAGTTAGAATAAATCCATCTTGAGTGTGGAAGAAGACTTTGCATGGAGATCTAGTCAAGATTGACCAAATCCATGAGCATCGTTATGGAGGAGTGGTATTGATGATGGGACAGCGCAGTTTTGGAGGGAGATTCATTGCATGAAGATGGAAACCCTAATGAGTGGGACCTAAGGTGATAAGGCTCATAATTTTTATGAGAAGGATGGCAGCCATATGGGGTTAGCTTATGATTATGATTTTCCGAATATATGGTCTGTTTAGACATATTTATTTCTCTGGTTGTTTAGCTGAGATAGAGTGTTGTTTAGCACAATGTCTTCCTGTTTAGGAATTCCTTCTCTTTACTTGAGAGGCCTCTTGGAGGAGTCTTGCACCACATTGTCCATTATCTAGCTTGAGGCCAAGTTTCATCTTCCTTTGACGGCGCAGATCATTTTGAGGGTTTTACTGTTTTAGTAAGCTATAGCAAGTGGAGGCTAGATCTTCAGATCTAGGCCATTTCAGTGCTTCTTTTTAGTGGAGGAGGATTCTACTCCATTGAGAGGACAATATTGGAAGATTTGAGCTTCATTTTCATATTTTGGCTGCAGGCCAACAGTATTTTGTGCCCTACAGTGCAGAATAAGTCCAGATCTATGTTATTTCTGAAGGAGCAGCTGTAGGGTGATTCAGTGCACCATTTGGAGAGTTGATTTGCTAAGTGTTGGGGATCTTCCCTTCACTTTGGAGATATTTTGGAGGAGATCAGTTTACTGTTTATATAATATCAAATCCACTTTCTATATCTGAATATTTCCATAGATCTGCAGTCTTAGATCTCAGATCTACACTTTGTACATGGTGTCTTGATGGAAACCCCAAGGGGGATTGATAAAGGAGCTTGTATAGTGCATGGATCTGCTATAGATCTAACTTTTTGTTCACATAATTGCTCTAGATATGATGTAAAACCTATTGTTGTTGTAGAGGTAATAAAATAACGTTGTCATGGTATTCCAGCTTTCATACATGGTTGCATTCCCTATTTTTGCATGATTTTTGGCTATTTATGACATGGGAGATCTGTTTAACTATGCAATTGTGATTTGTTTCTTATTTCCTTTTATATTTGAGTGTTATAATATGAGATATAAGGTATCCTTGAGATGTACTTGAAATTTATTGCATATATTTCTGAAAAATGCATTATTTTGGCATGTATTGCTGAGTTTTCCCAATCGTAAATATTACAGTGGTATCAAAGCATGATCTTTGGCTTAGCCTGTGAGTTTCAAGCCAAGATGCTATAAGAAGAAGAAAGATATCAAAATGATGGCATGAATGGTTTTCATCTCATCTATTTTCATATCTAAGAAGGACCTCACCAAAGAGGTCAAGAAAAGAAAGTTGGAGAAATGAAGTGAAACCACCTTAGGGTTTGAAGATGAGGAAGGTCCATGTACTTCCTATCAGTAAAAAGAAGATTCGGTATTGCATAAAGCTCCAAAGAAACATACTATGGCCTTTTCTTTGAAAGATAAGAGGCATAGAAATGAAGAATACTTAGATCATGAGATTCTAAGTGTACAGCCTGCAGAATATGTGTCTCAACCTAGAGCTGTCAAGAAGAATCTAACTCTTCCACAGTTCATTCAGCTCAAATAAGAAAGGAGACCTTGCAACAATAGAAGAATGAAGGGCAATATATTTCTATTTTCTACCCTTGATGGGTCATCCTAATGTATAGTAAAGGCTTGGGGAAAGAAGTTGGATGCATTTTTTCTGCTACATCCAGTAGTAGAGAAAGAAGTTGTTGAGATTGTAGCACAGCACCTTCAAGGTGAAATAAAAAATTGGTGGTTCAGCCATTTGAGTCATGCAAGAGTGACTGCATATGCAGATTTTACTCAAAGGTTGATCAAGAAGTTTGACAAGAAGAAATCAGAGGAGAAGAATCCTTCACCACCACTTACTGCAGGAGCACTTTTTCCAGGAGGAAGGCAACTTGCACCTTTGCAAAGTGATCTTGATCTCTTTATATCTAGAGTCCCATGCACCATTTTGGAAATGCATGAAGAAGAGGAGACTTGTACCATCGTTGATGAAGCCATAGAAGAGAAGCCACCATAATCAGTATTTGGAGAAGCGATCACACCGGAAGGAGGAACCCTTGTAGTGTTACAAGATGTTCCCAATATGTACCAAGGTATGCACATGTTTCCATTTCCTATTATTTCAATACATCATATGGAGGATGATGGGAATGTACCATTTCATGACCAAGGGCCAAAATATGTTGCTGAATTGGAGCAGCAAACTTTCACTGCACTGAGCAGCCTTGATTTATTCAAGGAGGAGGTAACCCTTGAGGTTGGAATGTAGATTCTTGGAGGATGGGATGAGTATTGTCTTGAACAATACATTGTAAAACTATATGTTTAGCATTGGACATGATCTTCAGGTAGTAGTTGCACCATCATGGAGATCAACAGCGTTGTAATTGATCATCAGTGATGATTTGGGGGCCCAACCATTGTTGGAGCATTCCAATGACCTTCCCATATGTATGAAAAAGGATGGGTAGATAGTTTTTGGGGGACATCTTATGATGGATAACATCTCTCATGATTGTGATGGATATTTCTTGATGGATCTTTTACATCATGATGGGATTTTTTTTCCTACCACCGATTTGGATCCTTATGGGGTCAACGTGGTCATTGATGAGTGGTCTTCATTTGGAGATATCCAAGAAATTTAATTTCAACATCCCATGAAATGCAAATAAAGAAATCCGATTTGGGAGGATGGTATTCTCCATTGGAGGTTTGCCACTTTTGGACATGATGATAGACACTCACCATGATTTGGATGGGTGATGTTTATGAGCAAGAGGTTGAAAAACCACTTGCAGATTTATGATATCGGGTAGCAGGAGGCAAGACTGCGTTGGTTACTCTTGAAAGAGTTTGGTCATCATGTGACACATTCTATTTCAAAGAGTTGGTTGGTGGATGGAACTTGGAATGGCACTTACATCATATGGTAGCAAGGAGTTTTGATGTATTTGGATGATGTGATATCTTTCATGTAAACTATTATGATATTGCTCCATGATTTATATAATGATGGCGTGGGGAGGCAACAAGAGTTGTTGTTGCTTTTGTTATTATGGAGAGAGTATGGGCTGATTTTATCCCATATTTTGCATGATGTTGCAGAGGTAGGAGATGGCACTATCATGGTGAAAAGGGGCTACTTCTTAGCTTTGGAGGATCAGGAGGTACTTCCACCTTGGGAGGAATCTCCCATACATAGAAGCATTATGATTAATGGCTTTGACATGTGGGATGTCAAAGTATGGAGCTATGAGATGACAGGAGCCTAGGTTTTTGGATGGAGTGTTCCCAGGATCACTTCACATATGATACACTTGATGGGCATGTAGGAGATGAGAGTAATGGAGTAGTGGATGGAGACATCTATTACCTTCATATGATCTTCTTGACTTGGATTTTAAAGCATAAGAAGAGAGATCTACATGCAGTACTTATGGGCTTTCTTTCCATGCACCTTGATGCATATCATTCCTTACTGGAGGAGTTCACTTGGGAGGGCATCTAACAGGATGTATATCAGCATATGGGGAGATGCATGGCCTGAATGATGATGGAGAGGTTGTCACAACCACTTCCTTATTCACTTGGAGTGAGGGAGAACTTTCAATTGAGCCATTTCAGCTCATTGACCAAAGTACATGATAGGGGGTGTATATTTATGCTTTATGACATGTACTCCTTTATTTTTTATGAGCAACATATTGTACCAAGGAGGGTCTTTCCTTCCTGTATATTTTAATGTGATGTACTTGAGACCATTTGCAGCAGTGATGTTGGCCATTCTATTTTTGGTTTGTGTGGAATGCCACATGATTTTTGGTGTGCACCATTGGCACCAAATGTTAATTTCATGATTTAATATTGTAGGATGATTGTGGCAGTATAAAAGTGGCTGAAAAGACAATTGTTATACTTTGTATTGAGGCAGGAAAGGGATGCATTGCGCTAGTTCCACATATGGAACTATGATCCACCTCCTGGTTGTCATATGACAACTTGTTTCTATCTGTTTTTGCTTCCATGTATTGATGATGTTCTTGTTCTTATGGGAAGCTTTGTTGGGAGGATGGCACAAGAGTTGGAGGTGCCCATTGGGAGTATGATTCTCCATAATTCATATGTTGCATGTTTCAAGAGAAACAATGGGAAAACCATGATTGCCACACTACACCTCTTGTCTTCATGTGGGAGGAGCCATTTGGAGAACTTGAGTTCTTGGGAGAGGCACTTCATGGATGTTTTGATTGGTGGTGTGGCTTGGGTTATTCTTGAGGACCGTAATATTTTAGCCCAGGATCAGCAGCAGCCCCATACATATCATAAGTGGAGAGAGAAGTAGCATGGTGTGGACATTTTAGTCCCACATATTTAGCTATGCAGCCCACCTTGTTTGCAGGAGCCTAAGGTGGAGGAGATGTTTCATGAGTTACCATGTTGGAGGGTGACTCACTTTTTGTGGATGATAGCTTGGAGATGGAGGCTTCACATGGGGATGATGATTCCAAATATATTTCTGATTCCATGCCTCAAGAAGGACTCTAGACTATATATAGCTATTTCCATGGATATCCCTTTGTTGCATGATGAGAGCCATTTGGATTTTTCACCAAATCCATACTTTTACACATGGGAGGGACAAATTGAGGACACATTGATGAGAAAGCATATTGTTCTTTGGAGAAACTCGTCACTTGAGGATGCTACAGGAGGAAGAGGAAAGACTCTTCAGTTCTATCCTTGCAGTTTCTTGACGAAAAGAAACATTTGGGAGGGGAGGACTGTAATATTCCTACATTAGCAGACAACTAATTCTAATATTCAATTTTTCTCTAAACACATAGTTAGATGAATAAATGGGTAGGGAGGTCCATAAATATTTTTAGTATTAATAGAATCCCTCTTAAAGGGAAAGGGTTCATATTCATAACTGGATATAACCACCTTCATGTGTAAACAAAGGCTAAATGCATGGGGACAAGGTCAACTTTGACCAAGTAAACAAAGCTAAGATGGAGGATGTGGAACATTAATGAAGATAACTCAGTGGGAATATAGATATGTTTAGATAGTTAGAACAAAGGCACCTTGAGTGTGGAAGAAGACTCTGTATGGAGATCCAGTCAATGTTGACCAAGTCCATCAACGCTGTTATGGAGGAGTGATATTGATGATGGGACAATGTAGTTCTGGAGGGAGATTCATTGCATGAAGATGGAAACCCTAATGAGTGGGACCCAAGGTGAGAAGGCTCATAATGTTTATAAGGAGGAGGATGGAAGCCATATGGGGTTAACTTATGATTATGATTTTCTGAATATATGTTTTGTTTAGACATATTCCTTTCTCTGGTTTTTTAGCTGAGACAGAGTGTTGTTTAGCATAAGGTCTTCGTGTTTAGGAATTCCTTCTCTTCCCTTGAGAGGCCTCTTGGAGGATTCTTGCACCATATTGTCCACTATTTGGCTTAAGGCAAATATTCATCTTCCTTTAACAGTGTAGAACCTCTTGAAGGTTTGAATGTTTCAGTAAGCTATAGTGAGTGGAGGCTAGATATTCAGATCTAGGCCATTTTAGTGCTTCTTTTCAGTGGAGGATTCTACTCCCTTGAGATGACAGTATTGGAATATTTGATCTTCATTTTCATATTTTGGCTATAGGCCAACAATATTTTGTCCCCTACAGCGCAGACTAAGTCCAGATCTACGTTATTTCTAAAGGAGCAGTTGCAGGGTGATTCAGTGTACCATTTGGAGAGTTGATTTGCTAAGTGTTGGGGATATTCCCTTCACTTTGGAGATCTTTTGGAGGAGATAAGTTTGTTTTTTATATCAGATCAGATCCACTTTCAATATTTGAATATTTCCATAGATTTGCAGTCTTAGAACTAATGTCTACACTTTGTACATGGTGTTTCGTTGAAAACCCCAAGGGGGATTGATAAAGGAGCTTGTATAGTGCATGGATCTGATATAGATCTAACGTTTTGTCCACATACTTGCTCTATATCTAATGTACAACCTAATTCTATTGAAGAGGTAATAAAATAACGTTTTCATGGTATTCTAGCTTTCATACATGGTTGCAGTCCCTATTTTTGCTTGATTTTGGGCTATTTATGACATGGGAGATCTATTTAACTATGAAATAGTGATTTTTTTTTCTTATTTCCTTTTATATTTGAGTGTTATAATATTATATCTAAGGAATCCTTGAGTTTTACTTGAAATTTATTGCATATATTTCTGAAAAATGCGTTATTTTGGCATGTATTGTTGAGTTTTCCCATTTGGGAATATTACAGTAACATAGTACAATGCCTTGTTATATGTATTAATTTATGAAATTAGATTGTATACTTCACTTGAATTTTGTATTGAAATTATAAAATCTAGAGACTTATATTATTACATTATTCACAAGTCAAAGAAAATAATGGAAGTGTTGATACAGAGTGGATAAGTGAATAGAGTATGGAAGGCTAACATAAGAGGATAGAAGAATTATAATGGTAAAGTGAATAGAATTAGTAAGAATATAATGCTAAGTTATATGTTTCCATATTAAAATATAATCATGTATAGTGTATTAATCATGAGTGGATTGACTAACCTTACAAAAACACATGCAATCATGGAATTCTCATATAAACCCATAGAGAAATTAAAAATAATTTATCGAAATAGAAGAATTGCTAGATCTAATTGACATGAAGAGTAAATAACATCTGAATCCATATGATTAAGGAGAAACATAAAATAATTATAACATATTTTTTCATGTAAGTTTTACACCAAAGGGATTAAATCACCATAGTCGAATACAATAACCTAAGAAACAGTGACAATAACTATTTAACAATTATGTATACTAGTGTGATAATATATGTATGACTAGCCTATACCAATCATAGAGAAATTTGAGAAAGAAAAAAAGAGTGAATATTTCAGAACTATGACGATGTAATGAATCATATCATTTAAAATAAAAAATATATAGGAACAATTACTTTTATACAGTAATATCATACATAAATTGAATAAATATATTTTTTATGTCAAGAAAGAAAAAGGTCACAAATTTGACAAACATAATACTTGTATATTGATCCAAAACATTAAAGATAATTTATTACAATCAAGTCCCTAGGGTGTATGATCTAGATTTATGTAGGAACGCAATAATATACAGAAATAAACATAAACACAGAGATGTAGCAGAAATAAAACTTCATTTAATTAATATTGAATAACAGAAATATGCTTACAGACATAATGGAAATAAACTAGCTAGGGCATTGGTAGCTTATATCGGAGAAGAGATGTAGCAGATAGAGGCCTCTAAACTGTGTAACAATGAGGCTTGAAAGCCTATTTATTGTTGAGAAACAATGAAAAACCCTAAACATCCAAAAAGCTAACCCTAGGAGATGAAGCGCCAAAACTATGGGCTCCGTTTGGGTAAATTGGTACATCAATCTTCCCAAGGATGTAACTTTGACATATGATCTCTGTTGGATGTGCTAAATACCTCATTAGAAACATATATCCGAGGAATACAAATTTTTATGTCTCACATTGAAGGAACTTCCATGTTGCTCCCGGGTTTCCCAAAAAACTTCATTTAGGGCGTCAAAACGGCTTTGGAAGTTGAGGACCTGAAAAATTACTAAAAATAGTAAGTTGTGATGAAGCTGAAAAAATGAAAGAATCAATGGTGGGGGGTCAAAATGGAATAGGTGGGTGTACACCAATATCAACCTAGATCATTCCTCCCCCCTTAGGAAGCAATGATCCCCATTGTGTTGAGTTCCTCCATGGGATGAGGCAAATTCTGCTCAACTTCGTATTGGATTTGTCGAAGATGTCAGAGGCCTGCTAGCGGATGTGCTGGATGTGTTCAATAAATTTGGTTTCTTTATCATCCTCAGACAGTACATGTGTGGATTATGTATGTGTGGTCACTGAGGTATGGAAATATCAGGCGGCGACGTGCCTGGGGTTAGATCAATGGAGTGCTTAACCTGACAATGTAGAGGAACCTTTGTGGGTTAGCAAAAAATGTCCTTGTATTCCTCGACGAAGTTTTCCATCTGCTGCTACTGTGTAGGGGAGCCTTGTTTCAATGTTATGGCCACAATATTCTTCTTGACCTATGGCAAAATTGTAATGCAAATGAATTTCCTGGTTTGGGAAATAAGCTTACTGCATTGTTTTGTAGTAGTCAAAGGGATGGCAGGAGGTGGTACTACCTTTGGTATCCTGTACAATTTATTTCCCAAAGTAATAACAATAGAATGAGGCCTAGACTCATACACAACATGTTGCTTCCACAAGTATGTTTGGCCCAATAATACATTAGAAACATCAAGAGGAGCAACATCACACAATACCTCATCTATGAATGGTTTGATGATGTATGGAAGGAGGCACTACTAGCGGACGCAAAGATATCTTCCTGGGTGAATCCACCTAATGGTATATGACTGTAGGTTTTCTATGGTAGGTAGGCCAAGCCAATTCATGAACTCCATTGAAATAAGGTTATTTTGGCTTCGCCTACCGACAAGGAATTGTAGTGGAGAAAATTTCACCTACATCTGTGAATGGAAGAGGCACTCTTCCTCGTCTGGATCCTCCCTCTAGAGCTTTTTAGTGGAAAAAATGGCACTGAGATTCACATCAATGATCTGCTTCCCTTTTTCATCGCCCTTGTCTGGTTCTGACTCACGATCAGGACATGCATATGATTCGGGTGCCTTTAGTTCGGCCACCAATGACTGTTTAGTCCGACACTCATTTGCGTTGTGATTGTGACTGTTATGAAATTCAAACCAATTCCTCTTGCACTTATTTGGATTTGTGGTGTTGTTCAGAGTCACCCCGCTTTAGATTTTCCCCTTGTTCCACGGTTCGGGGGAACCTTTCCTTGGCTTTGAATTTGCAGATCCAAAGTCTTGCTTCTTCTGCTTAAATTTCTACTCGATCTTGGCAGCATAGAGATATGACAGGCCAAGCAAGGTAATGTCGAGGAACTCCATTTCCTCCTAAATATATATGTGAAAACAAGTGTAGTATTTGAGCACCAAATTTCTCTCTGAATCTTTAATACCCAACTATGTACATAGGGTATGGAACAAACTCGTCAGTTCGTGCACATCTTAACCCCTTTTTTTCCACATCATGGTCCATTAGATGTATTTTTCCTCATACCTCCCTGTAGGGTAATATTGTTCCTTGATGTCGTCTTGGAACGAATTCCAAGTGGGTGCAACCGAGAACAGAGAGGGTTCCCTCTCATCCTTTTGCTCACAATAGGTTTCCCAACAGTCTTTGGCATGTGGGGCAGCTTTGAGGAGTGCAAAAGTAATATTTTCTCGGTCGAAGAAATCATGGATTGAGAAATACCCTTCCAGAAAATTTAATCATCTATATATGGAATTTTCATCTATCAGGCCTTAAAATACAGTAATGTCAAAGTTGACCTGTACCTTGAAAGTATCTGGAAAAAATTATCCACCATTGCATTCCTTTGTTTCTTGAGGTCCTCCTCGAGTAGTAATTTGATAGGATATATTTCTCCCTCATATTTGTTTTCTTCAGCCATTACAAGTCGGCAGGGTTTGCGAGGCTGATCTTCCAAGGGTTCAACTAGATCGAGCCTTAACTCCTTACACCCTGAACTCATTGGGGTCATGTAAAGAAAAATAGAGAAAGAGAGGGCTGCTCTGATACCATTGATCCAAATTCATGGAGGAACACAATAATATACAAAAATAAAAATAAAAACAAATATGCAATGGAAATAAAACTTCATTTCATTAATATAAAAACATAAATATGCTTATAGACATAATGGAAGTAAATTAGCTAGGGCGATGGTAACTTATCTTTGAGAAGAGGTACGGTGGCTACAAGCCTTTGAATTGTATTACAGCGAGGCTTAAAGGCCTATTTATTGTTGAGAAACAATGCAAAACCCTAAACATCCAAAAACCTAACCCTAGGAGATGAAGTGCGAAAAATATGCGCCCCATTGGGGTAAATTGGTACATCAATCTTCTTGGAGACATAACTTTGGCATATGATCTCCGTTTGACGCGCTCAATCCCTCATTAGAAAGATCTATCGAAGTACTACAACTTTTGAGGTTAGCAACATCAAAGGAGCATCCATTTTGATCCTCATTTTCCTAGAAAATGTTGTTCAAAACAGGTCCGAAGTTGAGGACCCAAAAAAATGATAAAAATAGTAAGTTGTGTTGAAACTGAAAAACTGAAAGAATTAATGGTGGGGTTCCAAATGGAATAGGTGGGTGGCCACCAATATCCACCTGGATCAGTGTAATATATATTGACAATAAAAATTCATGGTCATAATGTTTGTGTAGGACCTGTTGTCAATACTACAACACACTCAAAAATTTTGGCCTATATATGAATTTCAAAGCCTACTTTGACCTTTTGAAGTTTTGTTTCTAGTAGCAAGATACATTCCATTTAAATCTTCTAAGTTTTCTAGTCACTTTTGAATAAAATATAAGTGTCAAATTTTGGCGTGGGAAGTGTCGCACATTATAAAAGCAGAGTTTTGTTCCATTGTAAGAGGCAACTTAGGTACTAATGGGTCCTATTTACCATATAGAAATGTAATATATTGATTCCCAAATTTTTATGCACTGATTATTTAGTGTTGTCACTAGTATTGAAAAGTGTATCTTAAGCGTTGCACTTGGGGGAAAGTGTTGTTTCCTTGTCGCATGAAAGGGATTATGTTCATTCTAAGTGTTGAATGTTCAATATTGTGTCGTCAATTTTTCCTATTGTGTGACCATGTTCAAATTCTATATTAGTTTCATCTTTGCCTCACTGATCTCACACTTATCCAAAATTCTTGAAAGTTTCATGCTCGACCATATTAAACTCACTCTACCCCTCTAAGATCTGCATTGGATAGTTGCAAGCCTTAGTCTGCATTCCTACCTCCTGAAATTTCTCAATGCACGGTCACTTCCTCCAAGGATTGTGCATTTCATAATCACAATTCTCAAGAACTACTTATTACTCCCAAGAAATACGTAATCCTGCCTCCTAGCCAATATTTTTTTGCGTATTGTGTAGTTTATGTCACCAAATTGTCTCTATGTCTTCCTAAATTTCACAAATACACAATACTATGGCCTAGTTTCCCTCTAGAACTACACATTGTGTAGTTACATTATGAAGGCATGCCTCACTATGACCGTCAATTCCAAAATCTCGCTTCTCAGTCATCTAGTTATTATATATTGCACAATCATAGTCATTAGTCACTCACTACTGTCTTCTGGAACTATGCACTATGCAATCCTCGAGCCTTCCTCCAAGTCAATTACTCAAGCCAATCCTCGATTCTCATGAAAAAAGTTAGACTAGGATATTTCTGGACTGATGTCATCATTTCGTCAGTGAATTCATTTTCACGTACCGTTTATTGACATGACAGGCTTATTTTCAGAAAGTAGGAGAAGGAGAGTATGTTATAATACACTTATGGAGTTGTGAAGACAAGATTACTATTGAACACGAATATAAAGGGAAACTATAATGAAACATAAAATGAAGGATCACGATTATATTGAAGACTCCCTATTTTCAAGCCTTTTGGAGGAGGAAGGGAAAGAAAATTCAACATCCTTCATGAATACATAAAGATTGCAGTAAGAGGAGAAGCTTGACATTGACATAGTGCCATCATGTCCATGTCATCTGTTTGAAGTCATGTGCCAAATTTTCATCTGAAGAGTCCTATGACACATCATGTTCCACATCATTTTTTGATGTACTTCTGTAATTTCCAATAAAATGATAAATGTAAAGAAAGTGTAAGTCCAAAGGTCATCTATAGAATGTAAAACTTCATGTAGAAATAAAAGGGTCTCGTGAAAATTTTAAAAGTCAAATGTAAACACAAGAGTCATGAGGGGAGTTCAAGAGTCTCAAGGGAGGTGGAGAGTCACCTCATATTTTTATATATACACCCTCATATCTCAAGCAAAGGACTTTTCACCTTGGCTCCTCCAACTAGGAAATAGAGAGGAAGATAGTTCTTTTGGAGAGCAAGTGGTGGCTTAACGCTACACTATTGGAGCTAGTGGTGTTCATTGTATCGATGTATCTTGGAAATTTCACTTAATACTTGAAGCTCAATGAGCCGACACACTTTCATGTGTATATCGTAAATATTGTAACACTATTCTCTCAATTTTTTCGGCATATGTTGTTGTCATTTTTACTAAAGAAGTTAAACTATTTCATTGGATTTTGTGCTTACTTTGTTGAATGTGTGTTGTACATGTTTTAATGATCATTACTTCTATGTGACCTATTTCGCTAGTTGATTAACGAATATTTAATATGTATGTTTGTATGTATTTATTAGAATAGTACTATTAATTTTCTATGAAATATTGACTCTCATTTCCCTCAAGTGAAATAAACTTGATACATTTTACAAATGAACATTTCACAAGGCATACTCACTTATTTATTCAAAAGTACATACACATTTCTCTCTTGCGCTAACTATTGCATCCAAGGAAAATATTTAAGAACAACGGTATTCGAGCCATATTTCCAAGAGAGATCCTATACCAAAAAATGTGAGTTATAATTGGGACTTCATATCGGGGATACCCCTTGTAGGTTGGCAGGTTCCAACACAATCAACATTCTGGTACTAGAAGGAGGGAAACCACCTTTTTATGGCCGAAAACTCACCACATCACAACAATTCATCTTCCCTGCAAGGTAGTAATTTACCAAGTTCCACTCTAACTCATACTCCTATGGTAGTGGGGTCCTCTCATCTTGTTCCGTAACAATAAATTGAAGCTACTTTCTATAAAATATGGATAATCAAACCTATTACTCCTTATTTCACAATATCTCTTGGGTTACTTCTCGTTGTTGTTATTTTTCTTGAAAAGCTAGAAGAAAAGAAACAAATCCTAGTGGAATAGTGGTTTCTTTGGTGCAAGATTTAGTTATTTATACCCTTGAAGAGTTATATGATTCTACGGAAAGAAAAAATCAATTCCACCTATTGATGAGGATTTGGATTGTGACGTGGAATATTTTCGGTTTTTTGAAGAAGAACAACCAAGAGGTGATTAACACCCTCATTATAACAAATACTTGAATGGTGAAGGATATGGATCTTCAGATTCATAAGGAGATGAGGAGGAAGGAGAAGAATACATGGCCGATACATATATGGATTGGGTCACCCAAAGGCCACTTTCTCTTCTAGATAATATTCATTGCATGCCTAGACACTAGGAAAATTTTGTTTCAAATTTTGATACTGAAAAGAAGACCAAAGCTAAGGACCATGTTGATGGTATCTACATGAACTTATGAATGCTTGAAGAAATTTTTTACCACATTACTTATAGAATTTTTTCCTACACTCTAAAAGGTAGAGTGTTAGTATGGTATCATAGTCTTCTACCCAATTCAATTCATCGTTGGAGGGAGTTTAAGAAGTTGTTTTTAGAAAATTTTGTTAATGACAAAAATCTCACCATGTTACTAAAAGAACTTGGGAATATTAAGATGGGGGAAATGAAAAAGTAAAATATTTTAATAAGATATTTACCCATTTTTTGAATATGTTCCCCATGGATCTACAGCCACATGATTCAATCATGAAATATTATTATATAGTTTCCTTGCCAACTAGTATTTCTTCGTTTGTTAAAAGAGCTACAAAGGATACTTTGGATTTAAGCTTCGCATACATTGTTGCTGTTGAAAATGAACTATATTCTATTGGAGTCATTGAAGACCCTAACGATCCTAAAGACTCCAAAGAAACTAGTAAGAAAAATGAAGCCTCTTCCACTCAAGCTAAAGAGAAAGAATTTTTTTATATGGGAAGCTTGAATAAGTATTTGAAATTTCTTATGAATGAATTGAATGATTTAAAAATAAGGTCAAATGAGGAATCTACTCGTAGCAAGTCTTTTTAGCCATGTTTCTTAAAAAAAAATTACAATTCTCAACTGGCTAAATATGATTAGAGTTTTAATGTAGTTTTTAATTTTGAAAGTTGGGGCATAGATAAATTTTATATTTTCCATTAGGAGAAAGATTCAGAAAAAAACATATCCTAAATGGAATCATAATATGACTGATATAATGAATAACTTTGTAGACACATTGTTAGTAGAGGAACAATTTGAGTAAATTGAAGAAGCAAATGAAACTGCTACGAATGAGGAAATTTCAGGTGTTGGACACTCAGTTAATGAAATTCATGTCATATTTAATGTTAAAAAAAAGTGTTGATGAAATACTAGTGAATGAGGTTCCTCCTCATCAACTAACCGAATGATATAACTTGAGGAGAAAAGGACTTGTCTGTGAGAAAGAGCTTAAAAAAGTGTTGAGAAGGATTCGACCACCATCTCATCCATCTCAGAGTTTGCATAACAAGTCTGTAAGTGCTCCTCCTTCTTAGGAAACTTCCATGAATAATAAGAACAAGTCCATCACTCTGGAAGCTTCAAACAAAGCTACACCACATAATAGTTTAGCACAACCTGTTAAGAACGAAAGTATTGATTATAACATTATTGAATACATGAAAAATGTTCATTTCAATATTTCAATATTTTAGCTTGCTAATATAACAGGACAACATGAACTGATACTCCAAGAACTTGCAACACAACCTACTTCTGGTAATTTAGCTTTTGTTTTTCATGTTTTGTATGGTAAGTATCGTGTGATTTTTGAATCTGTAGTTATGTTGTTAGTTTAAATACTAACACTCTCTTCCATCAAAATATTTTAACATTTGAAATATTTATTTTTAATGTACATAATCATTTGGTCGATTCAGGTGCATCTAAAAATTTCATGCCATTATTGATTGCTAAGAAAATTAATTCTAAATGGAAAAAGAATGATGCCCAAATCATACAATTAGATACTTCATTAGTCTAGGAAATTGGTGAACTTAATAATGCTATCATTCATTTTCCATTAGACCAGAGATTTCACCAGTGTATTAACATTATTATCATGGAAATTACCGAAACCTATGGATTACTTATGACTACAGATTGGTTCAACAAACTATAGGGGCATTTCTCAACATATTGGACACATTTATGGATCCCTATAAGGGAAGAAATAATCAGATTCAAGTAGAAAGAGAACCTTTTATCAAGTATAGAGTGACACCAATTGAGAAGCATAATGAGTAGGTAGGATTTGTAGATATCATTTTTGTAAATTTTTTTCTTGAAGTAGATCAAAGATGTTAACTAGAACAACCTTCACATGTACCACCAGACACATAGTTGGAACTCCTTCCTCAAACACCAATTGGTGCAAATGAATATTTTATTATAGATGTAAATAGTATCAGCGTAGGAAATAAATCTTCTACTGATAAAATTTTGATATAATGTTTTGATGGTTCGAAGATGCAATATGGTTCTAGAGTTGGTTGCATTTTAATAGACCTACAAAAAGACAAACATATAATCTTATGTTACTAGTAATTTGAGTTCACTACTAATGTTATTAAATATGAAGCACTAATTTTGGGTTTAAATAAATCCATCAACCACAAAGTTGAAGCACTCAAAGTAATAGGTGACTAATAAATTCTTACACTCTAATTACAAAATACAATACATTGTGTGTCAACCAATTTCATAAATTATCAATACGAGGTATGGCATCTTATTTCACATTTCCAAGATTTTTATATTAATTTTGTTCCTTGAATTTGTAATGTTTTTTTTGATACATTAGCTAATGTTGTTGCCATTTTATCACCTTTAAATAATGGTTTTTGAATTTAAATTATTTATAAGCCATCTATGTCAAATAATATTTCTAAATTTTGTGTTTTTAATGATGATCATTAGATACTAGAGTTTACTGCAAATGTCAAATTATTAAAGGATGCGGCATTGATGAAGATGATAAAGAGAAAGCATTGTATGGATCAAATAAATAAAATAAAGTAAACCCCATGCCCAAGGGTGTGGTATATTTTGAAAAGTTGTACGACTTGCAAAATCGTTTCAAGGGACCAGTTAATGATAAGACTCATAACTCCACTCTTTCATATGAACAAGTGAATGTTGGTACAATAGAGGATTTTAAGGATGTAACTATTGGTAAGTGTTGCACACCTAAAGAGACACAAGCTTTCATCCACCTCTTTAAACAATATTGAGATGTATTTGCATTGACGTACAATGACCTAAAAACTTATGAGACACAAATATTCCAACATGTGATTCCCATCAGATAAGGGTAAAGTCATTTAAAAAAAAAATGAGAAAATTTCACCCTACGCTTGAACCCCTTATTCAGAAAAAAATAAGAAAATTGGTGGATGCTCAGATCATATTTAAATTTTTTCATTCGACATGGGTCTCTAATTTGGGTCTCGTGAGAAAGAAGTCCAAGGAGATACACCTGTGCGTTGATTTCCATAATTTTAACTGGCCTTCAGAAAAGGATAAATGTATTTTTTCATCGATGGAACAAAATCTTCAAACAGTATCGGGGTCAGATATGTTCACATTACTAGATTGTTTTTCCAGTTACGAACAAGTTCTAGTAGGAGAACGCTACATACAAAAAACAAATTTCACGACTAAATGGGGTAATTTTGAATTTGAGAGAATTAATTTTGGACTTATAATGTGAGAGATACATTCCAATGGGATATGGAAATTTTATTTCGTGGTTTGATTGGAAAAGGTGTTGTGGTCTACTTAGATGATGTGAGAGTATTTCCAAAGAAAAGATCTGATCACTTCCATCATCTGGGGAATATTTTGAGTGATTTTGTAAATGCTACATATCTTTAAATATTAAGAAGAGAATATTTGTAGTGTCTAAGGGAAATATGTTGGCCATACTATTTTAAAGGGTGGGATTAAAGTGGACCCAAAGTGGGCCCAAAGTGGGTCAAAGCTATCGCTCAGATTCTCTATCCAGTGAACAAGAAAGCTATGATATCCTTCTTAGGAAAAATCAATTTCATCCGTAAGTTCATTTCATATTATGCACAGATAGTAAAACCAATAAAAAATATGATTAATAAGGACACAACTTATAAGTGGGATAAAATGGAAAAAGATGCATTCCCCTATATCAAGTAAGAAATTATTGAAGCTCTAGCACTATATAGTCCAAATTTTGGCAAATATTTCTTATTGTATAATTCCTCTTTTAACACTTATCTTTCAGTCGTTCTAAAAAAAAATGATGATAAAGGTAATGCGAAGCCCATTTTATTAATGAGTGTCAGCTTACAAGGAATTTAATTAAATTACCCCACTATTGATAAACAATCCTATGCAGTGTATAAGGCGGTGAAACATTCTATGCCATACCTTCTGAAAAATCATGTAGTTAACCTTATGCCTCACCCAGCGGTTAGATTGTTGTTTGTTCAAAAAGACGTGAGTGAAAGAAGGGTGAACTAGATGAAAATATTAAATGAATATGATCTTGAATTCAATCTAGTTCACAATATAAAAGGCCATGGTCTATGCCATCTTGCAGTAGAGGTGGTTAATATACTAGAAGAGGATCCTTCTTATTGGGAGCAGGAAATTGAGATATATAATATTGAACAAGCTACACCCACTGATGCACCCACCTCTTCGTTTGCAGATGTGCGACAATATCATGATCATCGAACCTTTCCCTCACACTTATCAGAATGACAAAATAGGGATATTCAACTTAAATAACTATCATATAACCTGGTACATGGAGTGATTTTTTGTAAGCACCATAATGACATCTTGCTCAAGTTTATAGAAGCACTAGATTCAGAAAGAGTGTGGGTGTTTCGAGATCTTGACGATGGACCAACTGGTGTGCATTCTGTGGGCAATACTACTACGCACAAATTCATGCGGGTCGGTTACTATTGTCCCACATTTTTCAAGGATTCTCATGCTTATGCTTGAAAGTGTCCAATTTTTTTATAAATGTGATGGTCGTGATTGAGGGTAGATCACCCAATTGCATCCCATTGTTGTAGAAGATCCTTTTCAATAATGGGGATTAGATGTAGTTGGTGAAATGTTTCCACACTCATCGAATAAAAATTGATATATCTTGAGTACTACAGACTATTTAACACAGTGGAAAAAAGTAGTTCCTCTAAAAAAGTGAATAAACATGAAGTCATAAATATCCTCAAACAAAATATCATCACCAGGTTTGGAATTACTACATTCGTTTTTTCCGATAATCCAAATTTTTTATCATCACTTAAAATTTATGATTTTTCATTAGAGAATGAAATTATTTTAAAACATTCATCCAACTATTATCCACAGGGTAATGGTCTTGTTGAGTCAACCAATAAAAAAATGAATTGTATTATCAAGAGAACTGTATACTTTGAACAAAGAAACTAACACAATGATTTGTTGAATGCTTTATGGGCTCACTGTATTACATCTAAGCCCTCTCTAAAATATTCCCCTTACTTTCTTATGTATGGGAAAAAAGCCATCCTACCTTCGAACAGATACCTACCAACCCTTCAAATTTCTGAAGAGTCTCAGGGTAAGCCTTGTCTTGTGGTTCAGAGTAGGATAAACACTCTTTTGAAGCTACCGGATGAAAGGAGAACACGAAATAACTTTTTTTATACATAAGAAATATATAAAGTAATGGTTTGACAAGAAATCTACAAGGAATAAGGAGTTTAGTGTGGGAGACCTATTTTTGAAGTGGGATAAAGCCCATGAAGAGAGAAGAAAACCCACTAAACTATAGTCCCTGTGGATTTAACCATATTTACTTCATGACAATATTGGCCATCACACTTAGTATCTCAAATCCTTATACAAGAATATGGACTCTCTTCCTTTCAATGGACATGATGTTAAATTATATTTTCAATAATAATTTAGGGTTGTGTCCCTACATTGTCTACATATTTATTTTATTATCTTCAGTTTGTATATTTGTTCATGTCATGTCCAAAAATTTTCGTTCTCTTTTGTGTTGTCCTTATCAATAATCTTGGGTTTGTGTTATATTATTTCCACGAATAGAAGTAGGTGCGAAGTGGGGGGTAAGAGGGTGGCAGTAGTCCCACTAAATGGGGTCCAAGGCAACGCCCTTGGAAAAAAAGGTTGGACCCTATTTTAGGTGGGTTGTCCCACCTATGGTTTTGTGCATGGGTTTTCACATGGTTTTGGGGAATTATTGTTTTCTTCCCTTGGTATGTTGTAGATCCAGTAAAGGGAACTATGGTTATGTTTTAATCCAAGGTTAATGGATTGGGGGTTTATGAATTCTTCGACATGTATATATATGTGTTGTAACACTAAAAGGAAAATAATGAATAAACAAGATGGTAGTCCTGATTTGTGAGCCATGTGAAAAATCTTTGTGTATATCTATTTTATGTTTTATGCTCTCCCTATTGTTTTTTTTTTTTAATAATTCATTTGCAGATAATTTTTGTACAGGCTTAAAACCTAAATTTGGTATCAAACTTGTTTCAGCTCCAAGGGGATGCCTTTGTTGCTGAGGGTTTTTTTTATCAGGCCTGTAGTAGACCCTGTTTAGTGGGAGATCTACGGGATCGATTTTTGCGATGAAAGAATATGAAAAGAAGTGGAAAGATAGAGATAAAAAAATTTAATGGTCAGAGTTTTGAGTTGTGGAAGCTCAAGATGGAGGATCTGCTGGTGGATAAATATTAGTGGATTGCAGTAGATCTGGTTACTAAACCAACGACAATGTTAGATGAAGACTCGGTGAAGTTGGATCTTAAGGAAAAGAGCACAATACAGTTATGTATCTTAGATTTGGTATTTTTGAATTTATCTGGGGAAGCTACGCCAAAGAATTTGTGGGTCAAGTTAGGGACTTTGTACCAATATAAGTCTCTGATGAATAAATTGTTCGTGCAAAAAAATATGTATAATATGAGAATGAAGGATGGAGACTCAGTGATAGAGCATATAAATGCCTTCAATACTGTCGGAATTCAGTTGTCATATATTGATATTAAAATCTCAAATGAAGATAAGTGCATCAGTTTGTTGTGTTCTCTACCATATTCGTGGGATAGTCTGGTTATTGCAATAGGTAGCAATGCAACTACCTTGAATTTTGATGAAATTTTCTCAACCTTGCTTTCAGAGGAAATGAGACGGAGAAATATGGAAGTTCATAATTGAGATGCCTTATCTCTACGAGGAAGGTCCTAGAACAAAAACAATTTTTTTTTTTTGGAGTGGGAGATCTAAATCTCCATGGAAGCCTATAAATGTGTGATATAAATGCGGAAAGGAATGGCAGTTCAAATACGACTGCAGATCTAAATATCTTGAGAAAGGAAATGGATTTTATGATGGTCCTTCTGTAGAGGAAAAAACCACCTTAGATGAAGGTGGGGATGCATATTAGGCTTCTTCTTCAAATATACATGTATATCATGAGGCATGGTTGATTGAATCAGGTGCATCATTTCACTTCACTCCCCATAGGGAGTCGTTTTGCAAGTATAAGAAGTATCATGGTGGTGATGTCTTCTTAGGGGATGATAGGAATGCCATAATCATCAGACGTGGAAAATTAAAGCTGAAGCTAGAAGGTGTAAGGATTAGAAAACTTCCTCATGTTCTGCATATTCTTGCATTGGCGATAAATCTGATTTTTGTAAGCATGATGGATGATGCAGGTGTAAAAGTAGTGTTCGAGAAAGATATATGCAGGATGGTTCGGGGAGCACTAGTATTAGTGCGAGGAGTTCAAATTGGAGCTCTGTACAAGCTTTAGGGTAGCATTGTTTTTTATGGGTGTAACAATTATGTGGTTCCTGAAAGTGGAGCAGAAAGCCTAGCGGTCTCTAGAGAAAATACCATGCTATGGAATCAAAGGCTTGGATATATTGAAGAGAAGGGCCTTCAGATACTACATGGTAATGGTATGGTAGAAGTTATATCTAACTGCTCTCTAGATTTTGATCTCTGTGAACATTTTGTATATGGGAAGAAGAATCGGGTGATTTTTCCTTCTAGTGTTAAGAGGGTGAACAAGATATTAGATCTTGTGTAGAGTGATTTGTTTGGACCTGTGTCGGTTCCATCACTGGGTAAGTCTATGTACAATTTTTAATTCATATATGAATTCTCAAGGAGTACATGGATATATTTCTTGAGGAAGAAATTTGAATTATTTGATAGATTTAAAGAATTTAAGGCTCTCGTGGAAAACCAGAGAGAGAAGAAGATAAAGGTCTTGAGGACAGATAATGGTGGAGAGTTCTGCAAGAAGGAATTTGAAGATTTTTGTAAGAAGTGTGTTTTAGAAGGATATAAGACTACTCCATACACTCCTCAACAAAATAGAGTTTCAGAAAGAATGAACAAAACGATGATGGAAAAGGAAAGAAGCATGCTTAGTGGTACTAGGTTAGGGCAAGAATTTTGGGCAGAGGCAGTGGAGACTGCATGTTACTTGTTTAGCAGATCACCTTCATCAGTGTTGGATGATATGACTCCACATGAGGTATGGACTTGTAAGAAACCCTCTCTTTCACATATGACAGTATTCGGATGTGATGCATATGTAAATGTTCCAAAGAAGAAAAATACCAAGTTGGATAATAAATCTGAAAGGTGCATCTTTATTGGTATAAGAATTTATTAAAAGGTTATAAGCTTTGGAACCCGTAAAAAAGGAAGGTTGTGTACAACCAAGGTTTGGTGTTTAGGGAGGTGAAATATGTTGTTAAACATGAATTCCTACCAAAGTAACCTAAGAAGATAGAGTTTGAGCTAAAGGAAGATGAATCAAACTCTACAACAGAGCAAGATTCAGAAGAGGAAGAGCCACAAACTCCAGTTGTGAGAAGATCAACTCAGGAAAGAAGGAAGCTAGAAAGGTATAGTACATCTGCTTTCTGTTCAAATTTTCCTTTAACTATCACTTATGATGATCCCAGAACTATTAGGGAGGCAGTGGATTCAGAGGATGGAAAACTATGGAAGGAGGCCATGGTTGATGAAATGGCATCCTTCCACAAAAATGAGTCATGGGATCTAGTGGAGTTGCCAGCTAGAAGGAATCCCATCAGGAGAAAATGGGTTTTTAAGAAGAATATGAATGCATAAGTCAAGGTGGATAAATACGAAGCTCGATTGGTAGCAAACGGTTATTCCTAGGTGCCCAGAATTGATTTTAGTGATATTTTTTCTCCTTTTTCCAAGGTTACTTCTATTAAATTACTTTTATCTGTGGCTTCTGCATTTTCTTTTGTGGTAGAACAAATGGATGTGAAGAAAAAATTTCTTGACGTGGATCTGGAAGAGGAGATCACCGTGAAGCAACCTAAAGGCTTTGTAGTGAAGGGTAAGAAATAACTCATATGCAGATTAAAATAGTCAACAAGGATGTGGTATTAACAATTTGATACCTATATACGAGGACTTGGCTTCACCAGAAGCAAAGAGGATTGTTGCATGTGTTTTAAATTAATTGGTGACCATGTTATTTATTTGGTATTTTATGTGGATGATATGTTTCTAGCTAGAAATGACAAATAAATTATCCAGGATTTGAAGACCCAATTTTTCTCCAAATTCGACATGAAGGATCTTGGTGCTGCAAACTATATTTTTGGCATGGAAATTAAGAGAGATTGGGTAAATATCAAGCTCTAGTTTGAGAAGAGGAAGTATTTCGAGACAATATTGCAGGGGTTCAATATGCAGGATAATAAAATGGTGAAGGTTCCTATTCATGTAGGTGTAAAGCTACCTATTGAATAGTGTCCCATGACACAAGAAGAAGGCAAGGATATGTCCCGTGTTCTATATGCAAGTGTAGTGGGTAGCTTGATGTATACAATGGTATGTACTAGACCAGACATTGCACATGTAGTAGGAGTATTGAGAAGCTTTATGTGAAAACCAGAGAAGGAGCATTAGACAACAGTGAAGTGGGTTTTTAGATATTTGCATGGCACTAGTGATTATGGTTTGTGCTGCTAGGGAAGACCAGGATTACACAGAATTTTTTCACATATGTGTTTTTGTTGATGAGATTATGCTAGAGATCTAGATCAAAAAAGATATACAAGTGGGTATGTGTTTAGCCTATTTGGAGGTGTAGTCAATCGGATGAGTAAAAGACAGTCTGTAGTGGCTCTTTCAACTACAGAGGTAGAATACATGGCAACCACTCATGCAATAAAGGAAGAAGTTTGGCTGTAGAGATTGTGTTCAAGTATGGGGTTGTTGAAGAGAGCTATAAGGATATATTGTGATAGCCAAAGTGAAATTTTATTAGCTAAGAACCTTTCTTATCGTTCAAAGACAAAGGAAATTTATGTCCAGTATCACTTTTTGAGAGATATGGTTGAGGATAAAAAGGTGTTGATTGTAAAGGAAGACACTTTGAAGAATGTTGTAGATGCATTGATGAAGTCTATGAGCACTGAGAATTTCTCTTGGTGTATAGAAACAATGGCAATTACAAGGGTGGACCAATGAATAAGCTCTCATTTCACCCCCTGTGCAAAGGAAACAACAAGTGGGACAATGTTGGGTTTGTGTTATATTTTTTCCACAACTAGAAGTAGGCATGAAGCGGGGGGTAAGAGGGGGGTGATAACCCTCCTTTTATTGTGTCGATCGCAGCAGGGGGGTCATAGGGTTTGGGGGGGGGGGGAGGGGTGCGGGGAAGTCCCCCTTTGTCGTGGGGTTTGTAGGGAGGCAGTATACCCCATGCACGGGGTCCGGGTTAGCACCTTGAGAAAAAAAAATGGATCCTATTTTAGGTGGGTAAACCTGCCTATGGGTTTTTCCATGGATTTGCACATGGTTTTGAGGCGTGATGGTTTCCTTCCCCTGGTATTTTTTAGATCTAGTCAAGGGAAACACGATTATCTTCTAATATAGGGTTAATGGATTGGGGTTTATGAATTTATATATATATATGTGTGTGTGTGTGTATCTTGTAACACTAAAAGAAAAATAATGAAAAATCAAGCTGGTAGTCCAGATTTGGGGTATAGGGGAAAAATATTTGTGTATATATGTTTTATGTTTTATGCTCTTGCTATTTTTTATTTTATGTTTTTTAAGAATTCGTGTGTAGATAATTTTTTACAGGGTTAAAATGTACAAATAAAACCTTGTGTAAATTTTCTTTCCTGGTTCCAATGCATGCGGAAAAATGGAAGAGGGCCTTGTGACACCACAACATTTGGCTAAATTTTGATCCTTGTTATTTGTCTTGGTTCATGTGTCTTGGTAACTAATGTTTTAATATGATCCTTTAGTGAGGAAATCTTTCTTTAGAACCATGATACCTGTGTATATTCTAAGAACCCCATTTATGAGATCGGTTCAATAAAGAATCAATGTTTTGCATGCTAATCCAATAAGTAGAGAAGGGTAATGGGAAAATCTATAGTGGTCATGATAATATCGAAGATATATATTTGTCTCTGAGAGAAAAACCTCTTCTTATATCAATAAGTCATTATCTCTCTTCCACTTCGATGATATAAACATCAATAAAATCTAAAAGTAATAATAGGAAATGAAGGTGAAAGAAGGGAAAGGATTCTTGTGCAAAGAGGTGAAGAAATTAACTTTTTTGGGGTACTAAATATGCCTACTCACAACGAAGTTATGCTTTTGTTATTGTAGTGACTCCTCTGGGGTATTGTACAGGTTCTCTTGTAGAAGAACAACACCAGAGATGAAAAATCATACTCTGATTAAACCTTGAACTCACATTATACATTACCCTTCTCCAGAATTGAAACAATTGTGATGTAGATAGCTTTGTGAATTTTTTTAACCAATAAAGTGATGGAGGGGACTACATCTATAACTAGGCTAAGTGGGAAAACTAGAGTAATCCACATGAGGAATCAATACTTTTAGAGAAACTAGACCATGTGCAGAATGTTACGTCAAGGTAGAGAAGTTGGAGTTCCACCACTGTATCACAAAGTGTTGTCGCTTGTACAACACCCTCCAATTTTTTTTCCTATATTAGAATTTTAGAGTCTACTTTGACATTGTCAACTATCATTTCTAGTAGCAAGAGGCATTCTATGTAAATCCTCTAATTTTTCTAGTGCCTTTTGAAGAAAATGTAAGTGTCATCATTTGGTGTGGGAAGTGTCGTACATTTTAAAAGTAGGGTTATGGTTCATTCTAAGAGGAAAATTTTGTACCAATGATTCCAATTTACCATATAGACATGTACTAGACTCATTGCAAAGTTTCATGCACTATTTTTTTATTGTTGTCACTAGCGTCTCAAAGTGTATCTTAAGTATCACACTTGGGGGAAAGTGTTGTTTTCTTGTTACATCAAAGAGATTATGTTGATTCTAGGTGACAAGTGTTCAGTGTTGTGTCATCGATTTTTCTAAGTATGTGATCATGTTAAAATTATATCTTTCTTTCATCTCTACCTCATTGATCCCACACATAGAGAAATTTTGGAAAGTTTCATTCCAAACCAACTTAGACTCACTCTACCCCTCTAAACTACACATTGCATAGTTTCAAGCCTCATTTTACATCCCTACATCCTCTAACTACACAATGCGTGATAAATACCTCCAAGGATTATGCATTGCACAGTCGCAGTGGTAAAGAAATACCTCTTTCTCCCAAGAATTGCACAATCCTATCACCCAACCATTGTATTTCTATGCACTATGCAGTTTTAGTAAGTATTTTGTCACTCTATCTCCCTGAATTGTGCAACTGCACAATCCAATGGTCTAATCTCCCTCTAGAACTGAGCATTGTACAATTATAGTGGGAAATCCTTCCTCATTGTGACCCTTAACTATGAAATATTTCTTTTTACAACTCCACATACTGCACATTGTGCAATCACATTCATTAGTCCATCACTCTTGTCTTTTGGTACTACACACTGCACAACCCTTGAGCCTTCCTCCTAGTCCAGTACTCAGGCCAATCAATGATATTGATGAAGAATGTTAGACTAGGTGATTTTCGGAATGATTTCATCTTTTCATGAGTGAATTTAATTTGGAGGTACCATATCTTCACATGAAAGGACCATTATAATTAGTGAGTATAAGGATACTATGCTAGAAGACACTTATGGAGTTGTGAAGATAAGATGACCAGTGAACAAGAAGATGAAGGGACACTAGATTGTGACAAAAAATTAAGGATAAAGATCATAGTGAAGAATCCATATTTTCAAGCCTTTTGGAGGAGGAAGAGGAAGAAAATGGAACATATTTCATGAAGACACAAATATGAATACTCTATTACCACTCCAATATCATCCTTTCCTCAATGAAACATCATATAGAAAGATAGAATTATAATTAGTATTTTCTTCATAGGTATGTTAAACATTGGATTCCTCATTTTCAAGAAAGTGTGAGTAGATAAATGATGCATTCAAGTAGGTTTTTGATTTGATTAAGTGTGAAAGTAAATTAGCATGATTTACTTCTGCAAATATATTATCCCTTTCCTTTCATGAAATTATAATTAGCATTACATGTAATGAATGGAATTTTCACCTTTGTAGTTAGAATCATGTTCATTTATCCTTTCATAAGAAGTTTTCACTGTAATTAGTTGGAGGAGTGGTATTTGAAAAACTTGATATGATTTCATGAAGGAGGGTGACATGAGTAGAACCTAACCTATTGTGCATATAGCACTTTCACCTCTAAGTTTTTACGAACCCTCGGTTGATAATTGATCCATATATTTTAATTTCAAGGATGCATTCAGAATTTCATATAAAAGAACATATTAACCAAATAACTTAAACCACATGAAAATAACCAGAAGTAATAAGAAAACATGAGATAAAAGAGACAACCATTTTATTACAGAGTTCAACTAGACTGGGCTACGTCCTCGGTTCATGCTCAAAAGTGGGGAGGCCTTCGTTTATTAAGTAGCATCAAAGAAATCAATTACAATAAAATTTTCAAAAATGACCCTTATACCTCCAAGATGATGGCTTGAAAATGGAGACCTTAACTGCATAAAAATATGGAACGATTGGATTCCTCGCATGAAAACATGCAAAATCGACTATAAATTTGTCAAATTCTGGCACTAGCACATCTCACCCTCTAAGGGAATCTTTTCAACATCTTTGCAGATCCCTCTCTCATGGTTCAACTGCCTTTACTACTCATGGTTCCATGCCAATGCTCCACCTTCTACTAGTCTCCCCATCAAATGAAATTGATTAAATAGTATAGGCGTGGCAAAGTTAACAAGGCAACGAGTTGTAGCTTGTTGGAAAATGACATCGGATTGTGTGGGGGTGGGTTGGGTTCAAAAACAACCCAACCTAATTTTTGTATAACGACATATATAAATATGGTTCAGTAGTTCGATGGTTTGTGATAAGTCTCAAAGTCAACATATAATGTGGTATTGATGGTTATTTCACTTGGTTCCACTGGTCATATGCAGTATGTTTATGTTATTGTTCCACTGGGTTTGTGCGGGTCCATCAGGGGTGGCCTGCCTACCAAATAATTTTATTTTTTTTAATATATAATACATAATGTTGGACCTTTGGGGGGTTTGGTTGGTCGGGCATTACTATTGACCAACTGACCTTATATTGTATTTTTTCTTTATATTTTTTTTAATATAAAGGGAACCCATATGAAAATTTCCTGCCAAAAAATAAGGTATATTAGAAAAATTATGTAGGAAAGAAATATTCCCATTCAAGTGGACAGATTCTGTGCGCCTATATTTTTCCAATTTGTTGCCTCGTTAAGACTACCACTTGGCCAATTTGGCCAAAACTTTGACTAGTTATAAATTGAGCATATGAACATGGATTTGAGTGTTGCTCACACTATTGGAATCAGGATGACAAGCACTACGATATAGTCCTCATTTCACTTCCATATCATGAATTTAAATTTCAAGCTATTTTCAAGGCCACTTGTATTTCTAGATCCTCTAAGATCATTACTCCCCACTAAGGAGATTTTGGAACACCAAAAGCTTTATTTGTCAATTGGAAAGGGAGGGAATTTCTCCCTCACTTTCTCCATTTCCATCCATCGAGCCTTACATGGATGCATTCTTTTGAAGCCAATAAGAAGATACTCCAAGTCTCCCCGTCGTGAAGTCCAGATCTTCCTATCAAGAATGATGTCCTCTGGTAACTTGTCCACATATTCAGGCACAAAATTGTCCAATGTAGGAATTTTTCCAACCTCTTTTGTGTCCATGATCAAAGGAGGCTTATAAAGCCTCAGGTTTACAAAGTTTTCCATTGAGTACATCTGTATGTATGCAGAAAAATCGAGATGAAAAACATTGTCTCCAATATTTTCTAGTATGGTGAATGGGACATATCAGATTAGTCGCAACTTATTTCCTTCCCCTTTCATCCTGTCTTTGTTGATGTGGAGCCAAAATTTGTCTCCAAATTGGAATTGGTGATCAACTTAGTGCTTGTCATGTCAACCTTTCTTTCCGGATTGAATTTTCTCCAACTAGTCCTAAACTGCATGGTAAATCATTTGAATAAGCCAACTGAACTCCTGTGTTTTGTCCCTATCATCTCAGCCACTAAAATATTCATCTCTCCCAAAGTCAATGTCTAAGGGATGCTTTATGAAATAACCAAATCATGCCTCGAACAATGAGCTCTGAGTGGATGAATGCACTGCTTAGTTATATGCATGATGTACTTAAGGAAGTTGCTCATCCCACAACTTGGGATGATTCTCATAATAGCCTCAGAGTAAGTGTATCATTGTGTGGTTAAAAAACTATGTTTTTTCATCAATATGCAAATGAAATTTTGTGCCACTCTTCAACTTGGTGTCCATCATTCTCCATAAACTCATCCAAAAATATCTAAGAAAGCAAGAGTCTCGATTGGACACAATGGATGTGGGCAGCCCAAAGTGGACCCATACAAATTGGAAGAATAGATGAATAATCTACTCTACAGTGACCTGATTTTTACAAAGCATTAAGACACAAATTTTGCTAAATCGGTCCAAAATGATATACAAATAGTCACAACCTCTCCTTGACAGAGGAAAACTACCTAAAAAATCCATTAACACACTTTCCCATGGATGACTCAGAATAGGGAGTGGTTTTTAGAGCCCTAATTTTCTATTAGCGAGCTTGCAAACTAAATACAACACACATCCCTTTATATATCGAGTAATAATGTTTTCCATATGAGGAAAAAAGAAACTATGTAAATGACACAATTTTTTTTTTATACCAAAATTAACTAACACAAGAGAGGTATGTTCCTCTCTAATTACATGTATGCTTTCATTGGTGGGAAGACAAAGTTTCCCAATATGGTACAGCAATTTTCCCTGCAAGTGATAATTATACACCTGCGATTGATGCGTCAACTTTGCATAAATCTCCTTAAAAGACGCATCGCATAAATCTCCTTAAAATCATCATCATCAACATACTGTTCAACATAACTTTCCAAATATAAATAATAATTTTTAAAAAAGATATATGTAGAAATAGGACAGCGAGAAAATATATCATCCACTTTGTTATTGGTTCCCTTCTTGTGTTTTATTACCAAGTAAAATTGCTGGAGGAAACTGATCCATATGAAATGACTTGCTTGTTGAAGCTTGGTTTGCAAATAAAGGTACTACAAGGGATGGTGATTTGTGTGAATGATAATCTCCTTGCCGATCAAATAGTTTTTCCACTTCTTTACGCTTGGAAGCAAGGCATACAGCTCCTTGTCATATGTGGGATATTTCACCATAACTTGGAAGAATTTCTTTGAAGGGTAACATACAGGTTTCCTTTGCTACACCAATATTTATCCCATAGCGTATCCATTGGCATATGTCTCGATCTCAAAAGGTTGTTGGAAGTTTGGTAAGGCCAAAACTGGTGCGGTGCTAATTTTCTTTTTCAGTGTATCAAAGCCTTTCTTCTTATTTCCTCCCCATTGAAAGGTTTTCTTCACACTTTTTAATGCATGTAAAGGGGATGCAATGATGGAGAATTTGGAAATGAACCTTATCTAGTATTGTAATGCACCCAAAAAACTTCAAACATCTTTAACATTGGTGGCTTTAGGTTAGTTTAAAATCACATAAATTTTAGAAGGATCTATTTTCAATTGTACACCATCGATAATGTGAACCAAGTAACCAAGGATGTCCTACCAAATTCGAAATTAGACATTTTTACATACAATATTTCTTTGTGTAAAACAACAAGCACCTTTTTAAAATTACAGACATGATCATCCAATGTCCTACTATAAATATTAATGTCATCAACATACACAAATACAAAATCATCAAGAAAAGGCTTGAAAATATCATTGATCACCCACATGAATGTTCCCGGAGAACTGCATGGTCCGAATGTCATCAACAACCATTCGAAAAACCCTATTTCATCTTGAATGCATTCTTCCATACATCTTGTTCTACAATTCTGACTCAATGATAGCCAATACGTAAGTCCAGTTTTGTGAAATAGATATAATTTTTCAATTTATCTAGTAAATCATCAATGTGAGGGAGAGTGTACTAATTCTTACCGTTATTTTGTTGAGTACCTTGTAGTCCACACACATCCTCCATGTGCCATCCTTTTTCGATACCAACAAAATAAGTGAATTGCATGGAGAATAACTTGGTGTTATGACCCATTGGTTCAAAAATTCTTGTACCTACTTATTTATCTCCTCCATATATATAGTTGACAACCCATACATAATAATGTTGGATAAAGGAGCATCCTGCTGCAAGTGAATCTCATGTTTTATAAGAGGATTGTTCTAACCAAGGATTCTGAAATCAAATTTACTTCTGAACCTAGATCAAACAAGGTGTCCACTTTAGTATGCTTCATTACGACTCTCATGTGGAACAATTAAGTCCTCTTTCGTTCATTAAAAAAAGACACATTTGAAGAACTTGTACTTGCATGTAATTCATAAATTTCATTAGCATGAAGAGAAAGGTTACCTCTTATGCCCGTTGTTGTGATTTGTGTCTCGTCACCGCAATCAAATCCAAGGTCATGCTACACATTTTCCACCATATTCTACTTTACCTTTCCACCAAATCTGTTTGGCTTCAATTTTGGATGAAACTTCCAACAATGTTCATCATCATGGGCTTTCTTCTTGCAATGTGCGAAAGATGACTTTTCTCCTTCCTCCTTGGTTGTAGCTACCTTCTTTTCCTTTCCCTTTCCTTTTTCTTTGAACTTTCCATTATGGGGTTTTAAATATTGTTTCTTGGACTGATCTTATTTTTCATTCTTGCCCCTACTTTCAAGGTGAATGGCCTTCACACTAGCCACATCAATAACAAAGAAAATTTGAAGGATGGAATTTTATTTTAATGTTTATAAATCTTGGCGAATATCACTAGTGTCTAATATGAAAATTATATAATGCTTGCTGATATGTTTATAAAAATATATAAATTTATAATTATTTTGTAGGTAGAATCCATATAATTTTGGGGATTTTCAGGGTCAAATATTTTTATACTGTAAAATTTTGGCAAATCATTTTTAGAAGAAATGGAAATTTGAGAATATTGTTTTTGGAAAAAACATGGAAAATTACCCCGGTGGTGAATATTAGCCCCTAAATTTTTCCATGATCAATAGTAGTAGGCTCAAATAATAACAAAGAATGTATGATGTAAATATGTAAAGCACCAATATACTTTGTTACATTTTCTGGTGAATTAAGTGGAATGTTCAAATTCAAAGCATGTTTCCCAAACTCTTCTATGAGTTGTATATTTTGATCCTTTCCTTGTATTAAATATTGCCATTACATTAACACATTTTATTGCTAACGTAAAGGATAAAATTAATCTTTTAATGAAGAAAAAAAAATTGGACCAAGAATAAAGGAGATTATTCAAGTTTTTCTACCTTTCTACAACTTTATCTCCCGCCAAATGAGAGTGGTGCCACTCAGCCGAAGGGATGCTTAGAGAAAATGGCAACAGGAAATATTGAAAATGGCACCAAAAGAGATTCTAATTTAATTTTCCCTTAATTAAATTAGAAGGAAATTTTAATTCCTCATCACATGAAAGCTTGTATGATTTAACTGTGCTGGGAAGACTTATTTAATTCAATAAATTCAAGTTGAGGGTCAAACTAGAGGCATGTAGAGTGTCTCCTACTTCGTAGGAGCCCTGGTTGAGTTTATTGAGTTAAAATGAGTTTAACTAGCTCTAATTGATGGATGAGATAGTAAGAGGTCCAGTGAATTAAATATGATTTAAGTAACATGCAGTGGTCACTCATATAACTGATAATTATTTATAAATATTTGTTTCATGTTAGTTCTAAGAGTGACCTAGTTGAGATTGGAGTTAAAAGGAAGTAGACTATCAGTTTTATAATTAGAAAATTTTGTAGTTCATGTATAAGGTCATCAGGATGCCTTGGATGTATTGTGCAATCAATTGAAGGAAATTTCCTAATTAATAGGGGCTCAATTCTCTCAGGAATGTGTGAGCAAGGTTGGTCAAACAGGTGCAAGGAATTGGTCAAGTATTGGACCAATTTTTCCTAGATCAGAGTGAGACATTCAGAGATAGTGCATAAAGCTCTCAATCCCGAGAGAATCATTTTCTTGTTTCATATTCTTGACTTAATGCAATATATAAATAGTGGGGTTTTTGGTTAAGGGTTCCCCAAATATATATTTGTGTTGTGTGATTGAAATTATTTTTCTTTCATTTTCATGTGGTTGTGTGATCGTAATTGATTTCTGTAGTTTGTAGAATTGATTAAAGTAATTTTTTTTGTCATATTAAAAGATAAGTTGTATATATGTGGAGTTTATACATGGTATCGGAGAAGGAATCACTATATAAGGTAAGAATCAGAGTTTTTTTGATCAGGTGAATCGAATATGAATAGTTATGTTTAAGGAAAAGCAGTAGATCAGGATTTTTTTCCATGGATTGAGACTCAGATATGATCTTGAGGGTAATTAAAATTACCTAGCTGGGAAGGACAAGATGGAGGTAGTGCTAGAGGAAAATAGACTGAAGGAATTCATAGACAATGATATTCCTAGGCCCCTAGTAGAATATGCTCATATTGTCTCAAACCTCCATGGAAAGGCACTCCATATGCTATGTGGAAGGCCTTAAAAGATCTATTTTATAATAGTAGATACCACATGCACTGAAGAAAAAGACCAGAAAGATCAAGATGGAGAAGGGTGACATAATACCAAAATACTTAGAGAAGCTCACTCAATGTGGATATGAGCTTGGAAATGTTGGTGTGATAGCTTACGAGGATGATTTTGTGAGCTTAGGACTTCTAGGCCTTCCCAAGAGTTGGCAATGCTACTAGAATTTGGTAAATGGGAGGGAGAAGTCACGAGAGTGGGAGCGAGTGTTGTTTGACTTGGTACAAGAAGAAATAAGGAAGAACACAAGAGATGAGACATATTCCAAAGGAAAGAAAGAATATTTTGCGTTAGTTGGAAAAGGAAAAAAATCCAAGGGAAAGTCCAAAGGTGAAGAAGGAAATAAGAAATACTTTTCTAACATCAAGTGTTTTCATTGTCATGAGTTCAGGAACTATGGCACAAAATGTCCACAGAAGGAAAGAAATAAGGAGCATGTAGTAGCAGCAGTAGTTGAAGCTCTAGCTTTACAATTCAAGCTTGATATTAATCTCATGGAATGCATGTCCAACACCATAATGGGATGCATGTGGTATCTTGACAATGGTGCCTCGTTCCATATGACACAAAATAGAGATCTCTTTTGTGACTTCAAGGAGAAATACCTCAAACAAAACATAGAGTTTGGAGGTGGTGGGAGGTATAGCACAAACAACATAGGTACAATTACCTTTTAAAGGGAGTCTAGCTCTCTTCTTAGACTCACATATGTATTACTTTTTCCAGGACTAAATAAGAATCTTATTTCCATAGCGTTATTGCAAGACCTTGGATATGATGTGATATTTAGAAAAGGAAATGTTTTCCTTAGACACATCATGACGAGAAATGTGAAACAGATCAGTGTATGAATCAAGAACCTCTATGCTCTCTAGGTTAAATATGCATGCAAGGCCTTGAGGAGAAATGAAAATTTTAGAGATTTTGTGGTTGAGAGGGAGCATGAATTACCTCTCAAAGTGTTGCCTCAGAAGAAGCCTTAGACAGTTTTGGAGCAGCCATAATTAGAGAAGCAAAGAGGAGACCAAGTGAAGGAATCAAATCAAGGAGAGACCTCCATTATGGGGGAATTTCAAGCCAATTTGGAAGAGGGATCATATGCAGCCATATCTCTAGGTGAGAGGTGGGGCGATGTGAAGCAATGGTCCCAAGAGTGCAGAAATTTCGGTAGTGTCCATTGAGATTTCTTGTCTCAGGGATCATTACCTTGCTACCCGAGCCCACACTACATAGTAGCAGGATGTATCAATGGTTGACGTAGTCATATTTCAAAGTGATATATGTAGAGATTAGCAGTAGTCATATAGTGGGGAGTGTAGAGAAGATTTGGAAACAATGAAGATGGAACAGTGTAGAGTCAGCAATAACGCAGATTTTTCAGCTGATAGTGCAGTAGCTAGTAACAATCAGAGACTCTGGTGATAGATGCATCATACTGATTTAGTTTGGATTATTTTTAGTTTTATAAGTTACAGTAGCAAAAACACTAGAGATAAGTGTTGCATGCAGAACATTCCAAAGGTATGATATTGGGATAGAGTTGAATTACTTTCTTGTTCAGAGGAAGTGTTGAAAATAACAACAATAAATATTGAAAATGACACCGAAAGGAATTGTAATTTAATTTTCCCTTTATTACATTAGAAGGAAATTTTAATTCCACGTCATATGACCTCTTATACGACATAACTGATTTTGAAAGACTTAATTCGTGTTAGTTCCAGTCTTCGTAGCCTGTCACCAGCGATCAAATTGGACTCTTACTATGTCCAGTTTTCATAGATGTTTTGCACATGATTTTTAGTGAAAATAATATCTTAAACATTTTCATCAAAAAAATCTCGGAAATATATTTCCAACGGTATATCGCACTGCCAAAACTGGCTTCTGGATTAGAATATATGACCAAATGAATGATTGACTCTTGGTTATTCTTGATGCATGTTTCCTTATAATTTTACATTGTGAAATCTTCTCAGCCTTGAGGTTAAATCCGAGTGCTAACATATTGGCACCGTTTCCAGGGAAGGAGGTCATATATCTTCTCCGGGAAATATTCTTCAGGTTGCAGATTTGGTTGTTGATGGTGAACAACGATCAGACACATATGAAGGCTAAAATTTGACCTAACGACTCCATTGTTCAAAATCTTGAGTTTTGAAATATTGATGGTCGCTCCACTGGCTAAATGAATGACTTAGATGTCGTTTCTATTTGTTCAAGGTATTCATGTATCGATTTTTCTAATCTTCTTGTTTTTCCTAATCAATTACCGAAGGATGCATACTTTTTGAGCAATGGCCCTAAGTTCAATGGTGAAGATCTGACTTTGACTCTTGAACATGTATCAAATTTTAAATTTTTTTTTTAAATTCTTAGAGTCAAACAAGAAGATGTTTTTATCATATTGTTCTATGATTCCTTTCAAGGAAAATGTAGACAATGGATTCGAAATTTGTTTGTCATATCTATTAAGTCATTTGCAGAGTTGTGTCATATATTTCTTGAAATATGGATGGAAAAAGAGGAAAATTTTGAAATAGAGGCGGCCTCTATTTAGGGCTTTAGAGAATGGGAAGATATGCGCACAGATGATGAGGTAAATGAGAAATTTGCTTCATCTCTTTCTTCTTATCTGAAGTCCTATCGATGTAGCCATGAAATTAAGCTCATTTTTTTGCAAGAGTTTGCCATCAAAATATAAAAATATATAGCTAAATTGGAGACCCAAATATAGTCTCAGGATCTAGACTGTTAAGTCTGATTCTTTGGGAACCTTTTCCTGCAGAAGAAAGGAAAGGTAAGGTTGCCCTTGGATGTTTGCATTGATAATTTGTAGATGGAGGCATGTATTGAGGAGTTGGGGTAGCAGACAGAGTCTGGTTTCTACGATCCTATTGCAGCATATATGGAATATTTTTTTCAGTTTGAATGATGGACCAGATTGTTTTTTATAAAACCAAATGCATTTTGTGCATGTATGGCTGTCATAATTTTCAATTGTGTTCTGATTCAAGCACTTCGAAATGAAATTATTGTTACAGTTTCTTTATTGGTTGATTTTTCATTACAACATCACTTGATCTAGTAATTTTGCATCAAAATAGGGTATATTTGTACATAAATAAGTTTCCCAAGGTAGCATTTCAATTTTTGGCATTAGTTTCAGTTTCCTAGTGTATAGGTTGTTGTTTCTGGTGACATAAAGTCCTTAAATTTCAAAGGATTACAAATTTTACTGCCATATGCGGTGGTATGGACATAGATTCTACCAGATATAGCTACTGAGTAGGTTTAACGATATCCAAGCTTTGCACGATGTCATTCTTGTTAAAGGAAAATGAGATGCAACTATAAAATCATGTTGGTTCTTATTTATTGTTTTGATTCTCAGGTTATAGTTTCCATTCAGCAATGGATGCTCCAGAGCATGCGATATGTTCACATGGTAGGAGGAACACACATGTCTCAATCCTTTGGCTCAAAGTCTTCAAGATCACGCTTGTTGCCTTCTCATCGAAGGTCGCAATCAATATTATCTTATACAACTGCTGTATTGTCCATGGTTGGTCATATTGTGAGTTTGGGGATAGATAGTGAAAATATTTTATTTGACTCAATGACAGGTGATTGTGTACATGTTGATTTCAGTTGTCTTTTTGACAAAGGTTTGCAGTTACAGAAACCTGAATTTGTCCCTTTTCGACTCATTCAAAAATATGATCAATGGTCTTAGCATTACTGGATATGAGGGTATATTTTGAGAGTTTGTGAAATAACACTATTTGTTCTTTGGTCACATCATGAGACTCTCATGAGTGTTTTGGAGACATTTATTCATAATCCACATGCACAACGGGCCATAGAAAATATTGAGGCTAGGTTTCAAGGGGTGGTAGTTGGTTTTGGAGCAGCTCCACCTTTACCTCTCTCTGTCGAAGGGCTGGTTCACCGTCTAATTACAAAAGAAGTCTCTCATGATACCTTGGCAAAGATGTATATATGGTGGCAATTGGTTTTAAATCTATATGCATTTTCCGTTACCTGCATGCTACAATCTTTATCCCTAGACATTGAAAACAATCATACACATATAATGGTGCCAATGTTGAAATATGTGAGGAAGTTGGGGAAGACAATTTCTTTCTGTTTAGTGCTAGAGCACATGAAATTGCAAGACTGAGAAAAGAGAGAGTAGAAGGCAAGTTCAAAATAGACCCAAGGTTTGAAGAGGTAAAAGACTACATCAAGAGCGAGGTGTTTGGAAAATACAATTACACGCCTTTGCTTGATTCTCTTGAATGGAATTGGGGGCTGTGGTTGAGGTGAATACTTCTCTGTTGGAAAAGACTTTCTAGAATATATCGAATTCCAAGAGAGAGTGGATCATGCATATGGAGATCAAGAGAGATGGAAAAGGATGTCTATCCTAAACACGGTTGTTCATACAAATTCAGCAGTGACCAAACCATACATGAATATGAAAAAGACATATGGGAGGCAAAGCAAGTCGCAAAGTTATTCATAGCCATCTGACTTCAAATATCCTTTGAGAAAGTTTTGAACTAGGGAATCCGATATGGAATTCAACTTTGGTGGAAAGGGATACTTGGCATTCGAACACATAACTTGGCCCCCATATTAACACAAGTTAATTGACATATCTCTACTATCTTGAAAGTTTGGAAAAAGATTAAAATAATGCTATCCATCCTGAAGAGAAGGGATGGGAAAGTGTATACAAAATTTTTAAAGAGGAAACTGGGACAGAGAAACATAATCTAATCTTGATTGACCCTGCATCATGCTATTATGCCTTGTCCTCAAAGCTTTGATCTGATCAGGTACTACAACAATTGTCACCCCTGACTCTCTAAAAAGCCTTAAAGAATCCTATAGAGCTTGATGGCTTAAGAAAGGACCATATTCTTGATGGCACTACTTTTGTAAACTATCTTGCATGGCTTGATAGAGAAATGCAAGAGATATATGGAGCTGCTGGTTATTTTCAAAGTCAAGGAGGTCAAACAAGCAGAAGTACTCTGAGACAACAAAGTTAACTGAGATATTAGTGAGTGACAAGTTGGAAACTTTTTGTTCGGAGCAAGAGTATTTTAAGGGCTTAAGCATTATAACATTAGCATTCAATGGATGGAGGGTGCAAATGCAATTTTATTGTTTTACATGCATGTCAACAGATAAAGTTGTATTTAGTTTGAGAGTTGAAGTTACAGCATGTTTTCCAATGAACTCCAATTTTGGTGCAGCAAAGTGCAAAATGGCACTCAAGAGGCAGAGTTTTTAGGCCCAAAAATCAGCAGCTACAGGATTCTAGGCTCAGATTCATCAAAGGAATCCTAGATTTTATGAAAAAATATAGAAAACTTCAACAATTCGACATATTTTAGAAAACATATTCTATTTCAAATGATTTAATTAAATTCTTTAGTTATAATTTATTTTATTTTATTTGCCAGTACAAATATATTTTATTTTTTTATTTTTATTTTGATTCCTATATAGAGGAATCAAAATAGATTTGTAATAGGGTATATATAGGAATATTTTTGAGAATGTATGGGTTTGATTTTCAGTAAAGAGATTGTTTCTTTGTACTGTGCAAATTTTTTGTGAATATTATTTTAATGGAGTAGTTTCTTCCCTTTAAATTTGAGATCCATCACGGTGTTTCATGTTCGCCATGTTTTCCTTGTAAGATAATTTTCATATTTTGTTTTTTCTACTAATTTTTATTACAAAATTCTCTAAGGGAAGTATTAGGAATCCATCCACGCATTATGCTCCTTTCACAATGAATATGTTGTTAAATGTAGTGGTTATGTTTACAGAATCCATCCTTTGTTAGCTGCTCTATTTAGTAACCATGTGCTTTCCTTTTTGCTAAAGCTACCACTGGATATTCATCCACTTATTGATTCCTGCAGGGCAGTGGGCTTTCTTCTCTTTTCCTCTCTCATTTACATCATTTATTTGGCTGAGAATTGTGCCTAATTTTCCCCAAGTTTGCAGGTAGAAACCAGCCTCGACTCCATAGCCCAATGATTGTTTATCTCTTGTTGTTTCGACCCAAAACATTCAAATCAAATACCCGCACTTCATAGCTAGCCTAAGATTCACTTATTGCATCCATCCTTCATTGGCACAAAGAGAGCCCTCTCTAGTCTGGCAGGGCTAGATGCCAGATCAAAAGCTTGGTATGTGGTTACCTCAGGATTGCCTCTTCTCAGCCTTGAGGTTCAATCCGAGTGGTAACATTTAGTTCAATAAATTCGAGTTGGAGGTTAAACTAGAGGCATGTAGAGTATCTACTAATTTGTAGGAGCCCTGGTTGATTTTATTTGAGTTAAAATAAATTTTACTAGTTCTAACTGATGGATGAGCTAGTGAGAAGTATAATGAATTAAATCTGATTTAATTCACATGTAGTGATTAAAAAAATAACTAATAATTCACTATAAATAGTTGTTTCATGTCATTTCTAAGAGTGACCCAATTGAGATTCAAGTTAAAGGGAATTAGACTGTAAGTTGTATAATTAGAAAATTTTATAGGTCTTTGAAAAGTTCAGCAGGATGCCTTGGACTTATTTTGATATCAAATGAAGGGAATCTCATAATTAATAGAGGATCAATTCCCTTATGAATGCATGTGAAAGGGTGGTCAAATAGCGACAAGGAATTTGTTAAACATTGGAACATTTTTTCCTAATTCGGAGTGACAGAGTCAGAGATAGTGCAGAGAGCTCTCAAGCTTGAGAAAAGCATTGTATTGTATCCTATTCTTGACTTAATTCAATATACAGGTAGCAGGGTTTTTATATGAGGCTTTCCATTGATACAACTTTGTGTTGTGCGATTGAAATTCTTTCTCTTTCTTGTTCATGTGATTGTGCGATTGTAATTGGTTTCCACAATTTGTAGAATAGATTCAAGTATTTTGTTTTAGCATATTACAAGATTACTTGAATCTATATGGATTTTGTACAATGCTAAATAGATAGTTTCCTCATCCTTCTTGATCTACTGATTTCAAAAATAAACCTCGATATATCTAATCCAAATTTTAATTTTATTTGCATTACATTCTCCATTACATGTGGGAAAATCAAACTTTACATCTAGCTTTAAAAATGGTTTCTTAGATGTGTTTTAAAGATGCTTGTTAGAATGGTGAGAAGAGGAAGAAGAAAAAATTTCACTGGTGGATGGAGAGGGAGGATGTTCTGCTCCTCCACCTTCATGGTGTACCATTAAATGATCCTCGAGATTTTTCTTCTCATGCTTGATTTCCTTCTCATATTCTGCAAACAACTTGTCAACTTTGTATGCCATTTTGAAGAAAATATTGCGATAATTTCACTCTTCTTCTTCGTGTGCATCCTCATCTTCCATTTTCCATGAATTTGGTGCATGCCCCACTTCAATATCAAAAGCTTTAAGTTTTCCTTCACCTTTTTGGAGCTTGTTCCTTGTTAGCATTCACTCATGCAACTCACATCAATATCGCCTACTCCGATACCAAACTTGATCAAGATATTTTAACTTCAAGGATGCATTTAGAATTGCATATAAAATAGCATATTAACCAAGTAACTTAAACAAAATGAAAATAATTGGAAATATTAAGCAAGCATGAGATCAAAGACACAATGATTTTACTACGGAGTTCACCCAGTGTGGGCCATGTCTCTGTGGCCTTCTCAAAAGTGGGGAGGCCTTCTTTCATTAAGTGGCATCAAAGAAATCAATTACAAAAACTTTACAAAATTTGCCTTTATACCTCCTATTTGGATGATGGCCTAAAAATGGAGACCTCAGCTCTAGAAACATACTGCATGTTTGGATTCATAGCACGTAAACGTGCAAAATCAACTCTAAATTTGTCAAATTATAACACTTGAACCCCTGACACTATAAGGCAATATTTTTAGCATCTGTGCAGATCACTCCCTCATAGCTTCACTGCCTCTGTCACTCAAGGTTCTCTGCCCATCTACTGCCCTCCATTGATCTCTCCGTTGCATGAAATTGAATGAGTTTAAATAGTATAGGTGCGGTAAAGTTAAGAGGGTAACGAGTTGTGGCTCGTTGGTGACCGATGAAGGATTGTGTGGGGGGAGGTTGGGTTCAAAACCCACCCACCCCAATTTTTATATAATTACATATATAAATATGGTTTGGCGGTTCGAAGGTTTGTGTTAAGGCTAGTGGTAAACATACAATGTAGTCTCGGTGTTTATTCCATGTGGTTCAACCAGTCATATGGGTATGTTTATGTTAATGTTCCACCGGGGTTGGTTGGGTCTACAGGGATTGGCCGCCCACCCAATACAACATGTTTATATATATAATGTGTACTCTTAGATCGTTCGGGGATTTGGTGGCATGGTTTGACCAACGACCAACCAACCTTATATATATATATATATATATATATATATATATATATATAAAGTCAAACCATGTGAAAATTTCCCACCGAAAAATAAGGGATATTAGACACATTAAGTAGGCAACAAATTTACTCGTTCTAGTTGTTGGATTCCATGTGACGAGATTCTACCAATTTGTTGTATCGTTAACACTGCCACTTTTCCAAGTTTGACTAGAAATTTTACCAAATATAACTTGAGAATACCAACTCAAATTTGAGTGTCATTTATACAATTGGAATCAGTACGACGGGCACTATGATCTAGTCTTGGTTTCACTTCCATTTGATGAATTTTATTTTAGAGCTATTTTCAAGGCCACTTGTATTTCTAGATCCTCTTGCATCAATAATTTAAGTTGAGAATCCCTTAGGAGTTGCAACATCCTTGTTGCAATACCAGTTCTCATCAATTTTTGGCATTGTTTCCAGGGAGGTGTCTAAGTCGGTGTTGTTTCTACCTAGGAGTTACTTTTTTTTTTCTATTTTGCATGAGTCTTATTTTTTTGAAAAAAATTGAAAAATAAAAAATAAAGCTAGTTCTTTCATGCCTCGTAGGAGTAGGGATAACCAAGGGATATTATTACCAACAAAAAGCACCCCCTCAAGCAGTCAACCTTCATTCTTCTTTCCTGATTGTGAACTTCCCTCTTTGACTACAAGGGAGTTAGAAGACCCTTTAGGTGAGCAACCTGAAATTTTTGAAGAACATATAGGGGAGGAAGAACCTATCTCACCTACCAAACCCATGGATAAAAATAGGAAAAATGAGCTTTTACCTATCATAGAAACCAATGGAGAGGCCAAAATGAAGAATATAAGCCCTGCTGCACTTGCACATTTCCATGGCCTAACCTTTGAGGATCCAGATACATTTATGTTTGAGTTTGATGCTTTTTTGTAGGACCTATGACTATTCCTCTTATGAGAAGAAGTTTAATTTCTTCCCTTCTACCCTCAAAGATTCATCCTTGCACTAGTTTCTGATTCTACCTAGAGAAAACATCACTACTTGGGCCCAAATGAAACAAGCCTTCAATGAAAAGTATCGGGATTACGGTAGTTCGAAAGGAGAAAAGGAGGAAATGATTAGGATGACCTTTCAACCTGATGAAACTTCAGAGGACAATGAGAAAATATTTCAACTATTATAAGAGGGCCGATTGTACCCTTGATCATGAGTCACTCAAGCTATTTCTTCTCCAAGGGATCAGGGAGGATGTAATGAAAACCCTCAACATTCTATCTAGAGAATATATCTACCAGTTTCCTTATGATGACATCAAAAATCTATTCAAGAATCACTCTAGGCATGGTAGGAAGAAGGGTAGGTCTAGCCAAATCTTAGCCAGTTCCTCTCCCTCCACAACAACCATCAAGCATGAGATAGGAAGTTTGTTGGAATATTTTAAGAGTAAAGTGTTACATACCTTTTTCTTGTGAATGGATAGTATGAAAATCAAAAGGAGGAAAGAGGAAGCAGAAATAGAACTATTTGTCTTTTTCCCTAGATGTACTAAAAGGCATCCTAGCAATGAATGCCCAATGAATTTCATAGAATTTTTCTTAGTTTGTGAAGAGAATCACGCAAAATATAAATCTCCATCTCTTCAAGGTCTAAAGGTTGTATACCAAGGAGGGGTAGAAGGTGATTCAAAGCATTCATGCTTCACTAACCGAAGGAAACCCCCATGTCCTCGGCCATATAAATAAGGCATGCAAGGTGCACAATATCATCACTAAAATGCAAAATATAATGAAATTTTCCAACCTTGGTATCCTTCAACACATCCATCATGGTCCACACCATTTCCTTGGTCTTATGCACCTCAATATCCTCCTCAACCTATCAACCCTCCCTTTCCACCATATCCACCCCAACCTTCCCAATAGGGAAACCTTTCGCCAGGGAGGAGGCCTCAAAAAACCAAGCCTCCTTCTTTACTGCCTCCACCTCAACCTCCTCACCAAAATACACCTTCGGAAATCTCAAATTCTTGCTCAACCCAATCTAAACCCAAACAATAAGAAAACAGAATAGTTTTATACTAGGGATACATCCTATCCTTCTTATGTTGTGGAAATATAAGAGAGAAACATTTGGTCTTGGAATGTGCTCCTAGATAATCACTCACCTTCTCCACCTGAAGAGCTTGAAGAAGAGAAGGAAGAGAATTCCCCTCAAGAAAATACACCTCCTTATCCTAAAATGTTGGTCAAACCTAACCAATACACTTGAGAAGAGGTCGAACTTTTGGGATAATTTAAGAAATTGTGTGTCAATATACTCCTTCTTCGTGCCATTATAGAGTTTCACATTTACAAAAGGCTTATTAAGGAGAAATTTTTCAAAAGGCCTCGGAGAGGAAGAAGATATACCCCCACCATAAGTGTTGTTGGAAAACAATCTGATCTAATTCTTGGGAGGGTGATATATCCAAAGTACTTGCATCTTGGTAGCCAAGTATTGGATGTACACATTGATGGAATTATGGTCCCTAATACCTTGATTGGCTTTGGAGATGGAATCAATGTGATGACCAAGGAAACCATGCTAAATCTCAATATCCGAGGGGCTTTGAGGAAGACCAATACATTCTTGCGGCTTGCAGATAGATCAATAGTAGCTCCCGAGGGAGTTATTGAGGTCATCATGCTCTCCATTAAATCCTTGGAGTACCACACTAATTTCTTGGTCCCCCATCCCAAAACCAAGTTTAATGGTATTCCTCTCATCCTAGGGAGACCATGGTTTTCCAGTGTTTATGCCTACATTAGTTGTAATGTTGGGAACATGAATATTAAGAATGGACATTATCAAAATAAATTTTATTGTATCATCTTTTTCAGCCTTCTAGTGATCATGATTTTCCCTTATGGTTAGAGGATGAGGAAGAGGAACAATTTTACCAGACATCCCTCTATCGAGTCTGCACTCTACAGACTGTTATAAGAGGGGGAATCTTGATGAAGATAACCTTATTGAGCATATATTACAGAATCTACCTCCCAATGCCATAACAGTTGATGAGTTGGTGAAAGAATATGAGAGTAGTCCCTGGGATGATTTCTTCTTTGTTGACTCTAGCATGTAACATGCTAATTATGGATATTGGCACATTCATGACTCTAAATATCAACCCCTCTCCTTTTGTTGAGCAAGAAGAACACTTATGAAGTGTGTTGACACAACACCTTAGTTATTTTTCTTAGGATTACAAGGAATTGAAAGGTGTGTATCCCTCAGCCTATAATCATCATATTTACATAAAATATGGATGTAAACATGTGGCCCAACCCTAGAGAAGGATGAATCCAACTTTTAAGGACATCGTGAAAGAATAATTACAAAATCTACTAGATGCAGTGCTCATATATTCCATTTAATATAGTGATTCGGTGTCACCTCTTGTGTCATTCACCAAGAAAAATAGGAAGTGGAGGATTTGTGTTGATTACTAAGAGCTTCAAAAGGCTACAAAGAAGGACGATTTTACTTTTTCCTTCATTGACCAAGTCCTAGATGGCCTTGCAGGAACCATTAGGGGAATTTTGAGCTCTAAAATGGGCCTCCTAAGAAAAATGTACAACCAAAATCAACTTTATAAGAACCAATAGGATTCAAGATGATGATGTCAACCATGGGGGATTGAAAAATAAAAAAATAATAAAACTAATTTTTCAACTCGTATTTTCAACTTATCTCCCTAAGTTTTTACTCTAATTTTGAGCGGGAGTACTCGTTGGATGCAAAATTTAATTCCCCGTCCAAGGAGTGCCAATGTTTCATACTTTTAATGGACCCTTCTACATGAAAAATTAGAAATACATTAAAAAATGTGATTTTAATCACGTTTTTCATGTATTTCTCATTTTTAGTATAGCAAGGTCCATTGAAACTATGCTACATGGGTACTCCTTGGATGAGGAATCAAATTTTACATGCAACGAATATTTCTGCTCGAAAATTGAGTAAACCCATAAGAAGATATGTTAGGTCACTATATTACTAGTATAGTCCCTTATTGTTGTTAGTGTAACCCCCTTATTGTTATTATTGTTACCCTTGTAACCCCCATATTTTTATTATTGTGCCCTTAAATTACTATTGTTAGGTTGGCTAGGATTACATTATGGCCCCATTAGGATTACAGTGTGGCCCCATGGAATCCTATATATAGAAAGGAGGTTTTGTAATTTGTATCATCCAAGAATTGTTCATTCATGTCATGTATTGGAGGTTTCCCCCTCGAAGTGGCTTATTTCTAAGGTGTTGATATCTATTTTCTTCTATTTTTGGAGCTGGTTTCCCAACATTTGGTATCAGAGCTTTGGATTGTAGGGTTTTCGCTGCTCCAAACCGGTCACTGTGGAATTTCTGCTATAAACTTTTTTCTACGAAGGTGCAAAAGCTGAAATTTTTAGAGTACAAAGCTAAAATCCTAAGGAACATCGTCGCAAAATTTTAGAGTTTAGTTCGAAATATTTTCAGAGATATGATCTGTGGAAGTTAGGGCTTTCTGTAGGCTCTTGAATTTAACCTAAATAGGTCATCATAGCATTTGCGCTATAAAAATTTTCTGCGAAGTTTTAGAAGCTAAAAGTTTTAGAGAGCTAATAAAAATCCTAAGGAACATCATCGCAAAATTTCAAAGCTTGGTTTGCAATATTTTCGGAGATATGATCTGTGGAAGTTAGGTCCTTTTCAGGCTCCCGAATTTCATCTAAAAGAGGTTATCGTAGGAAAATATTCATGTCTCTCTCTCTGAGCATCCGATTGTAATGCTGTAAAAAGTTGCCACAAGTACACAGACTGTAGTTCCTTTTCTATCAATTTCAGAGCAAAAGGAGGAAACAGTGACACGTGGAAAGTCATACAATTTCACTCTACTGAACTATTCCATAATTGGGTCATTGTGGGAGATTGGACATAACTCTGACTTGAAGAATCCAAATCAGGTCAGACCTATGACATTTGAAAGAGGATTCAGAGGGATAATACAAGGCCTAATTTCAGATATTAAGGATTTAAAACTACAGAAGACCTCCTCAAAATCAAGTAAAAGGTGTGTATTTGTTTTCCCGAATTGCATAAGTCTTGTTTGAAGAATCAAGTCGAATTGATGCCAAGGGCATATTGTAGAATATATATCAGTATTAGATTCTAAAATTGCCCCTAAAAAGAATTCAAAACCCATTAATCCTTTAGAAGGCTCTACTACGACTCGTGAAGACAAATAATGGCAACATGACATATCAAATTTACAAGAGCAACTGCAACAAATTTCTCTCTCGCAAAGAGCAACAAAAAATGACATGGAAGTTTTGAAGAAAGGCATGGAATCTAAGATGGATAGTTTGAATAATGGCATGGAAGCTGAGATAGATGGCATGGAAGCTGGCATGAAATCTAATATGGATGACATGGAAGCTAAGATAGATGAAAAAATGGAAAACATGAAGAATGATATAAAAGAAGACATGGAAGGTTTGACAAAGTTGATACAACAAATGTTTCCTAAAGGTGAAAAGATAGTAGAGGAAAATCATGATGAGAACAAAATAAATGTTAATCATGATTTCATAAAATCTAATGTTGGCAGGAAGAACCACCATATTCCAAAAATGGGTATGAGGAAGTTTGATGGAAAAGATTCTGTAACATGGATACTACAAATGGAGAAATATTTTGATCTCAATAATGTGCAAAACACACAAAAGGTACGCGTTGCAACATTACATTTGGAACAAAATAAATTTGTATGGTATCGATGGCTTTTCTCCTGTAAAACAATTGTCACTTGGTCAATTTTTACGGAGGAAATGAGAGCACATTATGAGGATACAAAGAGCAACACCTTCTTTAGCCAATTGATAAATCTCAAACAAAAGGGTTTAATGGGGGAGCACATTGAGGACTTCCAAAAATTGAATATAAGGGTAACTGATATTCCAGAGGAACACATGATTGATGCATTCATATGGAATTTAAAGGATAACATCCAACACGAAGTTCACATTTAGGAACTTGATTCATTGGAGAAGACATGCAGGTTGGCAAGAAATATTGAATGTAAAATTATGGCGACAAGGAAGCCTACCACTCACATCTATAAAGATGGAAGTGTTGCTACTCCTAGACTTCCACAACCTACAAGGTTGACACCACAACAATTGGAAGAAAAAAGGGCAAGAGGGCTTTTCTACAGTTATGATAACAAATACAATAAAGGTCATAAGTTTGCTGAGAAGAAATGATTTTACATAGATTGTGAAGAGGACGAAGAAAATGAACAAGAAACTTCAAAAGAATAGGATATACACCAGGAACCAACCCTAGAGAAAGGAGAAATGATTTCGACCATATCATGTAATGCATTCTCAGGAATTACCACTCCTCAAACTGTAATATGAGAAGGACATATCAATAAGAAAAGGTAATAGTGTTTATTGATTCGAGGTAGTACCCATAATTTTATTCATTGGAAGGTAGCCAGGGAATTGAATTGTTTCTATGTAACACTAGAATGTCAAGTGATGGTTGCAAATGGAGGAACTATAAAATGCTTTAGAAAATGCCATAATATCAAGCTAACCATGGGGGAATATGTATTGACTAGTCCAATGCTTTCCATTCCTATGGGAGGTGATGATGTTGTACTAGGAGTACAATGGTTACAATCTTTGGGGATGGTAGATTTTAATTTTCAATAACTTTTCTTGAAATTTTTTTCAGAAGGAAAGGAATTCGAATTACAGGGTATTGCGGGGAAGCCGGGAAAGATAATAAGCTATAATGTCATGACAAAGATTCTAAATAAATAAAAACGAGGCGTAATTGCACAATTATGCTCACTAGAAGTTCCAACATCAAAATCATCTATTTCTGCAGATGTCCAACAAGTCTTGGACAATCATTCCAAGGTGTTTTAAACTCCCAAAGGACTCCCACCTATTCATGATCATGATCGTGCTATTCATTTGATTCCGGGAAGTGTTCCTCCAAACATCAAGCCTTATAGATATCCTTATGTCCAAAAGAGCGAAATTGAACGTATGATTGTAGAAATGTTAGAGGTAGGTATAATTCAACCTAGTCAAAGTTCTTTCTCTACTCCTGTAGTATTGGTACACAAGAAGGATGGATCATGGCGAATGTGTCTGGATTATAGGGAGCTCAATAAGCTCACCATTAAATATAAATTTCCCATTCTTGTGATTGATGAATTATTGGATGAATTACATGGAGCAATTTATTTTACCAAGTTGGATCTTCATTCAGGATATCATCGAATTAAGATGAAAGTAGAAGATATTCAACTTGACATTTCAAACTCATGAGGTCATTTTGAATTTTTGGTCATGCCTTTTGGCCTTAGCAATGCACCTTCTACATTTAAAGGGTTGATGAATTCCATTTTCAAACCCTTCCTTAGAAAATTTGTGCTAGTATTTTTTGATGATATACTAATCTACAACAAGTCTTGGAAGGATCATGTTCAACATGTTGACAAGGTGCTCAAACTGTTGGAGGAGAAACAATTATATGAAAAAACATCCAAATGTTTCTTTGGAGTGCAAGAGGTGTAATATCTGGGTCATATTGTATCTCACGAGGGTGTTAAGTTAGACCCTAGCAAAATTAAAGCCATTAAGGAATGGAAACTTCCCACAACAATAAAGTAGTTGTGAGGATTTCTCAGGTTAATAGGGTATTATCACAAGTTTTTTAAGAATTATGGGAGAATAGCAGCACCTCTAACAACATTATTGAAGAAAGATGCATTTTCATGGACTCTTGAATCAACTAAGGCCTTTGAACATCTTAAAGAGGCAATGTGCCTAACCTCGTCATAGCTACGCCGAGACTTCACAAAAACCTTTATTGTGGAATGTGATGCCTCGGGAAATGGAATTGGTGTTGTTTTAATGCAAGAAGGAAGACCCATTGATTTTGAAAGTCGTCCAATCAAAGGAAAGTATTTACAGAAATCTATTTATGAGAAGGAAATGTTAGCAATACTGCATGCACTAAAGAAATGGAGAACTTACCTAATGGGAAGACACTTCAAGGTAAAAACCGATCATGATAGTCTTAAACACTTTTTGGATCAAAGACTATCTTCAGAAGAGTATCAAAAATGGGTCACAAAGTTGTTGGGTTATGACTTTGAAATAGTCTAAAAAAAAGGGAAGCTAAATGTTTTTGCAGATGCACTCTCAAGAAAGAACGAAGAGGTGGAAGCATTGCTTTGTGCCATTTATATTATCCAACCAGATTAGATAACTGAAGCAAGAGATGAATGGAAGAAGGATGAAGAAGTGTGGACACTCATTCAAAATTTGCAGCAAGATCCAAGTACATCTGATACATTTAGTTAGAAAAATGATTCCTTATGGTACAAAGATCGCTTATATCTCTGTAATAATTCCCAACTAAAACAAAATATTCTTTTGGAATTACACATTTCTCCTTTAGGAGGACACTTAGGATTTTTAAAAACTTACCGCAGGGTGAAGAAAGAATTTTTTTTGGATGGCCTTAAATCTTATATTCAAAAGTTTGTGGAGGAATGTTTGGTTTGCCAATAGAATAAAGTTGAGATAGTTAAGACCCCAGGTCTTCTACAACCTTTATCCATTCCAAGTCAACGTTGGGAGGAGATTTCAATGGATTTTATCACAGGTTTACTTAAGTCCAAAGGAAAGAGTGTCATCATGGTGGTAGTTGATAGACTTACCAAGTATGCACGATTTTGTGCATTATCTCATCCATTTAAAGCAAGTAAAATTGCTACTACATTTATGGACATAATTCAAAAGCTACATGGAAACCCAAGGGTTATTGTGAGCGACAGAGATCCCATTTTTACTGGAAATTTTTGGCCGGAGTTATTTTCTTGTTTTGGTACTCAATTAGCTCATAGCTCATCTTATCATCCTCAATCCGATGGTCAAACTAATATAGTAAATAAATTTTTGGAAGGATATATTCATTGTTTTGTATATGATAAACAAACACAATGGGTCAAGTGGTTACCTCTCGCTGAATGGTGGTATAACACTTCCTTCCATACTACAACAAAAATGACCCCATTTATGGCACTTTATGGATATCATCCACCGTCCATTACATCATCATTAAGAGAAAATTCTAAGGTTCAAGGAGTGGAAGATCACATCGAGCATCAACAAGAAGTTCTCCAATTCTTAAAGGATAACCTAAATTTGGCACAAAATTGAATGAAACAATAGGCAGATCAACATCGCAGCGAGAAAAGTTTTGATGTAGGAGGCTGGGTATTTTTACGGCTACAACCATACAAACAAATGTCCCTCAAGCAAGCTAAGAAGGATAATAAATTATCGCCAAAGTACTATGGTCCTTACAACGTTTTGCGAAAAATTGGTACTATGACATACAAATTGGAGCTTCCTGCTTCTTCTTGAGTGAACCTAGTTTTCCATGTTTCATGCTTAAAAAAGTAAGGTTATAGGTGACAAAATTCCGGTCCAAAAAATATTGTTAGAACTTGATCAGGAAGGAAAAATCATATTGGAACCTGAAGCAGTCATGGAAATAAGAACTCGATAGCTACGAAATCGATCAATTTCAGAGTATCTCATCGAGTGGAAGAACTTACCCACTGAAGATTCCACATGGGAGGATGAAAATTTTATACAGAAGCATCCAGAACTACTCAAGCTTTGAGGACAACACCTTTTTGAAGGAGACGGGCATGTTAGGTCGCTATATTACTAGTATAGTCCTTATTGTTGTTAGTGTAACCCCCTTATTGTTATTTTTGTACCCCTGTAACCCCCATATTGTTATTATTGTGCCCTTAAATTATTATTGTTAGGTCGGCTAGGATTACATTGTGGCCCCACTAGGATTACATTGTAGCCCCATGGACTCCTATATATAGAAAGGAGATTTTGTAATTTGAATCACCCAAGAATTGTTCATTCATGTAGTGTATTGGAGGTTTCCCCCTCAAAGTGGCTTATTTCTAAGGCATTGATATCTATTTTCTTCTATTTTTGGAGCTGGTTTCCCAACAAGATAAGTTGAAAATATGAGTTGAAAAAATAGTTTTTTATTTTTTCCCTCTAAATTTTGATGATGTAATCTAATACTATTTTATTATTTCCACTATTATTTTATAATTTCCTTAGGAGGCCCATTTTAGACCTCAAAATTCCCCTAATAAAAATTCTTCTCCTTTTTGGATGGATTTAGTGGATACGACCAAATTCATATCAACTCAGAAGACCAAGATAAGACCACATTTACATGTCCATGGGATACATTTTCCTATAGATTTCTTTCATTAGGTTTGTGCAATGCCCCTGCTACTTTAGAGAGGGAATTTCTAAGTATATTTGGTGAACTTGTTCATGAATCTATTCAGATATACATGGATGATTTCACTCCTTATGGATGTGAATTCTACAAAGTTCTTTCTAATGTATGCAAAGTCTTAAATAAATTCATTGAAATGAATATTTCATTGAGTCTTTATAAATGTGATTTTTTTATGAATGCAGGGATTGTCCTTGGTCATTATATATGCAAGGAAGGTATAAAGGTTGACCAAAACAAAATTTCCATCATAAAAATGGTCCCTATCCCCCATAAAAAAAGAGATGTCAAGGTTTTCCTTGGATTAGTTGGGTATTATAGAAGGTTAATTAAAAACTTTAGTAAACTGGCTTCACCCTTGTTTGGATTGCTGGCTAAAGATTCATATTTTTGTTGGACAAACAATTGTAAAGAAACCTTTGAAGTACTAAAAGAAAATATTACCACTACACCCATCCTTAGGGGTCCCAACTAGGAATTACCTTTCCATATACACATACATTCATCAGATAAAGTTGTATGGGAAACATTGAGAGAAGTGGAAGAAAAATTTCCTTATGATATCTACTTCATTGGTAAGAATCTTTCTAAATTTGAGTTAAATTATACTGTAATTGAAAATGAACTCTTGGAAGTGGTACATTATTTGAAAATGTTTAATCATTATATCATTGGTTATTAAACCTTTTTTCACATTGATCATGAAACCATTAAGTATTTAATGAATAAACCTGATGTCAATGCTAGGATAATTATATGGTTTTTATTACTGGAGCAATTTGATTTGACTATTATTGATAAAACAAGGAAAGAGAATGTGGTTGGATATTTCTTGGTAAGACTAACCTTGCTTGTAGAAAAGGAAAAATTGGTGGATGATCAACTTCCAGATGAACATATCATTTTCATCTCGGTACTTTATCCTTGGTTTGTTGATATAACCAAATACTTTGTTGCTCAGAGGTTCCCTCCTAATATATCCTCCTAGGAGAAAAGAATTATTGTCAGGAAAAGAGCCCCATTCACTTGGATTGGGGGAAATATTTTTTGACTGGGGCCAGATAAGATATTGAGGAGATCTGTGAGGTAAGAGGATGTCTTTTACATCCTCTCAATATGTTATGATGATGGACCTTTTGTAGGCCACTTTGATGCTAAGAGAACAACCTTAAATTTTCTACAGGTTGGTTACTACTGGCGCACTCTACATCAAGATGCAAGAAGGTACACCACCAGGTGTGATTAGTGCCAAAGGATGGGTAAGCCTACACCTAAGGATGAAATTCCCTTACAACCCCAAGTGAATCTAGAGCCATTTGAGAAATAGGGCATGGAATTCATTGGGGCCATTGATCCCCCATAAAGACAGAAGAAATATATCATTGTGTGCACTAATTACCTGATTGAATGGGTTGAGACAAAGGTATTAAAGGAAAGAACTGAGAAAAATGTTGTTGAGTTTATGAGGGAGAACATCTCCTACATTTTTCATTTCTCCATTATTTTCTATCCATCCATTTCATTTTCACGCTCTTCACTCACCTCCTTACCTCTATCCATCATCTAGCCAGCAATAGATCAAGTTTTTTCACCTTTCTGTAATACTATAGGATTGTCTTGAAATGATACAGGAGGCAGATATGATTGGATAAAGAGGAAAAAAGGTCATGTATTCTTTCATAAATTTTGAGAGAGGTTGACTAACATCATTTTCATCACCCATCCACTCCATATAACCAAAATTCATCCTCAAATTATACTCTTCCTTACATGAAAAAATCAGAAAAATCTATGTCATCAACTTTTCCACCACCTACACCACCTCTTGTTGATTGTAACCCTATCCTTATACCTCTTATGAATTTCCATCAATCCCAAAGGTAGTAATGATGTCTCGAAGAGGAATTAGGTGACTGCTACATGAAGGAGATTGCTCCTATAGCAGCTTGTACAGTTGAAATAAAGATCAACATAAATTTATTTTTCCACAGAGTAGAAGATCTAGCCACCTTGAGCATCATGAAGCCATTTCCAAAGTTGAGAAGGGGCACACCATAAAATAATCCATCCACTCCACCACCAGTAGATTGGACGTTGATAAGAAACTTGCACACACACATAAATTTTATGAGTAAAAAACCCATTGAGATATGAGGACCTATGCAGAAGAGAGAAAAGGAAATCAACACCTTCAATATTATCATATTATGAAGACCAACATGCAAGCATCTCCAACTAGTTGACATCACAGGTATGATTAGGTATGAAAACCCTCACCTCTTCCCTATGCATATAATGATAAAATGTGTAATGGTCAGGAAAGGAATTTTTGATGGGATGGAGGTGGCTAGTAAAATTTTCTACCTTTGATTCGTAAACTAAAGTCCATTTAGTCACACATGAAATGTGGAAAATTAAACTCAAGTGAGGTGGTGATTAAGAGGAGTAAGGTGATGATCACGAGGAGTAGGGTGATGATTGAAAGGAGTGGGGATCAAGGTTAATTGGAAGTTTGTGCTAGATCCATGTCACCAAAGTGCTCGGAGAATTCATCACAAAAATGAATACTAAATACAAGGAATGACTCCATTTGTATAATCACTCATTTATAGAAAATAGTTAGAGAATGATGACTTAGTGCTATCACAGACTGCCTAGGGTGCCATCAAGCTACTTCAATTTTTTTTTGTAGGTGCTATAGGAGGAGCTAGAGGAGGATCTAAACTACCATTGGACATCCAAAAGGAAGCTACATGAGAGAATTTAAGAGATAAAGGGAGCCAAAAATAGCCAAAGTTGTTCTCAAAACCTCATGCACATGAAAAATCTATCTTGAAAGTAGTAAGTGGGTTTCTCCCTCTTTAATTTCCATACATCTGATTGGATAATTCTGCTTGAAATAAGTATCCTGTAGCAAACAATTTTATAGTGGTTCCCTTTAGAAATTGTTATATGTGAAGGCAAGCAATGGACATAGGAAATTTTGTTTTGATAAAAATTAATAGCATCCTTCTCCCTCTTAGATAAGAAGAAAAATTTGGCATTGCTTCTACAATGAAGACTATTCTAAGGAAAAAATAAAAATACATCTAGGTAACCCCGAGAAAGAGAAATAGGAGAAATGGGGGTACATTTAAAAATTTGAAAAAATTAACATTTTTCTACAACCAAGACTTCTCTAAGGCGAAAATTAAAAATACATCTAGGTAACCCGGAGAAGGATAAATAGGAGAAATGGGTATTTACCTTTCCAAGGCTACAGAAAATTTATTAAGTTTTGCAAAAAGGAAATTATTGGTGATAGGGAAAAACTAGTTGAGTTTTTACATATAGAATATGATCTGAACATATATGAATTTATGGGTCCCCAACTGAGGGTTGGGAGACATGAAACTTACGGAATTAGCCTCTTGGTTGAAACATGAGGAAACAAGATTTGAAGAAGTAAAGAAGGTGATGAAAAAACAAGAAAGGGAGCCCTTATATATCATAGAAGAATAAGTCAGCCCCAAGGTTGTCACCAGTAACCACAATTTCATCTCTGCTGATTCTGATTTAACTCCTAGGTAAAAGGAAGCCTAGGAATAATCCATCCTACATTTTAAGAACACATTTTGGATTTTGGGAACATAGAATGTGTAGGCTTGTCAAAGAAGGTGGTATGCCCTACCTCACAGTTTACAAATAAGAGAGTATCACTCTACAAGAACACTAAGGAATGCCTTGGAGAGAAACCCATTGTACATAAGGATCATGAAAAGGTTTAATATCAAATGGATAAGAATCAAATTCAGCCCTCCCTTACTATTAGGCCTACAAGAGAGAAACAACTAGTCATAGTAACAAAAATAATGGACATACATAGAGGAAAATGTAGGTTTCTATACTTAGGAAGGCACACCATTTGAGATTCCTTGGGATGTCAGAGAGGCCACCATGGCCATGCATGAACTTCACATCAGTGACTAAGTTCCTAAAAGGATAAGAAACACCTTCAAAAGTGGGGTGATGATGAGGCCCATTAATAGGTATATTTTGAGGTTCATTGTGCTATCCTCCATCCCTTAAAACTCTCATTTTCCCACATTATTTCACATTTTTAGCCATAATAATCTTATTAGGAAAAATAAAGGGTGTTTTTCATATTGTATGGCCTAATGTGATTAATATGCAAGAAAAATAAGAATTTTGGGAGTTATTTACCATGCAGGGGCTTGATGGAGGCAAGCAAGAGAGAATAAAAGGGACTTCCCCACCTGATTTACTCTCCAACTCGACTTGAGATTAGATAATTCTATTTCATAGCTCAAATGCCCTAGCATCTGAGGGACTCCAAGTAAATGCCAAGATAAATGAGGGAGAGATGTAAAAATATCAAGATATTGGAGGGAATGACTCCTTTTTTAATGGGAGGTTTGATCAACTACCTTTTTGTATAAATAAACAATTCAAGAAGCTCATTACGATTCAATTTTTTGTTGCATCTAGGAGTAGCTACTGAGAGCCTAGTGCTTGAAATTTTATTCTTATATTTCATATGATGTATGTCACTATCAATTTATATTAATGAGAAGTTTACCATAAGTCTACATTTGAGTTAGTTTTGGAGGGATGGAACCTTTGGGTTTGGGCCCAAACAATAGGCTTTAGTACCTCTCTTGTATTTCTTTCTTATTCTTGTTTCAAAGAATTGTAATTACTTCATTGTATCAATAGATGTTATATCATAAAAACTTGTAATTGGAGACTTGCGTATCACCTCTCTTGTGGGAAGAGTGATTTCAAAGATCCACAATAACAACTCAAAAATATTTGTTTATGATTTATTGGAAATTTTTAAGCATTAGATTGAAATATTTCTGCATGTTTAATCTCCACAACTTAGGAATTGATAACATTTTATTATAAATTGGAATTGTATTGTAGGTTAGAGTAGACTTCAATAAAATTCAACTCATATTTTCCATGTTTATTTACTTTGATGCAATAGTGATCATTTGATGCATGCATTAGACTAGCTGCATGAATAGTGTTTATTTGCAGGGGTGGGCACACCTTTCTACATCCACTTGTACCTTTCCATGTTCCTCCTAAGCACCTAACCTTGCTTCCAAACTCTACCTTTGAATTCAATATGTTAAGGTAAATGAAGGACATCGTGGGCATAAAATTTGGCGCAAAATATACCTCTGAGGGGTACTAGGATTGGATAAGGGTCTCCCACACCCTTCATTCATCTCCTTCTACCTCCATCCACATTCATCTACCTTCAAGACATCAATTCTCTACTCAAAAATCTCTTGGAACCTCCTCCTGTAGCAAAACATGGCCTCTTGTAGCAATACAAGACCTCCTGTAGAACCTCTTGTAGCAAACCTATAGCATTATTTTCCTCAGCCAATTTTTATCCATAATTTGAATCTGGTATAGTTAAGTTGAAAAATTTCCCCCATGAAGTGATTTTATGATTAGGGAAGACTCTAGAATGAATCCAACATGATCCTTTCCTCACTGCAACCATCAGATAAAAACACAAAGTTAGAATTGTTATTTTTCTTCATAGGTATTTTAAAGATTGGATTCCTCATTTTCAAGAAAGTGTGAGTATACAAATGATGTATGCAAGTAGGTATTGATTTTATTAAGTATACAAGTAAAGTAGCATGATTTACATCTCCAAATAGATAAACCTTTTCCTTTCATGAAATTACAATTAGAATTTACATGTAATGAATGAAGTTTTTACCTTTGTAGTTAGGCTCATGTTCATTTATTATTTCATAATAATTTTTCACTGTCATCAGTTGGAGGAGTGGTATTTTAACACCTTGAAATTATTTCATGAATGAGTGTGATATGAGTATAACCTAATTTGTTGTGCATATAACATTGTCACCTCTAAGTTTGTATGAACCCCACATATATAATTTAAGTTTAGAAGCCCTTGGGAGTTGTAACATCCTTGGTGCAATAACGGGGCTTATCACTTTTTAGTGTCATTGTCCCGGAGGTGTCTAAGTAAGTTATTTTTCTACATAGGAGTTACTTTTTTTTTTCCTGTTTTTCACTAGTCTTGTTGTTCTGGAAAGAAAAGAAGAAGTGAAAATTTCAAAAAACAAAGGTATTTATTTCATACCACATATGATTAGGTATATCCAAGGGAAATTATTACAAAAAAAACCCACCCCCTCAACCAGTCAGCCTTCATTCTTCTTTGGTGACTGTGAATTTGCCTCTCTAACTACAGGGGAGTTAGAAGACCCTTTAAATGAGCAACCTGAAATTTTTGAAGAACCTATGGGGAAGAAGAACCTATCTCACCTACCCAACCATGGCTAGCAATAGGAACAATGCGATTTTCCCTATCAGAGAAATGAATGGAGAGGGAAGAATGAATAATATAAGCCCTATTGCCCTTACACATTTCAATGGCATAACATATAAGGATCCTGATATGTTCATGTTTTTGTTTTTTGTTGTTTGTAGGACCTATGAATATGCCTCTCATGATCAGAAGGTGAATTTCTTTCCTTCTACCCTAAAAGATGCAACCTTGCACTGGTTTATGAGTTAACTTGGAGGCAACATCACTACCTTAGACCAAATGCAACAAGCCTTAAATAGCAAATAATAGGATTATTGTAGGCCCAAATAAAAAAAGGAGGAAATATTTAGGATGACCCTTGGGCTTGATGAATCTTTAGAGGAATATGATGAACTATTTCAACTTGATTATAAGAGGCCAAATGTACCCTTGTTCCTAAATCACTCAAGCTAGTTCTTCTTTGAGGGGCTAGGGAGGATGTAATGGAAACCCTTAGCATTCTATCTGGAGGAGATATCAACCAATTTTGTTATGATGACATAAAAAAATGTATTCAAGAATCACTCTAGGGATGCTATGAATAAGGCTAATTCTAGCCAAAGCTTGGCCAGTTCCTCTCCCTCCACAAGAGCCATCAAGCATGAGATAGGAAGTATGTTGGAAGATTTTAAGAGTGAAATGCTACTTACATTTTCCTTGCGAATGAATAGTATGAAAATAAAAATGAGGAAAGAGGAATCATAATGGGCACTAGATATCTTTTCCCTAGATTTCCTAAATGACATCCTAGGAATGAATGCCCACTGAATTTCATAGAACCTTTCTTAGTGTACGAATATAATCATGCAAAAAATAAATTCCCCTCTCTTCTAGGCCTACATCTTGTCTACCAGGGAGGGGTAGAATGTGGGTCTGAGTAGTTATGCTTCATTAACCAAAGGAAACCCCTAGGTCCTCGACCATATCAACAAGGAATGCAAGGTGTTAGCAATTTGTATCTCCATTTGGTCTAAGGAAAGGGCCACAAAGGTAACCACAATACTGCTTTGGACTAGAAACTGGTCTTTTCTAGACGAAGGGGTCTCCCTCACTTGAAAACCCTAAAGATTAGAGACTCTAAAGCACATAATTCGGTAAAGACTAGATCTAAAGATTGTTTTTTTAAATTTATTGGAAATTCATGGAGGATCTGGAAATATCAATGCATGTGATAAAAAAGGTTATTTGACCATTATACCAATGCATATACAAACAAATTACATGAACAGAGGCCTATCTAGCACATATTTCGAATAGGAAATTTTTTTAGTACAGTGGGAAATAAACATAACAACACACATCTACATGTGACAGAAAATATGAAATTTTTGTTACTACATCTCAAATGACTGAGTATTCAGAGGAAACTAAGAAGAAAAAGGCATAACACATTTCATTTTAATTTGAAACCTTAAGACAATGCTAAAATAGAGCAGCGAGATGAATTCTAGAAAAGTTGTTCCATTACACCCTTAAGAAGAACTGAGGAAAAATATATCAGGTAACAAATACACAGGAGAGAAACAAATTTGAATAAATTTACCACAAGAATACCTTAGAAATCACTGGCACAACTCTGCATGAAACATTTTATTACTGAAAAGATAAATCACAGTGCACACAAGTATGTTAGGAAATTAGTTCACTACACAATCAACCCTTTCTACCTTGTACCATTTGGCATTAAATATACTTAGAACCTCAAAAATATCATGACTAGGTACACTGAATGTTTTATCCATAATATGGATCGAACTTATCACAAAATCAATGAGTTTCTTAAAAGTATCTTCTATTTTTCAGTTGAAAAAGACAAAAAACTAACTTAACTCTATCATGATATCCTATATAGATAACATTATAATATATGAAAATATTACCTTGGCATCATAACCATTCATTTAGAAATAAAAGAAAAAGGAAACAACACTCAGTTTTCCATTTGTGTTGTGCAGCAGTTGCGTAAGATGTCATGTTGGCATGATTTTCCACGTATTAGAAGACATATCTTCGGTTACTAGGAAATGAATAAGCTCTTGGCACAAAAACACACTCCAAAATTATTCCTTTGACATGTCACATCCTTAATGCTCCACATAAAACCATGCACAACACTGCACAACAACTGTGCAACAAGATTTCAAATGCATGATTATACCTCCTTTCCCTCCTCAAAATTCATAAAATGGCCTAGTTATACATTCAACACTTCATAAAAACAATCCAAAATTAATAATGAAAAATGTGACACATACAACCTTCAAAAAAAATTGAATGGGTTATGCTATGTAACACTCATAATTTTGAGCAATTATCAAAATTTTAACTTTCAGCAAATAAACCATTACCTGCTCTTTCTTTTACTAGTTGAAGATTTGTTGGGAGATGCCTTGGCTCAGTGATTTTGGATGGGGTAGCATCTTCCTTTGTCAAAAATAGATGAGATAAATTTGAATCTGGTTGTGGTTTAGGCCTTGGCCTAGGTACATTACCATTATGAGGTATGCCAGCTTCCTGTCTGTATTTCCTCACTAACCTCTAATATATTGACAAGTTTTTTTTATGTATGTCAACCCTTTCTTCACCACTAAGTTCCTAACATACAGATTATTTACTTCTTTCCTTACAGGGAGAGCCCATTTTGAGGAAGAAATTTTCTCTGTCTAGTGCCTTAGAGGCATCAATCACTTCTTTGTTACAATCTAAAATCAACTTCTTAACAAAGTTCTTGAAGTTTTCATTGTATTGATTTATTTCTCTTACCTTCATTTGAAAATCCTCAAGCTCTTCCAAATACCTCTGATACTCTCGCCATTGATAAAAATCAAGTATGTTTGGTGACTGAGTTATTTGCTTCATCTTCTACACCTACCCTTGTTGAACTTTTGATTCTTTGGTTGCAGGCCTTCTAGACTCCACCTTGGGATTCTCCAACAGTTAAACATCTACAACATGTTTACCTTTCTATTGCGCAGTGAGATTAGGGGGTTCCTTTGATTCCTCTTTTTTTGGGATTTCTTGTTCATTTTTTTGCCTAAGCTCTCTATTTTTTCTCTTCAAAAAGGCTATTTCATGTTGAGATTTAGCCCAAGCATCCTTCATCCTTGAAATTTTATGGTCTTCTTCTTCTATATGGAAATTTTCAGTCTCTTCTGCATATTTCCCTTCTTGTTTATCTTCTGGAATAACATCAAATAGTTGAGGAGTTGTATCTTCAACAACCTACTTAGCCTTTTACCTAGTTCTAGGCCTCAATAAGAACTCTACATCTTCAATTGTCTCCTTTGCTTTCAACTCTGTTACCTGAAATTTTGTTGTTCGAACTTTTTCCACATGAACCACTGGTGCTTGAAAATTCTTATTTTGTTTATTTCTTAGCTTCTTACCCTGAATAGCTTTCTTCACTAATGTCTCATCCACTGGTTCATTTTTTGGCTCTTCTCTCTCCTCACAAACATCCATGGGTGAAAAATATGCTCGAGGTAATAAACCTATACCTGGCAGAAAATTTTGCCTCAATATTTTCTTCTTTTCAAGTTCATACATAACCAAGGTACTTATCAAATATAAATAAAAAAAGTTAGACATGTGATTGTTTTCGTAGCTTGTAATTTTTATGGCATCCTCCCTAGACTCTTAAACAAATAGTACGGTAAATTCATAGGTTTTTCAGCAGTGATATGTACCAAAAGTCTCAGGTGATATTGATAAAATCTATTGAACCTACCCTCACAGGTGAAATACCTTTAAATGACCTTAATTAGTTGGCTATGATGATTCTGAAGGTATATATGAGGAAAGGTAGAAACAAAATTATTTTTGAATTGTGGCTTTACAAATCCTCTGAAAAATGAGGCATTTAAATCATCTCCCTTCAACAATTTCTCTCCATTTGTAGGGATAGATGTGGCATCAACAATAATCTTCTCTGAAATAACCATCTATAGGTTCCCTAACTTGACTTTTCCTTCCTTGCAATTTAATGCAAACAAACTTACTAGCTACACATGGTGACCTGATGCCTCAATTTTCTCATAGAAAGGGATACATCCTGATTTTTCAAATGCTACACTAATCGATGGATTAGAGTTGGCTAGGTCTATACTTTTTTTCTTTATTCGTACAATTTCCCTTCCCTTTTTACTTGCAGTGGGAGTCATCTATTTTTGTACACATGGAAATCTCTCTTTGGATTTAGTGACAAAATGTGTGGAAAACAAAAACTATAGAAATCTATGTGTTGGACAACTACATTAAAAGGATGTACTTTACAGACATGTTGCGCAATGAGGAAGAGGGCGTACTGAAATTTTTAATTTCTTATGGAAAATTAGACAAACCTAGAATCCTTTACCTAGACCAACTCAACATATGAAAACACTCACAATTATGAAACCCCAATTCCAACTTTTGAAATAAAATTTGTGTAAAATAGGGAATGCGCAACTTGTAAGCAGGGGACTAACATGACTTAGCTAACCCTAAATTAGACACATTTCAAAAAATTAGGATTTGAGTGGTAAGAACCTACCTTTGGATTAGCAGAAAAGTGAAAACCAAGTTGTGTTAAGGCTGTGTAGCTTTGGAGGAACGTTGAGAAATGTTTGCGTAACACCATGTGCAACGAATTGACTGGGTAGTAGCGGTGTGCAAGAATGGCTTGGTGGTAGTTCTAACTTATTCTCTCGGTCACTATTTTTCTTGCAGATTGATCCTTATTCTTTAACCTTGATTATTGACCAAATTAAAATCAACATGTAAACACTGTGGAATAATTATGGTGGTCATCTCATTTGATTTAAATTAGCACATATTTTGTCTTGTAGCATGATGTCATAAGGCGCTCCATGTAGGATGAAATGATAATTTGTGTATGGAAATCATTAGAACTCTTGGGTGGATACATTTCTTAGATAGTGGGAGGATATGGGTTATGTCATGTATAATGTGTAGTTATGGTCTTTTGAGGGAATAGGTTTAATATGGGATGGGGCAAAATGAAAGCCATATGATTAATGAATAGGTGATAGAAAAGGGAATTCATGAATGAATAATGGAAGATTTAGGTAATGGAATTAGGGAAGAAAATGTAGATTAGAAGAAGGAATAAGAATTAAGGTACCTTTATAAGACCATATTCCCGGAGCACCAAAATTTTGACTATAATGGACTCAAATGAACAATTTTTGACAGACACATAGCTGACACATACCTGTTGACTTGACTGTTCAAAAATTTGTAACCATGACTCCCAATGACTCGATATTGTTTCATGCTTTGACTGGAACACTTGATGGCTAAAATAATGGCAATGTTAGACAGTGAATTTTGAACTTATTACAACAATAACATTCATAGGTTCAACTTATTTACAAACTGAAAATTAAAGAATAAGAAATCCATTCGAAAAATGAAAACTACTGACCCTAAAATTGGCTCCAAAAGGGATGACAGCCTCATGGTGAGATGCCAAGAAAAAAAATCATAGACTAGTATCCTAATCATACCATTGGGAAATGGAGTCAACTGAAAAACAAAAGATTTAACCGACAGACTTACATTTTTTATCAAGATCAAAACTTATAAATAAAATTGACAAAAAATCACCAAAGCCTTAGGGCCTTCTCCTAAGGCTTCAAACATTGATGAAAACTGTCCACACGTGAAGAAGAGATATATACACTCATGAAAAATGATCCCTTCAGTGTAGCCAATCAAGAAAATGACTGTCTGCCTTATTCTTGTATTCAGTTTCACTAGGAATAAAGAAAAATCTAGAAAATGGAAACTCAAATTTTCCACTAAACATATGCTCATGATCCATAAATAAAAGAGTCTTGATGACTGCAGCAAATCATCAAAAGGATCATCAATAATATGAAACATTACCCTATATTGAGAATCAACAAGAAGACAAGCACTGCCTTCATTTTTAGCCGCTAGTTGTTCTACATTGTCTAGCGAAAAATCCTTTTTTAGAATGAAAGAAAACAACCTGTTAATCAAGCTTATCATTTGCATCACGGAAAAGAAAAATGTGTTCTTGAAATTATGTACCTGAGGCAGCCACCTTATCAACAACAAAAATTTCCATATCCACGGGGTCTTAAAAAATATGCTCTTCTTCATAATTGTCCTTCAATCCTGGGTAGTTATCACCATGAACGATTTCATTGTCTAAATTTTTTGTACATGCAATTACATAAATATATACTTCATAAGTATCTTCATGATGTATATTTTTGTTGAATTTAGTTGATGAATCATGACTTTCTAGAGTTTCTATGCAAGAAAACTCAAAATTATGATTTTCACAAATATCTTCCTGAATAAAACACACAGAAACAGAAGGGAATGAAGGTCGAATGGAAGAACAATCTTCATATATACTAGACTGCTACAAATTGTCATCAACTATAGAGAATGGAACATGACTATCATTATCAATATCTTGCTCGATTTCACTCTCATCCAATATAGGAGCCATTTTTTCATCTTGGTGATGGAAAGGATTCTCATACAAAGCCTCCAGAATTTCTTCATCCATGACCTCTTCATCACCATAAGAATTCTCCAAATTTTGAATGAGAACCTCGAAATGGTTGCATTAATTCTCAACCAATGACAAAGAAGGGTGAGATTCTCTGTATTTTTCAAAAATTGTTGAATGAAAATATTTAAGAGAATAAATACTAGCATATGCCAAACCTTCATACCAAGATCTCGCTTTTCCTTCCATAGTAGCCATGAACATATTCATCAAAAAATATTGAGGAAATTGAACCCTCAACTTGCGTGCATGTCTGTGAAATTTAACGAGATGCATAGAAACATACTCTCCATCCTCATCTTTGAATATTGGGATCTAATTTAACTAATAAAAACGAGGCATATGATTTCGAAAGCCAGGAATATGAGACATATCCATAGGATAATACCTGACATTTTTTCTTGCAATTGAACCCATCGTGAAAATTTTGAAGTCACTAGGACTTCTTGTAGCTACGGACCTTTGAGAAATGGAGCTGCCATAAAAAATTGATCTTCTGGATCCTTTGAAGTTGGAGTCACCAGGTGAATGGTTTAGCATTCTTATGTCCAATAGTTTTTCACCATCAACAATTATATCTAAACTCTAATGATATTTTCTTGCGGAAGATGAAACTTTTCGATCCCCAAAAATGACACCACTATGTTAGCAATCCGTAAATCCCTTTAGGCTAAGGAAAGGGCCACATAGGTAACCACAAGATCGCTTTGGACTAGAAACTAGTCTTTTATAGCCATAGGGGGTTCCCTCACTCGAAAAACCAATATATTAGTGAATCTAAAGAACATAATTTGATAGAGACGGGATCTGAAGATAAATTTTTTAATTTATTGGAATTTGGTGGAGGATCTGGAAATATTAATGCATGTGATCAAAAAGGTTACTCATCATACCAATGCATATACAAACCAATTACAAACAAATAGGTATATCTAGCACATCTTTCAAATAGGAAACAACTTTAGTATAGTGGGAAATAAACATATAACATCACTCATCCACATGTGAAAAAAAAATATGAAAATTTTGCTACTACATCTCAAATCACTGATTATTCAGAGGAAACAAATAAGATAAAGGAGTAACACATTTCATGTTTATTTGAAACATTAATACACAGCCAAACTAGATCATTCATGATGAGTTCTAGTAAATTTGTTCCATTAGACACTTAAGAGGAACTCAGGAGTGATATAAAATATAAAAAATACACTTGAGAGAAACAAATTTGAAGAAATGTACCACAATAATATCTAAGTAATCACTGTTAGAACATTACATGAAACATTTTATTACTGAAAAGATAAATGATAGTGCACATAAGTACGTTCAAAAATTAGTTCATCACACAATAACCCCTTTCTACCTTGTATCATTTGGCATTAAATAGCCCTACAACCTCAAAAACGTCATAACCAGGTACAATGAATGTGTTATCCATGATATGAGAAATGTACCACAAGAATCTCTCAGTAATCACTAGTAGAAATCTACATGAAACATCTTATTACTGAAAAGATAAATAATAGTGCACACAAGTATGTTAAAAAAAGTGTTCACCACACAATCAACCATTCTACCTTATATAATTTGGTATTTAATAGCCTTACAACCTCAAAAATTTCATAACCAGGTAAAACAAATGTTTTATCACAAAAGAAACAAGTTTCTTAAAAGTATCTCATGTTTTTTCAGTGGAAAAAGTCAAAAAACTAAGTTAACTCTATCATGCTCATTGCTATCTTATCTAGATAACATTCCAATCTATGAAAATCATATATTTACATCATAACCATGCCTTTAGAAATAATAAATAGGGAACTACACTCGGTTTCCCATACGTGTTGCGTAGCATGTCATATTGGCATGATTTTCCATGTACTACAAGACATCTGGTCGGTGATTAGGTGATGAATTTGCCTAGAATGTCATATTGGCATGATTTTACACGTACTACAAGACATCTGGTTGGTGACTAGGTGATGAATTTGTGTAGCATGTCATATTGGCATGATTTTCCACATACTACAAGACATCTGGTCGGTGACTAGGTGATGAATAAGCCCTTGGAATAGAAACATACTCCACCATTCTTCCCTTGACATGCGGCATCCTTAATACTCCATCTAAAACCGTGTGACACATGTGCAGAGAATTGCACAATGACTTTTCAACAAGATTTAAAATGCATGCTTATACTTGCTTTCCCACCTCAAAATTCACAAAATGGCTCATATATACAATCAACTCTTTATACTACCAAGAAAAATTTCAGAATGAAAAAGGTGACACATAAAACCTTCACAAAAAAATGAATGGGTTTTTCTACGTAACATTGATTTTTTCCAAAAATCATCAAAATTTGAACCTCCAACAAATAAACCATTACATCCTCTTTCTTTTACCGGCGGAAGGTTTGTTGGGAGACGCCTTAGTTGCAATGATTTTATATGGAGTATCATATTCTTTAATCAATGCTGGCTGAGATGACTTCGACTCTAGTTGTGGTTTAGGCCTTAGCATAGGTACATTACTAGGAGGTGGTATGCTAGCTTCCTGTGTGTATTTTCTCACTAACCTCCAAGCTCTTGACAATTTTTGTTTCATGTATCTCAACGTTCTCTTCAACACTAAGTTCCTGACATGAACATTCTTTTCTTATATCCTTATAGGGAGAGCCCATTTAAGAAAGAATTTTTCTCGTCTAGTGCCTTAGAGGCCTCAATCACTTCTTCGATACAATCCACAAGCAACTTATTAACAAATTTCTTGAAGGTTTCATTGTCTTGAGTTATTTCCATTAGTTTCATTTAAAAATCCTCAGGTGCTTTTGAATACCTGTGATACTCTCTTCACAGATCAAAATCAGGCATGTCTAGTGACGGAGTTATTTTCTTCATCCGTTGCACCCACCCTTGCTGAAATTTTGATGCTTTGGTTGTAGGGATTCTAGACTCCACCTTGGGCTTCTCCAACTATTCAAAATCTACAACATGTTTACCTTTCTCTTACGCAATGAGCTTAGGGGGTTCCTTTGATTCCTCTTTTTTTGGTTTCATGTTCATATGTTCACCTAAGCTCTCTATTATATCTCTTCAAAAAGGATATTTTGAGCTGAGCTTTAGGCAAAGCATCCTTCATCCTAGAAATATTATGGTCTTATTATTCTATTTGGAAATTTTGAGCCTCTTTTGCATCTTTCCCCTATTGTTTATCATCTATAATAACATCAAGTGGTTGAGTAGTTGGCTCCTCAACAACCTGCTTAGCATTTGACCTAGTTCTAGGTCTCAATAAGAACTATGCATCTTGAACTGTATCCTCTTCTTTCAACTATATTACCTGAACTTTTGTTGTTTGAATTTCTGCCACATGAACCACCCGTGCTTGAACCTTATTCTTTTATTTATTTCTTGGCTTCTTACCTTGGCCTTCTTTCTTCACTACTGTCTTGGCCACTGGTACATTTTTTGGCTCTTCTCTCTCCTCACAAACATTCATGGGTGAAAAATATGTTTGAGGTAATAAATGTAGACATGCAAGATAAGTTCTACTCGAGATTTTATTCTTTTCAAGTTCATACATAACCAAAATATTTATCAAAGAGAAAGGGAAAAGGTTGGACATATGACTGTCTTTTTGATCTATAATTATGCAGGAACACAATAAAATACAGAAATACACATAAACGCAGAGATGTTGTAGAAATAAGACTTCACTTCATTAATATCACATAACTGAAATATTCTTGTAGACAGAATGGAAATCAACTAGCTAGGGCACTAGTAGCTTATCTCTGAGAAGATATGTGGCGGCTACAAGCCTTTGAAATGTGATAAAATGAGGCTCGAAGGCCTATTTATTATTGATAAACTATGGAAAACCGTAAACATCCAAAATCATAGCCCTAGGAGATGAAGCGCCAAAACTATGCGCCTCTTTTGGGTAAATTGGTACATCAACTTCCCAGGGACATAACTTTGGAATACGATATTCGTTTGATGTGCACAATACCTCATTAGAAATATATGTTAGAGGACTGCAACTTTTGATGTATTTAAAATTGGTTGAATTCCCATATTGCTCTCAGGTTTCCCAAAAAACGTCGTTTAGGGCCTCAAAATGGGTCTGGAAGTTCAGGACCCGAAAAAATGGCTAAAAATAATAAACTGTGCTACAATTAAGGAAAAGGAAAAGATAAAAGAAAAAATGGTCAGGCCCAAAGTAGAATAGGTGGGTGGCCACCAATATCCACCTAGATCATTCCTTGCCCCTTGGGAAGCAATGGTCCCCATTATGTTGAGTTCCTCCATGAGATGAGGAAACTTCTACTAAACTTGGTCCCTAGTGATCCACTTGCCTTGGTGGAAGAGTTGGCTAGCTTTGACAACTCGATATAAATGGATATTTTGCTGGTCAGTGTTATTTATTTGTGTGTCCATGATACGATCCATGGTGGCATATTCCATGCAGTTTGGGTTTAACTCTGTTGGTGTGAGTTTTTCTGCAATGTCAAAGATGTCCAGTAGAGGTGGGAAGTAGGGCTGAAGGCGGTCCAAATTGAATACTGGGTGTAGACCAAGGAATTTTGGAATAATAAGCTCAAAGGAATTTTCCACTACAACCCTGGTGATGGTGTATGGACAATATCAAAGTGGGCGAACCTTATGGTGGTGTCGAACAAGTTTCTCCTCTTGCAAATGTAGCCACAATTTGTTGCCCACCTCAAAGTTGTGTGGCACCCAACGTTGATCATGTCGCTTCTTGTACTTGGCATTGGATCTATCCAATATGTCATGAATCTATTGTCCAATGTGTTGAATGCACTCAATGAAGCTGTTCACCTTGTCATCTTTAGACTGGACATGAGTCGAATCACCTAAGTAGCTGTAAATGAAATGACTACGTCAATGGGACATAGTGGCTGGAATCCCAATCCAACCTGAAAGGGGATGTGGTCGGCTGAGCTATAGAGACCCTGGTTATAGTTGTGTTGTACATAGGGTAGGCTCTCATCCGATGTGCATGGATGCTTTGAGTTTTACATGCCCAGAATGTGTACGGTCATCCTGTTGATGACCTTTATCTCGCCATCAGTTTGGGGATGGAAAGTTGTGGAATTGGTGAGCTTGGTGTCCAAAATTTACTAGGGGTTGGACCAGAATGTACTGAGGAACCTGCTATCCCGATATGAGATGATATACTATGGGATCCCAAATTGTACCCACACTCCTTCAAAGAAGGGTTTAGCAGTGGTTTCTGCTATGATATTATTCTTGCAGGCTGCCATAATGTCCATCTTCGAGTATATATTGGCGACCACAAAAACACAGTCCTTGCCATGCTTAGTAGAAGGAATTCTGGACATGTAATCCATGGATATGGATTCCCAAGGTCGATTAGGGGTAGGAATGGAGTATAGAGGACTTGCTTCTTGATGGTCAATTTGGAAATGTTGGAGGCAGTGCAGGATTTGATGTACTTCCAGAAAATTGGTTGAAGGTTTTGCCAATAGAAATACCTCTGCAGTATTGCCACTATTTTCTCAACCTCGAAATGCCCAATGACCCGATTGTAGTGTGCTTCCCAGATCATCCTAGCATGCTAGCTTGAAGGAACACAAAGGTGTCCTTGATGACATAGAAATTCATCTTGGAGGTGAAAATTTGGAAATTTCTTACCCTCCAAGAGTGTCCTGTATGTGTGGCCAAATTCTGGATCGCTCTTGTAGAGAAGCGTACAATGAAAAGTCTTGTGCCCACAAGAGTTGAGCACGGTGGTTAGCGCCATGATCGATAGTCGATTGAGACAGTCTGCAACATTATTGGTGTTTCCCTTCTTATACTTGATGTTCAAATAAAATTGCTGCAGATCTGTGGACCACTTCTGATCGTGATCATTATGAAATTCCCTTCTATTTGTATGAACTGCAGGGGTTAGTGGTCTGTGTGGATGACCATTTCCTTCCCCAAATTTTAATTCTTCCATTGTCAAAATCCCTACACAATGGAATGCATCTCTTTTTCATAAGTGGGATACTTCCGAACTATGTCAGAGAGTGTCTCACTCTGATATGCCACTGGATGCCACTATTGTGTAAGAACTACCCTAATAGCATAGTTTGAGGCATTTGTCTCAATCTCAAATGGTTGTTGCAAGTATGGTAATGTGAGCACTGGGGAAGAGTAGAGGCGATATTTCAACTCGAAGAATAACTTCTTTTGAGATTCAGACCAAAATAATTTTTATTTCTCTTCCCCCTTCGTGACTTTGCTCAAGGGCCAAGGGACATGAGAGAATCCCAATACGAACCTGCAACAGAAATTGGCAAGACCTAGAAAGCTGCAGAGATCCATTAGAGGGGTTAGGGGTGAAAAATATAGAATGAATTGGGTCTTGATTGGATCCACATGCACCCCTTCTCATCAATAATGTATCATATATACTAAAGCTGGGTCATGTCGAAAGTGCACTTCTCTAAATTGGCACACAACTTGTGTTGTTGTAGTGTTTGGAGGACCTGTCGGTTATGGTGGAGGTGCTCCTCCCAAGTTTGGCTGAAGATCAGGAAGTCATCAAAATACACTACTACAAATGAGTTGGTGAATGGCTTCAAGATGTCATCCATCAACCTCATGAAGGTTGCGGGAGCATTTGTCAACCTGAAAGGCATGACCAATCATTCAAAGAGGCCCTCCTTCTCTTTGAAGGTATTTTTCCACACATCGGAGGGTTCGATTGGGACTTGGTGATACCCAAACTTCAAATTGATCTTGCTGAAATATTTTCCCCCCTTGAGTTGGTCCAGAAGGTCATAAATCCATGGGATCAGGTACCTGTTTCAGATAGTGATCTTGTTCAGTGCCTGATAGTCAATACAGAGTCTCCAAGTCACATCCTTTTTCTGCACCAAAAATATCAGGTTCCCACAGGGCGATGAACTTGGCTGGATGTGACCTTTCTGTAACAGCTCCTAAATTTTCCTCTTAATTTCACCATTATCTAGAACAAAGTGCCGATATATTGGTACATTCAGTAGCAACGCACCTGGGGTCAGATTGATGGGGTGTTTGACCTGACAGTGCAGAGGCACCCCTGTGGGTGAGGTGATGATTTCCCCGTACTCCCCCACGACCTTGTCCATTTTTTTTTGTCGTATGAAGGAGCTCTGTTTGGAGGTCGTGGCCACAATATTCTTCTTTCCCTGAGGGTGAATTATGAGGAAAAAAAATTTCCTAGTTTTGGAAATGAGCTTCCTGCATTGCTTTGCAATAGCCAAAGATATGGCGGCAGGTGGTGCTACCTTTAATATCCTATACAACTTATTTCCCAAAGTAACAATACAAATGCGAGGTCAGGATTCATACATAGTATGTCACTTCCACAGGTATAGTTGGCCTAATAATACATCAGAAACATCAAGAAGATAAATGTCACATAATACCTCATCTGTGAAGGGCTTGATGTTGTAGGCAAGGTGACATTGTTGGTTGACGTGGAGATCCCATCCTTAGTAAAGTCGTTCGATGGTGTATGGTTGTGGTTGTTTTGTAGTTGGCAAGCCCAAAAACTTCATGACCTATGCTGAAATGAGGTTTTTTTGGCTCCCGCCATTGACAATGAATTGTGGCGGGGAACCCTTTACCTAGATCTGGGAATAGAAGATGCACTCCCCCTCCTTTGGATCTGCCAGTTCCTCCTTTTGGATCTTAATCATGGCAACAATGGTGTTTAGCTCCACATTGATAATATTCTTCCATTTATCATTCCCGTTGTTTGGTTTTGATTCAAATCCATAGCATGAATCCGATTCAGAAGCCTTCATCTCGTCCACCGGTGACTACTTGGCTCGACACTCACTTTTTTTGTGAGTGGAGCTCTTATAGAACTCACATCACTTTCCCATGTCCTTCTGTGGCTTCACAGTGTTGATATTTTCTTGTGGCTTTTGTGGGTTATCCTAGGCCTCCTCGTCTTGTCTTTGTCTTTTATTTTGCAATTTGGGGGCACCTTTCCCTTGCTTCTAATTCGCAGATCCAAAGTATCACTTCTTCCATTTGAAATTATGCTCAATCTTGGAAGCATACCGATATGTTGCACCAGGTGAGGAGATTTAGAGGAACTCCATTTCCTCTTGAATGTATATGTGCTGAAAGCTGTAGTACTTCCACACCAAATTTTTCTCTGAATATTTGATACCCAATTTTGTGTGCAAGGTATTGAACATATTCTCTAGCTCATGCACATCTTGATCCCTTTGTTGTCATATCATAGTCCATTGTATTTACTTGTCCTCATATCTCCCCACTAAATAATATTGTTCCTTGATGGCACCTAGAAAATAATCCCAAGTGGGTGTGGCTAAAAACATAGAGGGTTCCCTCCCATCCTTTTTGTCACAGTAGGTTTCCCACCAATTCTTGACATGGGGGGTGACTTTGAAGAGTGCAAAAGTAATATATTCCCAGTTGGAAAAGTCATGAACCAAGAAATACCTTTCTAATAGATTCAACCATTTATGTATGACATCTACATCTAGTTGGCCCTCAAATATGGGAATGTAAAAGTTTACTTGTACCTTAAAAGGAGTTGCACCTCCAGCCTGGCGGATGTATGCAGATGCACGAAATGCCTTTCGGAATGAAGAATGCAGGAGCTACTTCCCAATGTGCAATGGACATCGCCTTTGCAAATGAAAAAGATGTTTTTCTGGTTCTTTATTTGGATGATTTGACACTGTTTTCAGGATCAGATGATGAGCATTTGTACCATTTGAGAGTTGTTTTTCAGCGATGCAGAAAGTTTGGAATTTCTCTTAATCCCAAGAAGTGCCTCTTCGCCATGGATGAAGGCAAGCTGCTGGGACATATCATCTCCAAAGATGGTATTTGCATCGATCCAGCTAGAGTGGAGGCAATCCAGCTCATAGACGTGCCATGAAACAAGAAGGAGATCCAAGTATTCAATGGTAAGATGAACTTCTTACGTCGATTTATACCCAATCTGGCTGAGCATTTGAGGGAAATGACTAATATGTTAAAGAAAGACAACACTGTTAAATGGAGTGAGGAGGCTATCAAATCATTCAATTCATAAATTTTTCTTTGTCCAATGCCCCAGTTTTGATCAGTCCTGACTACACTCAAGACTTTATCACATTTTCGTTTGCATCTGAGCATACTTTAGTGGCTTTTTTAATGCAAAAGAGAGACGAGATCAAAAAGCCAATTGCCTTTTTCAGTAGAACTATTAGAGACGCTGCTTTGAGGTATAATATCATTGAAAAAAAGACATTGACCCTTATCAAATCATTTAAGGATTTCAGGGTCTATATTCTGCATTCACATACTATAGCATATGTCCCAAACGCAGTAGTGAAGGAGGTGTTGACGCAAACTGATCCAGAAGGTCGAAGAGGTAAGTGGATAGCAACCGTGTTGTAGTATGATCTGGAGGTCAAGTCCATGAAATTGATCAAAGGCCAAGGCTTGGCGAAATTGATGGCCCAATCAAATCTGCACGCCTTAGATATAAACCTTATAGCAGAAGTGGCAGAAGAGGAAGATGAAGGTTTGCTGGTTCCAATTGCAGACATTTTTCTACAGTCCCCGTGGTATTCAGATATCGTCTATATCCTTCAGCATTTGTCTCCTCCTACGGGCATGTCCAAGAGCAAAGGTAGATCTCTGAAGCTAAAATCTGCAAAATACTGCATTTTAGACAGCACTCTGTATTGGAAAGATCCAGGAGGCGTTCTGCTCAATTGTTTGGTTGAAGAAGAATAGCAGAAGGTAATGCACGAGTTTCATAAAGGTGACTGCGGCGGTCACTTGTTTTGGAAGACTACAGCTAACAAGATATTGAGAACAGGATATTATTGGCCCACATTATTTTCTGATTTATATAAGACAGTGATGAAATGTCACGAATGCCAAATCTTCCAAGGGAAGAAGAAATTGCTTCCACTTCCTTTGAAACCAGTTTCAGTGAACGCACCCTTTCAGCAGTGGGGGCTCAATTTTATAGGGGAGATTCATCCCGTGTCCTCAGCGCAACACCAATGGATCTTGACAGGGACAGATTACTTTACTAAATGGATCAAGGCCGTCCCAGCCAGGCAAGCAACAGACGCGGTAATCATTCAATTCTTGGAATCGAATATTCTATCTCGTTTTGGCTGCCCCTGTAAAATCGTAACAGACAATGCAGCAGCGTTCAGATCCAAGAAAATGATCGACTTTTGTGACAAATACAACATCGCGCTGGGCCATTCGACAACTTATTATCCACAAGGAAATGGCTTGGCTGAGTCATCTAACAAATCATTGGTGAATATAATTAAAAAAATGTTGGAGGCAAACAAAAGAAATTGGCACCGAAAGCTCATCAACGCGCTGTGGGCAGACAGAGTTAGTAGTAAAAGATCAATAGGGATGTCACCATTTGAGCTGGTTTATGGTACTGACGTTGTCTTTCCTACATCCCTTACAGTCCCAGTTATGAAATTATTGCAAGAAGTTGGCAGCGAGGACAATGACAATCAGTGAAGAATCAATCAAATGATCCACCTTCAGCAAACAAGAGAGGAAGTCTCACAGAACGTTATTCAGTTGCAGGAGAAAATTAAAAAGATCTATGACAGGAAGACAAAGGCAGAAATCTTTCAGCTGGATGATATAGTGTTGAAATGGGATGCCATAAATGAAGACAAAGGGAAGCATGGTAAGTTCGACAATCTGTGGAAAGGACCATACAAGATCTCAGCTTACAGAGGACAGAATGCCTTCTTGCTTTCAGAAATGGATGGCCAAAATTGTCCTGGAGGAGCAGTAAATGGTAGGCTTTTGAAGCACTACCATTGTTGAAAACAAAGGATCAGGATATATTTCATCATCATTGTATATACCATGTTATGTTTATCATAGTTCGGAGTACACAGTCATTGAAGTTTGGGGCCTGAAGTGAAGGCTATAAAACTTGAATGATATGTGTATGGTTTGGTTTATTTCAGTTTTTCAGTTTTAGTATTGAGTCAGTGTCAATATGCATTATGTCAGTTTTTCAGTATTTTTGACTCCATGCCCAATGGATAAGGCTACTTGGTCTACGGTGTTCTTGGCACCTCCAAGGAGCTACCATCCCCATTGGAGCCAATGTTAGTATCACTCTAGTCATACTGCCATCAGTGATCAAAATTGTTCTTTTGCATTTGCATATTAGGAGCCCCATAATAATCAATTTCGCCATTCCGTTAGGTCATGGATTCATTGATGGTAGTAATTTGTTACTAGTTTTCCCTCATGAGGTACTTGCTCATTTTCCTTCCTATGATCTTCAGTCATTTGTCACTTTCATTCTCAAAATCATATTAGTAGGTCATAGGATGGGTCTCATTAGTCTCTAAGGTCTCGCCATGTTCAAATTAATGAGTCAAGTGTCAAATAAAGATCAACGAAGTCATGAGGAAGTCAACAAATACAAAGTCATAGCACCAGGAAGATAAAAGATATCATTTGTTTGGTTTGATGCAAGCTTCACCTCAAAACCATGTTTTGAGGTGAAGACATGATACTTTTCCTTTCAGCCACAATTCATAAGCTGTTATCTCCATAAAGTGATGTCTCTGCCTTCAGAGAAGTTTTCCATAGTATGTTCAGTGCCAAATCATCTTCAAAGCATATCCATCAGAAAGAGCCCGGAAAGAGCTTTCCAACGGTATACTTCACTCTCAAAACTGGCTTCTGGATTGAATTTTGTGCTTAAGTGAAGTAAAAGCCGTCTATTCCCTAAGCCCCACCTATTTCCCATGTTTCCCCTTTAACTTTATGTTCAAATCCCTTTAAAAAACCCTTCCTTCCCCCTTCCGATTATAATATCGCATTGTAAATCATTTAATAAAATATGCGATTTTATTACCCAACCACTTCCCCTCCATGCCTTTGGAATTTATAATAAAAAACTTCATATTAAAAAGTCCCTCCCCTTAAACACTTCTCCGACCAATACCCCACAAAATTTATAACAAATTTATATCATATATATAAACCCCACCACTTTAGTGCAAAATCGCAAGATCGCAAGTTTAGAGATTCAAGTGTCTTGTTGATGTGGAATTTGCGATGTGCGATGTGCGATCATCGCGAAATTCCCATCGCAAAATTCCCGTCGCAAAATCCCCTTTGCAAAATTCCCATCGCAAAATTCCCATCGCAAAATTCCCATCACAAATTCCTATCGCAAAATTCCCATCGCAAAATTCCTGTCGCAAAATCCCCGTCGCAAAATTCCCATCGCAAATTCCCATCGCAAATTCCAATATTGCGATTGCGATTTTATCCCCCGGCCCACCATACAGCACTTACTCCCCATTATAATATAAAGGCCCTTTCCCCTTTGTAAGTCCCAAAATCGCATTTTATTACATTTATTAAAGGACTTCCCATGGTTTAATCCAACCGCATCGAAAGTTTTATTTTGTATATATTTTCCCGCTCCTCGATCCCGATTGCGATTAAGATGCTGGTCCCGCCTCCTCTCCCTTCCTTCTTATTCACTATTTCCCTTCACGTAAGGCATTATTTCAGTTTATTCCAGTTTACTGCAACGACATCTTATTAAAAGCCAGTTATTCAAAAGGAATAATGGAAAGCAAAGCGACAGCCAGAGGCCGAGACCCAAATTGTAACAGTCACATCTTCAGTTACGTTGTAGATAAATCTACGTTACAATTTTTTGCCTTCTCACTAGCCAGATGTAATGCAGCTCTTCCTTTACGAAGAGACTGTTGGCTTTTGGCCTTCTATCTTCAGTTGTGATTTCTCCCCTTCCATCGATTTGTATTCCGGCAAAATTTGTCTATTTATTGTAAATTCTAATTATTTGCAAAAAAAAAAAAAAAGGGTCTGAGGTCTGAAAACTCAGAAGTAGGGGAATAGTGTGGCAGTGAGCTCTGCGCTCCATTGTACAGTTTGGCAGGGAATTAAATAAAGTGATGCAGCTCTGATTTATGGGATTCATGTGGTATGAGTTTTAGCATATGTTTCTCCTTTATGTTTCATATGTACATTGTTATGTTACACCATTCATTCATTAACATCTCCAATTGAATGTTTTCAAGTTAGAAAGGTAGAATCCATTTTATATGCTCTGCCTTGGGAAATCATTCATACTCTGTGTATTTTCTTCTGTTTGAAAATGATTCATTTATTATGCCCTTTTCAGCTTCTCAACAGTCTTTCCATTTCATCTTATTTAGACTTGATTGCTAAACCTCTTGCCTATCTTGCCCTATGAAATATTCTATATCCCGATTTAATTCCTCAGTTCATACTGTATTTTTGTCCCATACATCCCTGAAATTTTAGTAATTCAACAAAACTCTTTTTCCCATTTATATACCTAGCCTAAAATCAGTTCATTACCATTTTATTGAATATCTGTTCTACGAAGAGATCCCTCTCCTGTCGTTGTAGGGCTAGCTACAAGGCTGAGCGTGGTTTAGTTGTTACCCTGATTTGGCATTTTTCAGCCTGAGGTTCAGATTGGGTGCTAACATCTCTGGAAACTCCACTGGGGAAGCAATTACAAACTTTTGCGTAGAAAACTTATCACCCCAGTAATATTTTTCTTGCAAAGTCTCGATGATGATATTTCAGAATTTTCTAGGCTGATATAAATATTGTATAGTAGTAAGTTGACCACACTAGCTTCAAGAAGATATACAAGGGCTAATCCTGATCCAAATCATCCCCCTGTGTTCGAAAATCTGAATCTTATCCCAAGAATAGTCAGAAGACAAGAGGGATCGCCAAGTCCTACACCTATTTTCAGGTCCCATACTTGGCCCAGTGAATGTTTTTTTTGTAGAGGAGATTACTTTTGATGAGAATTTTGAGCTTTCTTTGTTTAGAAGTAAGTCTGAAACTGCACTTGAAGACACGGTTTTAGATCCGGAGTTTCTTGTAGATATTGAAGTTCAGAGAGAAAATTCTTCCATTGATGACTACATTTTGAATTTGCCTCAGTCCATCACTGCAACTTATATTCCTGAGCCTTCAGAATCATCAGGCGCAACATTCCATCCTCCCGATTCATCAGCATTCCCATCAATCAATTCCCAGTTTTCATCTCCTCCATCAACACCTACCTCAAACTCCAGCATTACAAACGCTGTGGTAAATCCTCCCAGAAATATCGCTGCCTGGTATGCACCCTTGGTTTTACCTCAGGTTCTCAATGATATGCCTGCTGATTATCAGAGTAAAATTTCTATCTTTGATGCCACTCAGGGCATTATAGCCCAGCAGCATGTTGACAAGATGAATGAATTTTTTGACTTGCATGAAGTGGAAGAAGAGAATGTAGCAACCAGGTTGTTTGTTCAAAGCTTCGGAGGTGAAGTGAGAAAGTGGTTCAGAGCTTTACCAGCAGGCTCTATTCACACTTTGCAAGAGTTACACACACAGTTCCTAGACTGGTGGGAGGTGAAACGGAACCCACACCAAATTCTGTCTGAATATGAGAATATGAAAAGAAATGTGGGTGAAACTGTGGAAGACTATTGTTTAAGATTCAATGCTGCATACAATGCTATTCCGACCAACCTCAAACCACCCGTCGATTCAGCTATGCTAAAGTTTCCGGACGGTTTTGATGCCGATATGGCATATCAGCTGCATGAAAGAGATCCACCATCTCTTGAAGAAATGAAAAAAATAGCAGTAAGCGTTGAAGCTAATCTGCTGACCAGAAGAGCTCGAGCTAGAACCGAAAAGAAAGTCGTGGTGAAAGAGGAAGCCTCCACTTCGGACAACAGAATGGACACTCTAATTCGTATAATGGAAAATATGGTTGAGCGTTTGACGATTTCCGACAAACCCGAAACTCAAATAAGAAATCCAAATTTTAGAGGACAACAGCAAACACAATTCAGAATTAGACAGAGAGAACAAAGGGCGCAGGACCAAGTGGCACCACAACAGCCAATTAAAACACCGTTACAGCAGAACTACGTGCAAGGGACTGACTCAGACGACGATGGTCCTCTGTTTGAAACCAATCATTTTTTCACAGCTGATGGTGCACCCATTTTCCTCACAGAAGATGAAGAATACATAGTGGCGACTCCAGACATTCAAGGGGATGAAAATTTCATTTTGGCCAATGATGTGGTGTTAGAAAAGGAATTTGATGACTACCAGAGAGGTTATATGAACGCGTTGTCAGCCCAGCAAGGGCAGTATTCTCTAAGGAACAGAAACGTCACCATCAGCTCCATTCAAAGGAGAAAAGAACTACAAATGAAGGACGAGGCACAGAAGAAAGGAAAAGAGCCGACCAATCCTTCATCCAGTAAAGCACCCACAGCTGAGAATGCCGCAAAAGACAAAGGCCAGCAGAATGCAGTGAGAGAAAAAATGGAGAAGAAAGACCCTCCTATTAAAGAGGTAGAAAAAGCTCCCTCCTTTAATTTAGAAAATGAAATTTCCAGGTTGAAAGTGTCCACGCCCTTGACCGAGTTGGTAAGGAATAGTGTATATAAAAATCAGGTGTCTAAATTCTTGCAAATTGACCCTCTTTCTGATATGGTTAATGTGGAGGATGACTACCCCGAACTTATTTTTGGTCCAGCCACACAAGAGTATGAAGAAAATGAAGTTCCCCCCTTTTACCTCAGTCTTAGGTTACATGAGTTTATCTTGCATAATGCCATGTTAGACTCCGGGGCCTCCCATAATTTAATGCCCAAAGCTGTCATGGAGAAGTTAGGCCTTGATGTTACTAGAAAATACCATGATTTGTACTCTTTTGATTCAAGTAGGGTCCACTGTATTGGTCTCATCAAAGATTTAGTAGTGTCTTTAGATCAAATCCCAGCCAAAAATGTCTTGATGGATGTAGTTGTTGCCGATGTCCCACCAAGGTTTGGAATGCTCCTATCTAGGTCTTGGGGTGCCAAACTTAAGGGGACCATACAACTTGATTTCTCCTATGCCACAATCCCTGTGTTTGGCCAGTTGAGAAAGTTATATAGGGAAAAGAAAATGAAATACATGATCACTAGCAAAGACAAGCCAGTAAATCATCCCATCAATGCAGTACACATAGATTTAGAGTCTTTTGTCTTATATTCAGATGGTGGTTTAAATGATGAGGATGTTCAGTTGGTACAAGTGGAGGAGATACCTGAGATTTCAGAAAATTTTAGAGAAATCCTCAAACAGGAAAAAGACAAAGCAGCAAGTACTTCTGAGCCTTCTGCCTGCCAGCAGCAAATGGATAATGAACAGCCAAAAATCAGCCAAGGCAAAGAAGAGAAAGAAACAAAGTTTTAGCATCTATAAGAAGAAGAAGAAGGTATGTGGAGTATGGATTTTGATGGAGCTGTTGGTAAGGATGGAGCTGGCATTGGAATGTGGATTAGGAGTCCTATTTTTCAACCTGAGAAGGTCCCTAGTAATGTTAGAGTATGTGCTTACAAGTTGTCTTTTGAATGCTCTAACAATGAAGCAGAGTATGAAGCTCTGATTGCAGGCCTCAAAATCTTGAAGAAGTTGAAGGAAAAAAGGATTTCTGTGTATGGTGACTCTGAGTTAATAATCAAGCAGGTGAAAGGAGAGTACCAAGCTAAACATCCAACACTGAGGGCATACAAAAATGCAGTTCTGGACATTTTGAAGACATTCCCAGAGTACACTTTGGCAGCAGTGCCCAGGATGCAGAATCTTATTGCTGATTCGATTGCAACTACTACAAGTAACCTGAAAATTATGATGAACTCTAGCAACAAATTCAAAATCCATGTCAAACATAGGCCTTCTGTTCTGGATAATTTGAGGTATTGGAAAGTATTTTGGGATGATAATGAGATAAATGCATTTTTGCGGGGTGATGGAAAATTCAAGGACACTCTCATAGAAGGTGAGTATGTGGTGGATGATCAAGAAATGGAAACAAACCAGATGGACATATTGCAGCTGAAAGATAACGTAATTCCTAGAGGTCTCATACCTCTAGAGGAGCTGTTTGATCAGGACAATGTTACAAAGAAGCCAAGCTTGGTGCCCACAGAGAAAGGAGTTGAAGATGTGAATCTTGGAACACCTGATCAGCCCAAGTTCGTGAAATTGTCAAAGACATTGTCCCCTAAAGCGAAGGATAAGTATGTGAAGTTGCTTTCCGAATTTTCTGATGTATTTCCATGGGATTATTCAGATTTTAAAGTGTATTAAAGGAACATAATCCAGCATACTATTCCTATCAAGCCAGATCAAAAGCCATTCAGACAGAAGCTGAGAAGAATCAATCCGAATCTACTGCCATCCATTGAAAAAGAGGTAAACAGATTATACAAAGCTGGTATCATAGTCCCCATTAGATTTTCTGACTGGATTTCAAATTTGGTCCTGGTACATAAGAAGACTGGAGAAATAAGGTTGTGCATAGATTTTCGGAACTTGAATAAGGCTTCCTTAAAGGATAATTATCCACTTCTGAAAATGGACCATATTTTGCAGAGAGTAGTTGGAGCATCTAGGATGTCATTACTTGATGGCTACTTATGCTACAACCAAATATTGGTGCATGAGAAGGACCAAGATAAAACTGCCTTCACAACACCCTGGGGAACCTTCCAGTATGTCAAAATGCCTTTTGGAATAAAGAATGCAGGAGCTACTTCCCAACGTGCAATGGACATCGCCTTTGCAAATGAAAAAGATGTTTTTCTGGTTGTTTATTTGGATGATTTGACAGTGTTTTCAAGATCAGATGATGAGCATTTGTACCATTTGAGAGTTGTTTTTTAGCGATGCAGAAAGTTTGGAATTTCTCTTAATCCCAAGAAGTGCCTCTTCGCCATGGATGAAGGCAAGCTGCTGGGACAAATCATCTCCAAAGATGGTATTCGCATCAATCCAGCTAGAGTGAAGGCAATCCAGCTCATAGACGTGCCATGAAACAAGAAGGAGATCCAAGCATTCAATGGTAAGATGAACTTCTTACGTCGATTTATACCCAATCTGGATGAGCATTTGAGGGAAATGAATAATATGTTAAAGAAAGACAACATTGTTAAATGGACTGAGGAGGCTATCAAATCATTCAATTCGTAAAGTTTGCTTTGTCCAATGCCCTAGTTTTGATCAGTCCTGACTACACTCAAGACTTTATCATATTTTCATTTGCATCTGAGCATACTTTAGTGGCTGTTTTAATGCAAAAGAGAGACAAGATCGAAAAGCCAATTTCCTTTTTCAGTAGAACTATTAGAGACGCTTCTTTGAGGTATAATATCATTGAAAAACAGACATTAACCCTTATCAAAGCATTGAAGGATTTCAGGGTCTATATTCTGCATTCACATACTATAGCATATGTCCCAAATGCAGTAGTGAAGGAGTTGTTGACGCAAACTGATCCAGAAGGTCGAAGAGGTAAGTGGATAGCAACCGTGTTGGAGTATGATCTGGAGATCAGGCCCACGAAATTGATCAAAGGACAAGGCTTGGCGAAATTGATGGCCCAATCAAATCTGCATGCCTTAGATATAAACCTTATAACAGAAGTGGCAGAAGAGGAAGATGAAGGTTTGCTGGTTCCAATTGCAAAAAAATTTCTACAGTCCCCGTGGTATTCAGATATCGTCTATATCCTTCAGCATTTGTCTCCTCCTACGGGCATGTCTAAGAGCAAAGGTAGATCTCTGAAGCTAAAATCTGCAAAATACTGCATTTTAGACAACACTCTGTATTGGAAAGATCCAGGAGGCATTCTGCTCAATTGTTTGGTTGAAGAAGAAGCGCAGAAGGTAATGCACGAGTTTCATAAAGGCGACTGCAGCGGTCACTTGTTCTGGAAGACTACAGCTAACAAGATATTGAGAGTAGGATATTATTGGCCCACATTATTTTCTGATTTATATAAGAAAGTGATGAAATGTCACGAATGCCAAATCTTCCAAGGGAAGAAGAAATTTCTTCCACTTCCTTTGAAACCAGTTTCAGTGAACGCACCCTTTCAACAGTGGGGGCTCGATTTTATAGGGGAGATTCATCCTGCGTCCTCAGCACAACACCGATAGATCTTGACAGGGACAGATTAATTTACTAAATGGATCGAGGCCATCCCAGCTAGGCAAGCAACAAACGCGGTAATCATTCAATTCTTGGAATCGAATATTCTATCTCGTTTTGGCTGCCCCTGTAAAATCGTAACAGACAATGCAGCAACGTTCAGATCCAAGAAAATGATCGACTTTTGTGACAAATACAACATCGCGCTGGGCCATTCGACAGCTTATTATCCACAAGGAAACGACCTGGCTGAGTCATCTAACAAATCATTGGTGAATATAATTAAAAAAATGCTGGAGGCAAACAAAAGAAATTGGCACTGAAAGCTCATCAACGCGCTGTGGGAAGACAGAGTTAGCAGTAAAATATCAATAGGTATGTCACCATTTGAGCTGGTTTATGGTATTGACGCTATCTTTCCTACATCCCTTACAGTCCCAGTTATGAAATTATTGCAAGAAGTTGGAAGCGAGGACAATGACAATCAACGAAGAATCAATCAAATGATCCACCTTCAGCAAACAAGAGAGGAAGTGTCACAGAACATTATTCAGTTGCAGGAGAAAATTAAAAAGATCTATGACAGGAAGACAAAGGCAGAAAAGTTTTAGCTGGATGATATAGTGTTGAAATGGGATGCCAAAAATGAAGACAAAGGGAAGCATGGTAAGTTCGACAATCTGTGGAAAGGACCATATAGGATCTCAGCTTACAAAGGACAGAATGCCTTCTTGCTTTCAGAAATGGATGACCAAAATTGTCCTGGAGGAGCAGTAAATGGTAGGCTTTTGAAGCACTACCATTGTTGAAAACAAAGGATCAAGATATATGTCATCATCATTGTATATACCATGTTATGTTTATCAAAGTTCAGAGTACACAGTCATTGAAGTTTGGGGCCCGAAGTGAAGGCTATAAAACTTGAATGATATGTGTATGTTTTGGTTTATTTTAGTTTTTTAGTCTTAGTCTTGATTCAGTGTCAGTATGCATTGTGTCAGTTTTTTAGTACTTTTGACTCCATGCCCAATGGATAAGGTTACTTGGTCTACGGTGTTCTTGGCACCTCCAAGGAGCTACCATCCCCATTGGAGCCAATGTTAGTATCACTCTAGTCATACTACCATCAGTGATCAAAATTGCTCTTTTGCATTTGCATATTAGGAGTCCCATAATAATCAATTTCGCCATTCTGTTAGGTCATGGATTCATTGATGGTAGTAATTTGTTACCAGTTTCCCTCATGAGGTACTTGCTGATTTTCCTTCCTATGATCTTCAGTCATTTGTCACTTTCATTCTCAAAATCATATTATTAGGTCATAGGATGGGTCTCATTAGTCTCTAAGGTCTCGCCATGGTCAAATTAATGAGTCAAGTGTCAAATAAAGATCAGCGAAGTCATGAGGAAGTCAATAAATACAAAGTCATAGCACCAGGAAGATCAAAGGTATCATTTGTTTGGTTTGATGCAAGCTTCACCTCAAAACCATGTTTTGAGGTGAAGACATGATACTTTGCCTTTCAGCCACAATTTAGAAGCTGTTATCTCCACAAAGTGATGTCTCTGCCTTCAGAGAAGCTTTCCGCAGTATGATCAACGCCAAATCATCTTCAAAGTAGATCAATCAGAAAGAGCCCAGAAAGAGTTTTCCAACGGTATACTACACTCTCAAAACTAGCTTCTGGATTGAATTTTGTGCTTAAGTGAAGTAAAAGCCCTCTATTCCCTAAGCCCCACCTATTTCCCATGTTTCCCCTTTAACTTTATGTTCAAATCCCTTTAAAAACCCTTTCCTTCCCCCTTCCAATTATAATATCGCATTGTAAATCATTTAATAAAATATGCGATTTTATTACCCAACCACTTCCCCTTCATGCCTTTGGACTTTATAATAAAAAAATTCATATTACAAAATCCCTCCCCTTAAACACTTCTGCGACCAATACCCCACAAACTTTATAACAAAGTTATATCATATATATAAACCCCACCACTTTAGCGCAAAATTGCAAGATCACAAGTTTAGAGATTCAAGTGTCTTGTTGATGTGGAATTTGCGATGTGCGATGTGCGATCGTCGCAAAATTCCCATCGCAAATTCCCATCGCAAATTCCCGTCGCAAATTCCCGTCGCAAAATTCCCACCCAAATTCCCATCGCAATATTCCCATCGCAATATTCCCATCGCAAATTCCCATCGCAAAATTCCCATCGCAATATTCCCATCGCAAATTCCTATTGCAAAATCCCCATCGCAAAATTCCCATCGCAAATTCCAATATTGCGATTGCGATTTTATCCCTGGGCCCACCATACAACACTTACTCCACATTATAATATAAAGGCCCTTTCCCCTTTTCAAGTCCCAAAATCGCATTTTATTACACTTATTAAAGGATTTACTATGCTTTAATCCAACTGCATCGAAAGTTTTATTTTGTATATATTTTCCCGCTCCCCGATCCCGATTGCGATTAAGATGCTGGTCCCACCTCCTCTCCCTTCCTTCTTATTCACTATTTTCCTTCACGTAAGGCATTATTTCAGTTTATTCCAGTTTAATGCAACGACATCTTATTAAAATCCAGTTATTTGAAAGGAATAATGGAAAGCAAAGAGACAGCCAGAGGCCGAGACCCAAATTGTAACAGTCACATCTTCAGTTACGTTGTAGAGAAATCTACGTTACAATTTTTTGCCTTCTCACTGGCCAGATGTAATGCAACTCTTCCTTTACGAAGAGACTGTTGGATTTTGGCCTTCTATCTCCAGTTGTGATTTCTCCCCTTCCATCGATTTGTATTCCTGAAAAATTCGTCTATTTATTGTAAATTCTAATTATTTGCAAAAAAAAAGAAGTCTGAGGTCTGAAAACTTAGAAGTAGGGGAATAGTATGGCAATGAGCTCTGCACTCTATTGTACAGTTTGGCAGGGAATTAAATAAAGGATGCAGCTTTGATTTATGGGATTCATGTGGTATGAGTTTTAGCATATGTTTATCCTTTATGTTTCATATGTACATTGTTATGTTACACCATTCATTCATTAACATCTCCAGTTGAATGTTTTCAAGTTAGAAAGGTAGAATCCATTTTATATGCTCTGCCTTGGGAAATCATTCATACTCTGTGTATTTTCTTTTGTTTGAAAAGGATTCATTTATTATGCCCTTTTCAACTTCTCAACAGTCTTTCCATTTCATCTTATTTAGACTTGATTGCTAAACCTCCTGCCTATCTTGCCCTATGAAATATTATGTATCCCGATTTAATTCCTCAGTTCATATTGTCTTCTTGTCCCATACATCCCTGAAATTTCAGTAATTCATCAAAACTCTTTTTCCCATTTATATACCTAGCCTAAAATCAATTCATTACCATTTTATTGAATATCTGTTCTACGGAGAGAGCCCTCTCCTGTCCTTGTAGGGCTAGCTACAAGGCTGAGCGTGGTTTAGTTGTTACCCTGATTTGGCCTTTTTCAGCCTGAGGTTCAGATTGGGTGCTACAGTAGGTAAAGATTCAAATATTTTGTTTTGTTATTCAATGTTTAAAAGTATCTGAATTTCCATTTTTTTTTTCAAGTTAATAATAAAATTTTCAAATTTCATTGAACATTTTTTTTCAATATTAAAGTTTTAAGAGTAATGAGAATAAGAAAACAAGTTTTATTTTATGCAATATCCAAAAGTATCTAAATTTTCATTTTTTTTTCAAGTTAATAATAAGATTTCCCATTTCATTTAGCATTTTTTCAATACTAGAGTTTTAGACAATATTATGATGGATATTGAAACCAAGTCATATATAAAAGGAGAGTTGTTTGAAAAATAAATATTTCTCTAATACAAATTTTCTCGTCTTACATGGTCATTTAGACTCGATACAATTATTGCAATCGAACATGATCATTTAAAATAGACGCTGCAACTATTATTGTAGAGAAGAAAACCCTTCCTCTTACATATTCTTTTCATATACAAATATATTCTAAGGGAAATACTTCGATATAATTATATTTAATTTCATTTTATGAATATTGGCTATCCTGCTTAAAAATATTTAACATGTTATTTAAATATTTTAAATTTATTTCATTTAAACATTTTCTATAAATTAATTTCAATTAAAATCGTTAATAATTAAGAAAAAATTAAAATATTTATATAGAAATTGATATAACACTTTTAAATAATGTTTAAAAAAAAAAATAATAACTTAATTTATTTACATATTACTATATAAAGAGGTGTTCTTGAATTTAGTATATATATAAACTTTAAATCTATGAAGTACTTAGAAGGATCAAATTTCTCGAGTTATAATTGTTTTCTCAAAATTTTCACTTAAAAAAATGGTTATTATAGATAGAGTAAAGATGGGTCTCCATGAGTTACTATCATAGACATATAAATTAAACGGTTGATTAATATACATAGATCATGATAAACATCAAAACACTTACCTTGTGATACATTTCACATTTCCCATATTTTAAAATAATAAATAAATTAAACTAAATTACAGCTTTATTTCAAATTATTATTTATTGTTAATAATTTTTTTTTTTATTGATGATGATGATGATGGTTAACATCCACTGAGACCAATCTTTGCTCTATCGAACTTAAAGAAAAGAGTTATTTAGTTTGATTTAAGATTTTATCCCTATGCTCGAAAAGTTTGGAGAGAAGCCTCCCGAGCTCACTATAATTTTGACATCTTAAAAGGTTAGGAAGGTTAATATTGCAACAAATATTATGAAATTGAGCTCTAATGTGTTTGTACGCAAGGCGCTCTAAGAGGAAGTGATTTTCATCCTCGATGTTCATATTGTCACAGAGATGGAAGATCCTTTCCATTCATGGTGTTTTAGGAACTGTCCAATGACCTGTTTCACTATGGAGCTCATGAGATTTCGTTCTAATCTTGGTTATATTAATTTTCTTCTTTGAGATAGTTAAAACAGAGAGATACGTTTGATCTTCTAGGGTGGGGTTTTAAACATAGATGCATTTTAAAAAATATGTAACAATATTCATAGCTCTTTTTGCAATACCATGGGCCAATATCATGGCCCACCAATCCAGATGCATAATATGACATGTGTTGATATGGTTTTTCTTTAATTAATTATTGTGATATAAATTAATTAAAGGAGCATAACTAACTTGGACATAAATGTTAACCCGTTATCACTGAACATTACTATGAATATTTTGACATATTCCATGTAGGTTGAATGTCTACCATCCACCCAATAATTACTCATAATTAAATTTAAATTTTGGAAGGCCTATTTTTAAATAGATAATCCTATTGTTGTAGTTATTATACTAATCATTTTATTTACTTCAAATTAAAATACAATTTCAGTTGTAGTAAGCCATACTATTGGGAAAGGAAGTGATGTTTGCAATAATGCCCTAGAAAACTACCTTTGAACCTCGAATTATGTTCTCCCTTTTAGTGTCACCCTAACTCCATCTCATGGTTGAACGCTTTGGAGAAATGTTGACCCCAGGAGGACGGGCCTGCGACCCCTCCATTCTCCCCTGCAACTCTAACATGTCCACCGTCTTGAACACTCACCAACCCTCAGACTTGTCACTCTCTACGAATATTGATCTTTGCCAAGACTGACATGTGTAACACTGAATATTTTGATGATATCCCCACTTATGCAATGACAAGAACAAAGAAATAACAACTTGTAACATCTACAAAAAGAAGCACCATCTCCTACTTTGGAAAATCATTAGTGATTCCAATAATACATGTTACCTTCGAAATATTAAATGGAAACATACAATTCATGCAAGGTCATTAATTCATATTCAAACTCATTGGGATTTTCCCCATTGAAAAATATCTCTTGCACTAGATTGTGCAATGTTGGAAACCCAAGGGATTCTTTAGAGTGATCTTTGACGCCCAAGGAGACCTGAAAGTGGTCATGGAGAGGGGTCCTTACTTTGTCAAATATCCAAGCCCTTACATGCAATAATGAATAGAAATAGTTAACCTAGACAAATAATATTTCTATTTGTCCCCTGTCTGTATTCATATGTATTCCATTCCATACAAATATTGGGACCCAAAAACCCTTGAATGCATAGGCAATCATCTTGGTAATTTTGTCTTCCTATTTAAGCAAATAAAATAGGGCTTCTACACCTCCTATTCTAGAATTTATGTCTACATGAACATCTTTGGCTCTCTTCCTGAAGCCATCACGCTAAAATATGAAGATAAAGATTGGTTAGAGAACCTAGATTATGATCATGTTCCTTTTCAATGCAGGAAATGGCAGCAACATGGGAATCTATTAAGGGATTTCCCCTTGAATGATATGAAACATGATCCTAAAGATAGTAGCACAACATATGTGGATAGATTTACAAAAATCCCCTCCAAGAGATGTCACAACAAGAAATATGGCACCTTTGCAACCGCCAAAATCCAGATGACTAGTAATAACTTTGAGGTTTTAAAATATATCCTAGAAGAACCCTACAAGTCAATTCAAGTAAAGGAAAAGTATGGCTCGCCTAAACGATCTGAGAAAAAAAATAATAAGAATCAAGGAAAAGGAATTGCACATGCCACTCTCATAGAACAATAGGAAATTCTATACCCATGACAGGAAGAGGACACTCTCTTGGCCGAGGAAGAACACTTCACTGATCTTATAGGGCTAAATATTATGGCCATGGAAAATGTCTACCACAAGATTTCCATAAAAACCATTCCTCCCAAGAAAATCAACCTCTTAGTAACATCCCTCTAAAAATAGAAATCCTTGATGTATATAGGGGTCCAAACCATCATAGCCAATGATTAAAATAAAAGCATAAATGACTTCAAGAAAAGAGGATGGAAAATTTTTCCTTGATGCTTAGTTACCCTAGGAAGGAAGCTAGTAGACTCGGGTCAATATAAGTATACCTCAGATACCTACTCTTCTCAAAACATTATTTTACCATGAATATAGTCTCTTGGAACATACTAGGTTTGAATATCCCCTAAAAAAACATATTCTACACTGAAAGGTCCAAAAGGGTCTCCCAATAATCCTCTTAATTCAAGAAACAAAATGATCTTGCAAAATTTTGAATCCATAATGCAAAAATTAGGCGAAATGTTAAGAAGCATGGTGGTGGATGTAGAAGGAGCTTCAGGTGGCCTAGGTATTTCCTAGGATCCATCTCAATTTGATATGGATGTTTTCCTTTAAATTCTTTTGTTATCACCACTTATTCTAATTTTCTAGGCATATATCTGCATGGATATTTATCCAATCTATATAATCCTCAAGCCACAAACATAAAATAGAACATCTCAAGAATTTACACTCCTTAAAAAACTAGATAAAATGACATAAATGGAAAATAGGGCGTGATTCCAACATCGTCAGCTCACTAAGAGAAAAAAGGGAGACAAATGTCACCTAGAGCTAGAGTTTGAAGACATAAGGAAATTCATATAAGAAACAAGTATGGTTGACATGAACACAACGAACAACATATTTACTTGGAAGAACAAGAGAGGAGGCCCAAATTAGATCTCCTCATGCCTGGATCACTTCGCAGTTTTAGAACAACCCATCACATGCATAAATGACCTCTCAGTAAATATCCTCCCATCAATTGGATCGAACCACTAGCCTAATTATCTCTCTTGGAGAACCTTGGTAATCCCCTCCAGTGCCTCTTCAAGTTTTAAAAATTTTGCCTCATAGGAAACAATCTCATCCACATTACTAAAAATTTGTGGAATGACATGAGAGAAATCATGAGCATCAAGATGTATGTATTTCAAAAAAATCTTAAGAAAGTCGAACTCCTCCTGAAAAAATGGAACAAAGAAGAATTCGACAAATTTTTTCATGAAAAAGACATTCTAGAAAAGGAAATGTCCACCCTCTAGCAGTAGATAATTCTCAATGGCCGCTGAAAGGAATATGAGGAAAATGGATAATAGCTTAACAGGTGGGAGGAGGCATGCCACAAAATTGAGGATATTTTTTAGAAGAAAAATTCAAGATTCAACTAGATAAAGAGGGAGAATGATACACCTAATTCTTCCATAGATGAACAATTCATCAGTGTTATACCAGCCGCATCACCTCCCTTCATAATGAAGTAGGGGAAATCATATAGAAACATGAGGATATTGAAAAGGAACTAATAAATTACTTTGGATGCCTTCTGTAAGATCCTCAACCTCAACACATGGATTCCATCAATTAGATCACATAAAATATCTCCAAACTATTCATAGAGGACTAGACTAGAACTCTCATCAGACCCGTTACAAGGAAGAGATCATGGAGGCTCTACACTAGATGGTTAATGGCAAATATCTTGGATTATATGGGTACCCTATTACCTTCCTTAAGTAATGTTTCCACTTTATTCATAAGGAAATCCTATAAATGATTCAAAACTCAAGGATAAATAAAAGCATCCTTCCAACTCTTAACATTTCCTTCCTAGCCCTGATCCCTAAGGAGGAAAATGTTACATCCCTAGGTAAATATCTTCCTATAGATGTATGTAATGTTATTTAAAAAAGCATATAAAAATTAATTTCCAACCACTTGAAACTTATTCCCCACTTTATCCTATCCCCTAAGCAATTTTCCTGTGTGTAAGGAAGCCAAATCCTTGATGGCAACATCCTCCCTCATGCTACTATCCACTTCCTCAAAACTCTCAAGAAGTTGGGAGTTCACATCAAACTCAATATGTCAAAAAACTCCAAAAAAATCTACCAGGACTACATTGAAAGCACTATTATTTCTTTTGGTTTCATAACCCATCGGACCTAATAGATCATGTCTCTTATCTCCACAACTTTATTCTCCATCCTTTTCAATGGACCCCCCTATAACACTTTCAAAGCCGCCAAAGACAATAGATATTCTCTCTCCCTTTCTCTTCATTCTTATGGTGGAATGTCTTGGCAGATCCATCACGATTGTGTTGATGGTGATGCAAATCCATCAACCAAGGGGATCTCCTAGATATGAAGTCTCATGTATACCTCACACCATTTAGAATAGGACACCTGACTAGAAATACATTGTATTTCCATAATTGTGATCGTAAAGGTTTCCCTTGGATACAATTAAAACATAAGAATAAATAAACATATCTTTGGTGATAGAAAGTAAGAAAACTTTGTCTAATATTATTTGTAATGCATAAGGGGTTCTTTGATGAAAAGAGAAAAGAGTGAGCCTCTAGAAGAAAAGTAATAGTACTATCCTAAAAGAGATGCACAAAAATATAAAGAATCATTGGTTAACATACAAAATATTTCACAATATAACAACTATCATGAAATAAAATACAACACATATCCAACAAGAAACATAGTAAAGTTAATGAAATAGTTCATTGACATTAGCATGAATGCAATAACATATACTATAAAAATTTTAAAGAATAGTCTTACAACATTGAGGATACATGCATGCAAGTGTGTTGGCTTTGATATATTTTGATCATTAAGTGGAAGTTCCAAGTATATAATACAATGATATGACACTAGACCCAATAGTGTAACATGAAGTTACTACATTTTTCTCCAAAGAATTATATTCACTCCTATGCTAGACAATAGAAGCCAAGGTTTCAAACATATCATTCCAAGCCCTTTGTTTGAATTGTGAGATCTTATTTATAACAAATGGGATGACCTTCCATCTCCCCTTGTAACTTTTGGGTTCCCCTCATGACTCTTGGAATTATTTTGTCTTTATTATAAATAATGATTCTTCATATCCCACATTTGACTCTTTGAATTCCACTTACATTTACACTTTTATTATTTTATAAATAAAATAAGACAAAATATAGACATTATGCTTGAGTTTGAAGAAACTCTAGCTCTACAACTTCTACTTGGAGTGTTTTGAGTCTTTCCTCTATAGTGTCTAGATAGATAGTTTGGGAACCAAATTGAGCTTCATTACATAATAATAATATCTTCATCTTTACCTTGGCAGGTCCAACTACATACATTTGTATATTCTACCTTGTGATGTACAAATATTATTTAATAGTAACCTGCTTCAGATTGTTCTAGTACTCTTGGGTTTCTTACTTAACAACATTTTTTCCCTTTTTTTCTGCAAATGCTCCAACATAAGGAATATTATGTGCTCTGAAAAATGACTATAAAATATGATAGAATCATGCATAGGCAGTTATAATGTTGGTCGCATATGTACCGAGTTTCTTATTACTCTGTAAAAGCATTCGAACCTCACCCTTTTCCAATTTTACTACCTGTCTTGTTTTTTTGGACAATTATGATGGTGTATTCTTGTACTTAGCACCCCATTCCTAGATCATGTTGATGGCTGCGTGAATCACCTTCATAACTTTCACATTTTCCTGCGATTTTTGAATTTCATGCAAGGGAACTAGGACCTTAGGCAAAGTTATCATCTCTTTATAAAGTTCTCTCATGGTGTCTCAAAACAATTTAATTTCATTATATATCATTGTTTGTAGCTACTTCAAGTGAGAATCTATGGAATACAAAATTGGCTCTTAGCTTGAATATGATCAATTTGTTGTCTTGCAATTTTTATTTCATTATCCAATATCTTATTCTCCTCCATAAAAAAAAATGTGTTTACTTTTTCATCTCCTGTAAAGGCTAATATTTCTATTGTGACAATCCTTGGATTCCTCCTGGTATCGATCAAAATAACCCTTTATGTATGAATGCAAGGGGGATGAACCAATTAATTAGGAAAATTCTTATTCCTTTCCTGTATTATTTTGTTCTTTAGCTGATCAAAGGTTAGGGTTGAAACATGCATTGCCATATCTTCATTTCGAGGAGATATTACCATTTCACTAAATGGGATATGGCCACCTGTCAGAGGAGGTGAAGGAATTTTTTTGACTTGTTCTGCAATGGGAACAATGTCTACCTCTTTATTCTCCTCCTCACATTCAATATCCATGTACTGGGCCTATGTCTACTCCTCAATTTCACATGCAAACTCTTCATCTTTTTTTTCCTGCTTTCTTCATCTTCCAATTGTTTCTGCTATTTTCCTCTATTTTTTCTTCTCGCTTCTTCTTCTTCCTTCTTTATCAATTATTTCTATGCCTACATATCTTCTTTTTCCCTCCTTTCCTAATTTTATTTATGTATATGTTCCTCTTGTTTATTTTTTTCTTCCTCCTACCTCTTCTCTTGTTCCTGTTGCTTCCTCTTTAATTATTCTAAATGTTTTCTCCTCCTTTTTTTTGCAATGGAAACTCTCAGAATAAAATAATTTTCTCTAAAATTTCAACTCCACTCCACTTCTGTGTTATGCAAAACTTTCCTCTTATACTTAATACTAATTGGAGTTGGTTCTTCCAATTTCTTTCCCTCCTTGACAACATCCTCCTCATGTATAATACTATAAGGGCGCGCCTTTTTTCCTAGTGAACGTGGTCAAGAATAATTATAACAATTATTTATGTTTTCTTCCCCTTTCTAACTATAATATTCATAAGCCCGGGAAAAAGGTAGCTTAGCACAATGTCTTTCACACTCCCCTGGGATCATACATGCCAATTCTTATCTCATCGAGGTTAAGGAAGGTAAGTCCTTCAACTTCTAGTACTGAGGCCTTTAAGCTCTCGAGCTCATGGGATTCCACTTGCATAGGGAAGGAATTATAGGTGCCTTCTTATTCTTCTACAGTAACTAAGATAGAACTATGTTGAGATGATAATAAACCTCCTGCATGACCACTTTATCGGTCGCATACCTTGAAAAAACATGTTGAGGTTTCTAAGAACCAAATACTCTAAGGTATGTGTCACCAAGTGAGGCAAACCAATATAATATTTTCACCACTTCCTTCATTTCCTAATGGGACATGTAAGGAGCTTCTTCCTCAAATATAATCTTATACATAACCTTGAAGAAGGGCTCAACTAGTTCCTCATATATTCCCATGTAACTATATTTTGATAAAAATTTACAATGCACATGGAAAAGGATGTCTCTTGGGGTCCACCTCCAATCTAGACCCAAGAATTCATGGTGAGGAAATATTCCATCCAGTATGTAGGCAGACAAGTAAAACTATGGTTTCTTGCCTTGAGATGAGTTTTTTTCCTTACTCAAATTGATTTGCAGTTGTTTGGATAATAAATGTGATGAATTTAATATCTCCCCTTATGTAATGATCACATACAAGATATAGATACTTCCTTTGGGGAAGGATTTAATCTTACTTTGTCCATAGACCTGGAAACAAATAGCCATCAAGTACTGGTAAATTGTTCTGAGAGACTTGGTTTTGTAAGTATTGTTAGGCTTCTGGCGAAATTTAACTAGTTCCTTCCATAGTGATTTGATTACTTCTCTGGTATTTATATAACTCCAAGCTACATAGAATCATGAGTCTAAGTTCTTCTCAGTATTGGGAAATTCATAATATAAGATAATTTCATCTGGTTCATAGGAGGAAAGGTGTTTCCCACAAACCTTTTTTGATACCATGTTCTTGGTGTCTAGGCCCTACAATTCCCCACTTGATAACATCGATATGTCGTGGTAAATGATAACTTCAGGAAGATTTTTTGAATCTTGATTGATTTTTGTTTTCATAGACTTCCGTATCCTCCATATCTTCTACAAACTCTATTTAAGTGAATACATCTTTTATAGTGATCCATGTGATACTCAAATCCTTTTCAATGATGCATTGGGTATTTGACAAGATAGGACCTCCAGTCAAGGTATTTTTAATGGCCTCCTCAGCACTGCTCTTTTTTACATCCTTTCATGATCCTTTATTTGGAGGCATGTTTTTGTATGATGATGAAATAATAATGTGTCTTTGACCTGAAATACCTATTAAACAAGATGTACTCATGGAAATATCAAGGAATTTCTGCAAGAGATCAATTAAACAATCAAAATACAAGAAGAAAATAGTCACTAGAAAAGGGATTGCACAATTTTTGGCATGAGATGGGAAACCTGAACACTAGAAATGTAAATTTTCCATCTTCTGAAGGAATTTTGCATAGTTCTTGTTTGAATTGGAGTTGGAATATGGAATGTATCTATGCAATGTGTATTTTCTGTTGGGAGATAGGATTGGACTACACAATGTGCAGTTGCAACTAGCAAGGAGGAATCACTGTTTCTTGTGATTTCATAGTGCATAGTTGGAGATGTGAGTGATTTCTTAGTGCATAGTTTCAGTTGGAAGGAAGGGGCCTCTGCTGGAAGGTATTGTGCAATACACATTCAAGAGGGTCGAAAATCTTGAAGATTGCATAGTATTCTCTTATAGAAGGGAAAAATCCATACATTATGAATGAAGAGAGGAAGGGTGTGGATTAGATAGAAAATGATTCAAACTAGTCACTAACATTGAGGGAAAAAATAAGTGAAAAGTTAAGGAAATGCATGCATAAATACGCCCAACAACAATAATTACTAGTAGGTTAAATGATTAGGAATGCAATATGACACTTGATAAGAATCTAAAAATATTTAAATGAAACATTTAGAATATAATAATAGTAGAAGCGCCATGAGTTATAATAGGAAAAATGAAAAATGACACTTGCAAAAGAAAAAACAACAAAAGAGAAAGAAAACGTTGCAAAAAGAAACACCTCAGAAACTTACCTGGAAAAGTACTGTAAATGGAATCCAAATATTCTTGTGGTTTTGAGAATGGTTAGAGCCCCAATGGTAGGTGTTTGAATGCACTCTATGATCCTTTCTTATATGGATTATCACTCATGATATTAGGGTCAGGTTTTTAAGTTTGCATGACTAAAATCAAGGATCCACCTCTAGTTACTTGACACCTATTAGAAGATGAAATTAGAAGCTAGTGCCACACTTCTTCATAGAATTGCACAATTACTAGCTTCTAGGAGTGAATAGTTGAATAATTAAAGGGACTACAAATTTCACTAGTTGAAGAGGTTGTGTATCTCACTCACACAAAGGATCACACAATTTTGTTTCTCAATTGATTGCACAGTTTTCTCTCACATAAGGATTGTGTGGTTTGATTTCATAGTTGATTATGTAACTTCCTAACTCATAGCATTGAATATTTCACTCTGATAAGGATTTGTGTCATTCACTGTGATAAAGGATTGCGTAGTTCCTCAAAGGGAGGAAATCAGATAGTGTTGACCAAACCAAGAGTTAGCTTTTGTTCAAGACGTATTTTTCTTGTCTTCAGAAGTTGAGAAATTGTTGTCAACAAGACCTAGCTATCATCAATAAGCACATTCAAGACATCAAAAGCCTAACATAAAATAATAATTCATTACAACACTTTAAAAATAAGAAGAACACTTGACATCAGTTAAAACGAAATCTTTTATAGTCAAAAGTAGGCTCCAAAATTAAAGTGTAGGAAAAAAATAGGAGGGGGTTGTAGGAGATACAAAAATCGACAACACATTGTAAGAATTTCAGTTTCTCTGTATGGCATCTAACATTACGTACCAATTCTATCTTCTTAGGAAGTATTGTTTCATCTGGTTGATCACCATATTTTCCTTTCTGAGCTAGTTTATTCTATACATTTCACTAGCTTAACACTTTCATGAGAAATTCAAACCGTAGTTGTTTCGATTAGGGTCAGGAGTATATAAAAATGTGAGTGTAAGATATCAGAGTATTAGTATCATCTCTAATGTTGCTCGCTACTAGCAGGCCTATTTATTACCTTGTTAGAGTCACTTCAAGGAATCACAAGCATCACTCTACTAATAGTGAGCTTGTTCAATACTCCAGTGAAGATGCTTGCTTCACCTATGTATGCAATAAGTCATTATCTCTTTCACCCATTGTTTATTTCAAAAAGTTATGCTCATTGGAATTTTATTGGTGTTTATATCTCCATAGTGGAAGAAGGATCCAAACTTATTTGGATCAAGAGAGGTTTTTGCTTGTTTTAGAGAGAATCTTAAACATATACCTCTGATGTAAGTTAGCTCGCTTAAGTTTCCTCCTTTACTTTATTTACTTGACTAGGATGACATGTTGAAACCAACCAAATATATAAAATTCCACCTTAAGGGAGAATATCGTTAAAGATATGATAATTATAGATATACTAGGGTTTTCTCTGAGAAAGAGATGTATTTTCTATCTAAGCATAATGGACTAAAATGATGCAAGGCCCATGCCAAGAAGGATATTTATAGTTAACCAAGTGTTAATAGTTACCCAATTTCGTCTTGACCTTTTCTATTCTTCTTCAGAACCAAAACACATAACTTCATATAGATCTTATTACAAACAAACACAAAATGAAAAGACAAATTAAAGAATAGAAATAAAATAAAACACATAAGAAACTCAACTAAACCTACGCATAAACTAATAAAGAATAGGTTAGGCTCACATGAAATTAAATTTAAAATTCAATAATTGAAGCATTTCCTAACCTATATGGGTGAGGAAATGAGTGGTTAGAAACACCATCAAGGAAAGTGCAAAAAGATAAAGATAAACTGATGTATTGTGATCCAAGGCTTGAAGGAAAAAAACATTGGCTGAAAAGTATAATAAGGAACTTGTGCCAAAAATTTTGTTTGTGTGTATTGATAGTCATGCAGATCTTAATAGATCCTCACATAAGTACATTCATTCAAATTTTCAAACTTGGAAAACATAAAGAAGCATCAAAGCTTATTAATAACAAATGAACTTTCCCAGTAAGACTCTTCTAGCCAATGAAAAAATTGGATCTTGATAATAAGGTGAAGAATATTGAGATGAAAAGAAGGATTAATTTTCAATATGTTGAGTTGATTCATGAATATTTTCCCTTCGTAAATAATTAATTTTATCATGTTCGTAACACATACCAAGATTGCTATATCCTTTTATAACCATCAACGAAGGATGAAGTGCCTCAATTTCTTCACAAATTTCCAAACTATCAAATGGTGAATCATCAAACATCAGTGGCTTGGAAATATAAATAGATGAAGATGAAAAATAATCACTATATGTATAAGTGAACATAATAAGAAATCCATTAACAGGATTACATTTCACATTTGAGTCTAGGGACACTTCATGATTGGATGAATAAAAGTAAATATTTTCTTGAGTATGAGGCATTGAAAACTTTTCTTCTTCACATACTAAAGTTGAGGAATGAGGTAGATCATGAAAAACATACTCAATCCTTTCTTATTTCAATTTAATATCAACATCCTACCACTCTTGACAACAATCCATACTAGCGATATTAAAGATCATAATCATTGATTGGAATAACTGTTGTAACATATTCATTAAACATGTCAAGAAAGTGTGCCAATGATGGAGAGGAAAATTAAAGATCAAGTGGGAGATCATATACAACAACCAATTCTTGTTCATAGTTTGATTCCCTCACATAATCATCATAAAACAAATCATGAATCTCTTGTTCTTCAATAACATCATTCTGAACTTCATTCTCATGAGATTAAAAAGAATATGATAAAATAAGTTGATCTAGAGAATCAAAGTGGATCAAATGGAGTAGTGGATGGAGAATAAGAGATATTTTTTTAAAAAAGAATATCATTAGTCAAATCAGATTCAAGACTTACACACAGATCCAAATATTGATTATGAGAGGAACATGAACATGAGATGGGATCGACAACCTCATCTTCAATTTTTCCAACCTACATTGGTACATGGGGTTTCTTAATTTAATAAAGGGATCAAAGAATATGAAGAGGCACAAGAACTATCAAATTTATCCTTTGAAATTTTAAGATCTCCATGACAAAGAAAATATTGGAGACTTGTAAGAGACTCAGATTCAAGAGGATTCAATTAAATTTTCACTATATATTGAAACTTATATTTCATAAAATCCTAATCTATTTCTTCTTCAGAAAAATAATAAAAAAAATTAAGAATGTGATAAAGAAATCCTTCCAATGACTCATTATTTTTCATCTTAACATGAATAATTTTCTTATATACAATTTGATAGTCATATCTGTCGAAGGCTTGGTGAATCTCCATGACAAGTTATTTAAAAGAATGAATAGGAACAGTTGGAAACGTATAACACCATTGTTTAACATGACCTTCAAGAGTGAGAATGAACAATCTAGAAGCAACATGCTCACAACTAACCTCAAAAGAATCTAAAAATTAAAGAAAGTGGAGGGCATGATGAAGAATTGATATTTCACCCTTTCCCATAAACTTCAGATTTGACAAATTATGAATTATCCAGACGAGAAAATTCATATTTTCAAATCTAGAAAACATCTTGGGGTTATGATTTGGGAGGAATCCATTGAATATTAAAAATTTAAACGAGGCATCATGGGCTTAGCTTTTCATTTATCCCTCATTCTATATCTAATTGTTGATGGCATTGGAAATCCGTCAACCAAGGGGATACCCTTGATAGTGTTATGAAACTAGCTCCAAAAATAGAAGAAAAGAGAGATCAACGCCTTAGAAGTCAACCACTTCAAGGGGGAAACCTCCTTTACATTACATAAGTGAAAAATTATTGGATGATACAAATGACAAAAAATCCTTTCTATATATAGGATTCCAATGAGTCACAACATAATCCTAGCTGACATAACAATAGCAATGTAAGGGCACAACAATAACAATAATGGGGCTATACTGCTAATAAAAATAAGGGGATACACTAATATTATAGGGACCTAACATTCCCCTCTCCTTCAAAAAAGTGTTGTCCTCAACTCTTGATTATTCTGGATTCTTCTGTATAAAATTCTCATCCTCCCATGTGGAATCTTCATCAGGTACGTTCTTCCACTTTTTGAGATACTTTGAAATTGATCGATTTCATAGTTGTCTAGTAATTTCTCCTGTGACTTCTTCAAAACTTCTTTCACTGCGATGTTGATCTTCCTATTGTTTCATTTGATTCTGTACCAAAGTTAGGTTATCCTTTGAGAGTTTGAGAACTTGTTTTTGATGCTCAATGTGATATTCCACTACTTTATCATCCATATTAGCTTTCATTTGATCCATAAAACCATCCAGCTTAGCCTCTATTTTTTCTTTTAAACCATCTACGTCATATTTATTTCCCTTTGTAAGATTGAAATTTGTTGCACTTGGTACTGTAATTTTGATTTATCATATTGCAATTCTCCCTCTTCATCTGTCATAGTAGAGATTTTTGAGGGCTTAATTGGTGTGGAATTATTTTTGTGAGGAATTATATAGCTCAATACTAACATCTATGCTTCAATATGCCCTTGGAATCATTTCAGACGAAGTTTTCAAAAAAACGTTATGTAGTTTAAAAAAATAAATACACACATTTTTATTGCTTTTTAGGAGGTCAATATTAAACATGAATTATCTTTGTGATTTCAGATCTTCAATATCTTAAATTCGACATTTTAGTAGCCCTTTGAATTGTCTTTCCAATGCCATAGGTCAGACCTGATTTGGATTCTTCAAGCCAAATTTATGCCCAATCTCCCACAATGACCTAATTATGGAATGGTTTAGTAAAGCGAAATTGTGCGCCATGCTACATGTCACTGTTTCCTCCTTTGGCTCTAAAATTGATACCCAGAAAAATAAATTGTGTACCTTCAGCCACATTTTACAGAATTCCAATCTGATGCTTAGAGAGAGAGTTATGATGATTTTCCAAAGGTCACCTCTTTAAGATGAAATCTGAGATCTTGCAAAATCCCTAACTTCCACAAATCATATCTCCGAGAATATTGTGAACCAATATTTGAAATTTTTACATGAATTTCCTCAGGATTTCTTGGAAAATGGTTTTTTTTAGTGTCTGAACCTTCGTAGAAAAACCTTTATATCGAAAATGCCATGATCACTTGTTTAAAGTAGTGAAACCTTAGAATCCAAAGCTTTGATACCAAATGTAATGAAACCAGCTCCAAAAATAGAAGAAAAGAGAGATCGACACCTTAGAAATAAGCCACTTTGAGGGGGAAACCTCCTTTACATTACATAAATGAGAAATTCTTGGATGATACAAATGAAAAAACCTCCTTTCTATATATAGGACTCCAATGGGTTGCAATATAATCCTAGCCAACATAACAATAACAATGTAAGGGCACATCAATAACAATAAGGGGTATATACTACTACTAATAATAAGGGGATACACTAGTATTATAGGGACCTAACAGATATAAAGTCCCAATTATACCTCACACCATTTGGAATAGGAGCCCCAACCAAAAATATAGTCGGTTACCATAACTGTGATATTAAAGATGTGCCTTGTTTCTAATTAACGCCTAATAATACATACACATAGATTTTGTGACAACAAGTAAGTAAAATTTGTGTAACATCAGTTGTAATGCATAAGATATTCTTTAATTAAAAGAGAAAATAGTGATATTCTAGAAGAAAATTAATAGTACTATCCTAAAAGAGACACACAAACATATAACAAATTTTTAGTTAAACAAGAAAATAATTCACAAGATAACAATGATAATGAAATAAAATACAACACACATCCAACAAGAAACATACTAAAGTAACGAAATAGTTCATTGACATTAGCATGAATGAAATAACATATACTTTAAATATTTAAAGGATAGTATTACAACATCCAAAATACATGCATGAAAGTGTATTGGCTCTAAGAGATTCTGACCATTAAGTGATTTTGATCTCCTCTTGTGACTTCCCTCGTGACTCTTGGACTTATTTTGTCTTTATTCTAACTAATGGCTCTTCATATATGACATTTTCCTCTGGAATTCCACTTACATTTACACATTTATTATTTTTTAAATACAATAAGAAAAAACTCTCCACTTAGGAAACAAATGTGGCTAGAGCCTAATAATACAAAACTCTAGAAATTATTCTTGTGTTTGAGGAAACTATAGCTTGGAAAATTATACTTGGAATTCTGTTGTAACATATTGGTACCAATATTTCTATTATGCTACTATGTCCTCAAACTTGGATGGAGGATTGGTTAATATCTAACTCTTGCCTCCATAGCTTACAAATATATATTCTTGGAACCATATTAAGATTCATTCCTTAATAAGAACAACCTAATGTTTACCTTGGCAAGTTCAAATACACATAGTTGCATACTTTGCCTTGTGATCTCCAAATATTTTTTAGTAGTAACTTGCTTCAATTGCTAGAGTATTCTTTGATTTCCTGCCTAATAAATTTTTTTACCTTTGTCTCTACAAATGTTCCAATAGAAGGAATATTGTGCACTCTTACTGATGAGTCCAAAATATGATATGTTCATGCATAGGTTGTTAATTTTAACCACATATGTACCAAGTTTCTTATTACTCTATAAAATCATTTGAACCTCATCCTTTTTTCAATTTTTCTTCTTGTCTTATTTTTATAGCCAATTCTAATGTGCATGCATATAATTAGTGCTCCATTCCTATATCGCATTGATGGATGCATTAATCACCTTTATAACATTCAAATTTTCCTACAATCATTTTTGCATTTCATGCAAGAGAACCACTCCCTTAGTCAGAGTGATCATCTCTTCATAAAGTTGTTTCATGGTATCTACCAACACTTCAATTTCATCATATATCGTTGCCTATAGCTCCTACTAGTGAGACTTAGTGGAAAAAAATATTTGGTTCTTGGCTTGAAGATGATCAATCCATTTTCTTGCAATTGTTAGTTCTTTTTCCAATTTCTTATTATCCTCCATCAAGAAATTTGTGTTCAATATTGCAGCTCCTACAAAGGCTAATTTTTTTGTTGTGACTAGCCTCATATTCCTCCTGGTATCGGTCACAATAACCCTTTTTGTATGAATGGAAGCATGATGAACCATTTCATTAGGAGATACTTCCACATTTCTTATATTGTTTTTTTCTTTAGCCAATAAATTTTTAGGTTAGAAATATCCATGACCATATCATCATCTCTAGGACACATTGCCATTTCGTTTAATGGGACATGGTCGCCTGTAAGAGGATGTGAAGGATGGCGCTTGAATTTCTCCACAATGGGAATGATTTAGGCCTATTTAATCTCCTCCTCTCACTCAACCTCCATGTCTTGGGCCTATATCCTCTCCTTAATTTCTCATGCAAACCCTTCATCCTGCATTTTTTTTCTTTATTCATCTTCCAATTGTTTATGTTTTTCTTCCTCTAGTTATTTTTTCCTTGATTCTTCTTCCTTCTTTCTCAAATCTTCTCGTGTCTCCATATCTTATATTTATTTCATTTCCTGATCTTCCTTTTGTATTTTTTCCTCCTCTTTCTATTGTTCTTCCTCTTCCCTCTTATCTTCTTCCTATTACTTCCTTTTTAATTCTTCTAATTCTTTTCTCCTATTTTCTATTGCAATGGATTCTCTCTAAATAGCAAAACATACTATGAACTTTCAGCTCCACTCCACTTCTGGTTTATGAAAAAATTTCGTCTTATACTTAATACTAACTGGAGTGGGTGCTTCCTGTTGCATTCCCTCCTAGACAACACCCTACTCATGTACTACATTGGAAGGGCTTGCCTATTTTCCTGGTGTATGTGATTGAGAATCATTATTAAAATTATTTATATTTTCTTCCTTTGTCCAACTATAAGATTTATAAGCCTGGAAAAAAATTGTAACTTAGCATAGTGTCTTGTGCATACTTCCCTGGAGTATTACATGTGAAATCTCATTTCATCAAGCTTAAGGAAGGTAATTTCTTCAACTTATGCTTATGTAACCATTAAGATTTTGATCTCATAGGATCCCACTTGTAGAGGGAATGAAGGCCATGGTTCGTTCTTCTTCTACCAAAAATTAGACAAACTTGTGCACAGATGATCAACAACCTCTTGCATGACCACTTTATCGGTCACATTCCTTTGAAAAAGTTGTGGAGGTTTCTTAGAACCAAATACTCTAAGGTATGTGCCATCGGGTGAGGAAATCCTATATACTATGTCTACCACTACCTTCATTGCCTCATGGGACATGCAATGAGCTTTTTCCTAAAATATTATCTAATAAAAAACCTTAAACAAGTACTTAGTCACGTTCTCATACATTCCAATGTAAATGTTCTCTAACAATAATTTTCAATTTACACGGACAATGGGTTGTCTTGCAGTCCACCTCCAATATAGACCTTGGAATTCGTGACGAGCACATATTCCATCCAGTAAGTAAGAAGACATGTACAACTTTGGTTTCTTTCCTCGAGGTGGGTTTTTTGCCTTATTTAATTGATATGCAACTATTGGGATAATAAATGTGACCAATTGAATATCTTCCCTTCTATGAAGGTAAAATACAACAGATAGATCGATCCTTCAAGGAAGGATTCAACATTCCTTCATCCATAGATTTGGCAGCACATAGCCATAAAGTGTTGGTAAATAGTTCCGAGATACTTGGTCTTGTAATTATTGTTAGGCTTCTTACAAAATTTCGCAGGAGCCCACCACCATGACTTGATTACTTCTTTGGTATTCATATAATTCCAAGCAATGTAAAATCAAGAATATAAGTGTTGTTGAGGCTTTGGAAAGTTGTAATATACGTTAGTTTCATGTGGATTATAAGAGGTAACTTGCTGCCCATTAACATTATCCAACACCATGTTCTTCATGTCTAGGCCTTGCAATATCCACTTAATAACATCTACTCAAAGTATCACATGATGCTTGTAGGTAGCTTTGTGGAGCCCTGATCACTTGATATTTTCATAGACTTCCATATCCTCTAGATATGCTGCGAACTCTATTGAAGTGAATACATATTTGATAGTGATCCATGTCACATTAGAATAATTTTCAATGAAGCATTGGGTATTTAACAAGATACGAACTCTTGTCAAGATACTCTCAATGGCCTCTTCAATCTTACTCCTAGTAACCTCCTTTTATTATCCTTTGTTGGGAGGTGTGTCTTTGTTTGATTCTGAAATACCAATGTAACTTTGACCCACAGTCCCTAGTGAAAAAGAGGCACTCATGGAGATATGAAGTTAGTTCTCCAAGGGAACAACTAAACAATCAACTTACAAGAAAAATATATTCATTGAAAAAAGAAATTGTGTAATGTTGTGCACTAGAGGGGAAAAATGAGCATTACAAATGTGCACTGCAAAGCTTATGAAGGAGGATTACACAGTTCATGTTTGCAGAGGAGATGGACTATGGAATAGATCTACACATTCCATAGTTTATGCTAGGATAAAAGCATGAACTATGCCGTTCATATTTGCAGCTGGAAAGGAGGCCTCACTAATTCTTGTGATTACGCAATGCGTAGTTGGATAGGATAGTGATTTTGCAATGCATAGTTTTAGCTAGCAGGAAGGGGCCTTTTCTAGAAGGGACTGCATAATGGGAAATTTAGGAGGGAAAAAAGTATAGAATATTTCTCATTCCTCTATGGTAGAAGGGCAGACTCTAGATATGATGTCTTAAGAGAGGAAGAGTTTGGAGCAACATGAGAATAATTTAAACTCGTCATTAACATCAAGAAAATAAAATATTGAAAAGAGAAGGACATGGATGCATAAATACACCCATAAGTAAAAATTATTGGTAGGTGAAAAAAAAAGGAATGCGATGTGACACTTCAAAATAAAATCAAAATACTGAAATGAAACTTGTAGATGTTGATAATAGAAACAACTCCACTTGTTAGAAGAAGAATGAGGAAAAATGAAACTTGTAATAGAAAAATCAACAAAATTGAAGAAAAAGTGGAAAAAACCGACACTTGAAAAACTTACCATGAATAGCAATGCAAATGGAATCCAAATATCATTGTGCTTAGGAGAATGGCTATAGCTCCAATGGAAAGTGTGAGAATGGGCTCTATGATCCTTTCTTATATATATTGGTCCTCAAAATATTAGGGTTAGCGTTTCAGGTTCGTGTGCCTAAAATCAAGGATCCACCTCTAATTAACTAACACGTGTTGGAAGGTGAAATTAGAAACTTGTGCCAGACCACTTCATAGAAATGTGCACTTCCTATTTTCTACGAGTGAGAAATTGATTGATTCTAGGGATTGTGTAGTTCACTAGCTAAAGGGATTAGGAAATTCATAGATATAAGGGACTGCACAGTTTTGTTTCTCATTGGATTACATCATTTTATTTCAAAACTAATTTCACAACTACCTGACTTAGAGGATTGCAAATTTTAGACCAACAAGGAGTTGTGCAGTTCACTATGAAAGAGGATTGCGTAATTCCTCAAAGTGAGGCATATAATCAATGTTGATAGAGGCAAGGGTTAGCTTGTGTTCAAGAAGTGTTTTTCCTATCCTCAGAAGTTGAGGGACTTATTTCGACAAGACCTAACTATATAAGGCTAATATCAAATAATAAGTCACTCTGAAACTTAGCAAACAATAAGAACACTTGACACTAGTTAAAATGATTTTTTTTATAGTCAATGGTAGGCTCCAAAATGAAATCGTAGGTAAACGTTTTGAGGGGGTTGGTAGTAGCTAAAATAGGTTGCTCTCTAGAAATGATCTCTCAAAGGTATTTCCCTCTACAACAAATTCACCCAATCCCACCATCAATTCGTTGATGACACTCTCCTCATGAATCATCCCTCAGCCAATTATTCCAAAGAAGTAAATTCATTAGGGGAATTTTTAGGTCTAAAATGGGCCTCCTAAGAAAAATCTACAAAAAAAAATACACTTTATTAGAACCAATAGGATTCAACATGATGATGTCAACCATGGGGGATGATTCACCATTTTTTAAGTAAAAGGGAAAAAATATTAAAAATAATAAAATAATAAAATTGCTTTTTCAACTCGTATTTTTGACTTATCTCCCAAAGTTTTTACTCAAATTTCGAGTGAGAGTACTCATTGGATGAAAAATTTAATTCCTTATCCAAGTATTACGCATGTTTCATACTTTTGATAAGCCCTACTACACAAAAAATGATAAATACATGAAAAAACGTGATTGCAATCATGTTTTTCATGTATTTCTCATTTTTGGTGTAGTAGTAGGGTCCATCGAAACTATGAAACATGGGTACTCCTTGGACAAGGAATTAAATTTTTCATCCAATGAGTATTCCCGCTCAAAATTTGTGTAAAAACTTTGGTAGATAAGTTGAAAATACGAGTTGAAAAAGTAGTTTTTTTATTTGTTCGCTCTAAAATTTGATGATGTAATAAAATATTATCTTATTATTTTCACTATCATTTTATAATTTACTTGGGAGGCCCATATTATACCTCAAAATTCCCCTAATGCATCCTAAATATCTTTTCTACATCCTTTGGAATCTTGATTGATCAGGAAAAGTCCTAAATATTCCTCTTCAATACTCAACCCATCACCCAGAGGAATATCAATTACATCCTAGGATTTTCCTCTAACTCTCTCTCTTCCTAAAATTTGTCCTACATGCCATGCTCAGATATGTATTTTATATCCTTTCATCCCCCAAATGGGTCCTCAAAAGGATCATAATATTCAAAGAATTGTTTTTGGGGAGGAGCCAATCTGAACCATATATGCCCTTTAGTCAAATGGGAGACACATTTCCTCTCAAAGAAAAAAGGGGGGCTCGATCTGCGAGATCCATAAGTGGTCAATAACGTCCTATGTGCCATCATATGGTGGCAATAGATGAAATACCAAACAAAATTGTGTGTTCTTTTATGGTACCAAAAATATGCCATGAATACAACATATAAAATTCCCATCAATCTCTCCACTTAGACATATCAATCTCTCATCCAAAACCTTTCCAATATTAACAAACCATGGTCTGAGTAGAGTTTCTAGGAGATCCAAGAAGGAAAAACAATAATATTCTAGCCTAATTCATGGTAGAAACTTCTATGCTTGAGAAACATCCTCACAACTCCCCTAAATCAAGCTCTTCACCAAAACAAAAGTTGAAACTTGGCTGATAGTTTTGGACTGGAAATGGAGGAATCAAAGTTTACAAATGGAATCAAAGTATATTATGTAGAGAGGAAGACACATAAAACAATATAAAATACCTTTATCAAGATCTCCATCAACAATCTATAAGGTATAAATAAGGTACAAACATACTCATATGGGGCTATAACAACCATGAAAATTTATAGGTTAAGCAGGCATACCATATCCTATCGTAGGATAGACCACCACACTTGGAACCCTTCGAGGGAGATCTATCACACAATTATATCTAGCCGAAAGTGAAAAATTTTACTTTCATAATAATCGAACATTGAACCCTCACCTGGGGAAGCATTTTCAAAAGGGAATTCCAAGGTCGATCTTGGTGTTGCATATGTAAAGTCCAATAAGAGACAATATACCACATATTTGACTCCTACACCATTGTAAATAACTTATGGGGTAAAATTTCACATGGTTTCCAATGCTCCACTCGGGAGGAAGACAAGATCACCCAATCAATGAAGAACTGGGTCAAAATTCCTTTCCAAAGTCCCATGGCCAATTTCATTTCGGCTGTTACCCCTAATCTCTTGACTTGGGAAATATGCGAAGAAAGAAACCAAATAATATTAAATAATAGGTATAAAACTCTAGAGATAATTTGGAGACTCTTCCATAAAAATATTGAGGAGACTCCATAGATATTTCCAAATTGGATGAAAAATAACTCCAAGTACCTCCATTAGAGTGGGATAGCGTAGCCTGGTGGAATTTTAAGGTCTCCAATATTGAGGAGGAATCCTCAATAGGAAGAACCATAGTTTCCTCTCGTGATATTTGGTAGCATCCTCTGCACCATAATTATAAACTTATATTTGATCGATATTCAAAAAGCAACCCAAAGGATTCTATCATTTGAGGGGTCACATCCAATCACAAAGGGGAGATTCTCAATATTAATGTTTGTTTTACGGATAAATTCCTTCTATAGACAGAATAAATCTTCCTAGATATACTGGCCTAATCTAGAAATAACCAAGAAAAAATGTAATTCTTTCCTTAGATATGTTTTAAATATGGAAGGAATATGTGCCTGGAATCCAATGTAATATTCCTCCTTCACTTGTCTTGTTATCTTCATCTCCAAATCCAATTTCTATAAGTGGAACCTGTAAATCATCCAAAACAAGCAATATAACAACCAAAAATACGAAATATCATATAAAAACAACTCTAAACAAGAAGACAAGGATTCATGTTCTACATATGCATAAATAAGACATAAGTATAGGAGAAACAATGCATTTTTGTACTAATAAAAGCAAGAAAATATTACAACCCTTGTAGGCCTTGGAGTTGAATATCTCTCCCAACTATCTTGTCCTTAATTTTCTGTAATACTAATCCTTCAATAATACCACACGCATATGGATGGATTATGGACCTCTAGACACAAATGAGTAGAATGAGGGCATAAATAAGAGTCTCAAAAATCCAATCCAATCCTAATAGCAATTAATGCATTTATAGGAGAAAAGAGGAGGTTGTAGACCCATTGATCTATGGTAAGTTCCACTTAAGAATGGGATAATCTCCATGGGATAAGTGATAATACCTCATTTGTAGGAATTTGAGGACATCTTTAATAGAGAATGGAAACTTCCATGATAGAATCCTCTAAAGTGGAAGCTTAAAAATTATATTTAATTATTTCCTCATTTCAAGGGTCATCACACTTCTAGTGAAAGAAATATGCATTGACCAATGATTTTCCCTTTAATGTAACCTACGCCATTAAACTTGTTGAACCAAGAAAGTGTGATGGGGACATAAATTTGGGATTTTAGCCAATATAATGCATAATTTTTGGAACTTTTGCAAAGCACATGAATTTGGCTTTGTAGGATATTATTACAAAGTGTGAATTGACAATGATTCATCTCGGTTCAAGGTAATTTGGTAGAACGTGACAAAATGGCTTGTAACATATTTCCCATAAAGTAAAAATTCAGAAGTAGTGAATGAATATTGAAGTTCTTTACCGTGTGAAAATTATGGATCAAGAATAGATTGGTTGAGATCATCAATTGTCTACGACAATACATTATCATCATGATATCATTATCGAGGTAGGCATACCCATACTCACCATATAAGTCATTTCACATGTACAATGATCAAAGTCACTTCCACTGATGACATATTCTGGACCCATTCTTGGATGAATTTCTCCATTTATATAGCCATCATACTTTGTAATATTGTGTCAATCCTAAAATCGTAGCCTAGATGGATGAAACTAGATCTAGGGTCATCT